>CM053571.1:50259054-50278655 GCA_028646485.1 Cryptoprocta ferox | reverse complement strand
CGGCGAACCGCCCAGCCCAAGGGAGAACAAGCCCACTGAGGGGGACAACGAATTTCTCTCACCGAGCCCAGTGGCTATGTATGGGATGGTGTGTCTCTCCATCTCGGGCAGAGGTCTTTCTCCTCTCCAGAGACCACTCTATGAGCATTTTCAGTCTCTCTTTCTCTTCCCCTCGGCTCTCCCGGCCCTGTGCCGCCTCTGCACACATAGCCCTCTGCGGCCCTGCGCCACCTTTCTGGGCGCTCTCCTGGCTTCGCTTTGGGCCGGCGCTCCCTCCACACAGAGCCTCCGGTCCGGTCCCAGTTCGCACTCACTCAGGCATCCGTGATGCTGTCATCTATAAGGAGTCTGTGTGTACACCTTCCATTCTTGCAGATCAGAGTATTGTGGCTTTAGTCCTTCTCAGTTTGATAGTTGCAGGCGGGCGGAGATTACAGAGCTCCCTACTTCTCTGCCATCTTGCGGCCGTTTCCCCGAAATCATTGTTGGTATTTTCTGTAATCTCTGCAACTTTATGATTCACTGGAAACTGGTGAAAATTTTCCCTGACTTCTGCTTCCACAGCGCTTGCAATGATTTTTTAAGCAGCTAATATTCTGCATTAAATCTCATCTTGATGGAAATCCTAGAGTGGTTCTGTTTTCCTGACCCAAACTTCCTGATTGAAAAAGCAAATAAGGTCCAAGCAATCAAATCTAGGATCTGCTTCTACCTTGCTTTGTGATCTAGAGTCAGCCCCTTCACCTTCTCAGGTTTTTGTCCATAAATGGAAGGTGGGCATGCAGAGGTTAGACTAGATGCCCTCTAAAGTCCTCTAGAGTGCTAGCGTTTGATGTTTCCATGTTCTAAGTCATCTTGCTGCACATTTGGTCAATACTTCAGAGTGTGACACAATGTAGAGGCATCAAGTCCAACATGGCAACAATAAACACAGTGCAGCCCTTTTTTAGATCTCACTGAGGGCACTTATGAGAACCCCAGAAGCCAGAAGTCTGCCTCATCTGGCAGAAGGAGGGAAAACATAGGATACAAAACGGACTCCATAAATACTGGACTAGAACCAGTATTTTACATCTCCACTTTAATGTTTTGGTTTTCAGTGTGTAATGTTCCTTTTAGAAAGTTATGTTAAATATAATTTTTATTTGTTTCCAAAAGATCTACCTAATAGTTTCTGAGCTCAACAGCTATACTAATATTATTAGATATTAAATTAGCTGCATCTAACTGGCTACTGTCACTAGAGCCAGAGGAGGATATGAGATTATGTTTTCTAAAGATAATGGAAAAAATGAATAAACTTTCTAAACTAGACAGAACTACACTTGGGGATTTTTGTGCTCTTGATGAAATTTTGCTCCCGTGGGTCAATTTCTTTTTATTTTATGGTCCTTTGTTTGATATCTTCTGTTTGATCCCAGTAGAATTTGTCATTGATTTGCTGGCTAAGTAAAGGCTAAAGATTCCATAACAGACTGACTATTGGAAGATGCTGGCCTCTCAGCTATACTTCTGGAAGAATGTCAGCTGCCAACTTGACAGAAGTTTCAAAGTTTTATATTAATTAAGGGAAGGATTTTACTCTAACCTAAGATTCGAATAGTGTTGTAAAGGAATTTACCTGAAGATAAGACCCTCTTCCTCCCCCCCACCCAGCCAAGAACCTTACCCTTTGGTGTAGTCAAAAAGGTGTCTCAAAACTGGAATGCTGAATATAAGGAGATATAAGAAGCTTTCCAAAGATTTGTGGCCATGGATAGTTTTACAGAAAACCAATTCCAGATCTTCAACTTTCAAGTGTACTTTTTCCCATAGCTGATCTGCTTGAGAATTCTCCTCTGATGATGGAGCAATTATCTTCTCCTTTACCACCTCTATTTTCATAATTGCCTTTTTCCTGCTTTATAAAAGCATGCTTCTCACCCTATGGTTGATACGCTATATTGCTCTGTAGTATCAAAGGGTCACCTCGAAAAGTAATTCAGTGTTGAGAAAAGGAATGACTGTAAAATAGGTAATAAATATTTTTGTGAGCCAATAGTATTCATTTTTCTCAACAACATTTTAAGAAAGACCTGACCAAGTGGTGAGCTGATAGATTGTTTAAAAATATTTTTGTTAGTAGATTAATATGCAATTTTTGTCATGTAAGTAAAAAGTACTTTAAAAAATTTGAGTGACAATAATACTCAAAATTCCTCATTTCCATCTATTTATTTCATTGAGAATGAAGTTTCTCAATGCTTACAAAAATGAAACATTGCAATAGGATTGATGCTAGGCCCAATCTTATTTGAGCAATAAGTAATATCTAAAAATACACGAACCATCTAGCTAAGTGCCGTATTCTGATGTTTTTACTATAGTTAATAATTATTGAAATGTGTAATGCACTTATTTTATGATTAATTTAGTGTTAAAAGTAATTGTAATTATAATCCAACTCAAAATAAATTGTATAAAGTCTAATAAAATTTTAAAACACTTAATCTCAATTTATATTTTACATATCTATATACAGGAGTATGATGGAGTAATTAATAAGACTTTCAAGTGTAAAACATATTAAATGAAATTCTTCAGTGGCAATAGAATGGAAATATATGTTCAATGAGAAAAAGGAACAATATAAAATTTCTGACAGTTAAGGCAGAAATCATTCATGTATTCTTAAATGGGTTATGGTCAATATTAACTTGTTTAGTTAGTTAGATTCCATTGGCTGCATTTAAAAGTGTGATGTAACAATTTTATTTTAAAATGTCGATATTTAGAGTGCCTAGGTGGCTCAGTCCATTAAGCAACTGACTCTTAATATTGGCTCAGGTCATGAACTCATGGTTTGTGAGATCAAGCCTTGGGTCAGGCTCTGTGCTGACAGTGTGGAGCGCTTGGGATTCTCTCACTCCACTCTCTCTGCCCCTCCCCTGCTTGTGCTTTCTCTCAAAATAAATAGTAAACTTTTTTTAAAAATGTCAATATTTGGGGGCACCTGTGTGGCTCAATCAGTTGAGCAACTGGCTCTTGATTTTGGTACAGAGCATGATCCCAGGGTCGTGGGATCGAGCCCCGCATTAGGCTCCGCGCTGAGCGTGCAGCCTGCTTAAGATCCTCTCTCTCTTCCTCTACCCCTGCCCTGGCTCATGCACGTGTGCACACATGAGTTTGCTCTCCTCTCTAAAAATTATTAATGAATTAATTAAATCTCAATATTTGCAATGCATATGGAATTATATCTGTTGCAATTATTTAAACATAGGGTAAACAAAACTTCAACTATCAATTGATAAAGATGAGTGATTGCAGTTTTTCAAAAGTCTTTTAGGGAGAACACAAACCAAAACTTTTGATGACTATCTGTGAATCTTTCCTATACCTGCCCATAAGGGAAAGTCTGCTGAAAGTTATTTCAAAAGGCAAAATTTTCTTTTTCAAACATCAACAGTCTTGATTATGGATTTAAGTAGATTAATATCTCTTTGTTGAGATTCAGTGCATTCTTTCCTACCTGAGCTCTCTCCTCTTTTTCTCCAGTTCAGTGCTAGCCCAAGCCTTAAGGTTAACTTGGGCTTCTTGTGGTCAGTGCTCTGCTTGTAACTCTGGACACGAAGTGGAGTTTTTATATCCTGGCCCTGCTCTAACCTGTGTTCCCTACTCAGCTTAGATCTCCCAATCCTCTCCATAAGTCCACCTGGTCAAATCTTGGACATTCACCTATTTTTGATCTGGCCTGCTGTACTTGACCTACGCTCACCTTCCGGACTCTTGATAACTTCATACTTGGCCTCTATAAACCAGTGTGTATTTTGGCCTGTGTACTAAATGAACTATTCTGCCCATGTGTCTGGCTCCATTCTCAATCCTGCTCCCATTTTGTATGTTGAGTTGATCATAGCCCAAAATACTTGGACTCAGGGTTAGAAAAAAAGTCCAAGTATTATAACTTATAACTTATAACTATAGATTGATGAGAAAAGTACTGCTTTATAAGTTAGACTTTGTCAGCCTTAAATTCTATGTTTATAAGTAGCCTTAAAACTAGCATTCCATATTAAGTTAATCTGCTCAGGGAAGAGTTCTTTTTGTCATCTTTTAAAAGGGACTATTTGTAAGAGAAACAGGGATATCCAGGCTTCTCTGGCCATGTAGTGCAGATGAGATCACATTTATGTTAATTACCTAATAATCATGCCTGAACATCCCCACCTGTCAGGTTAGAAGCAACTCGGTCCCTTTTGGGTTTTCCTTTCTTTCTAACATTTCTTGAAGAGTCCTCAGGCCAAGGCTGGCAGAGTCTTCCTTTTGTGCCAAAGTCACACCATGCTTAGCTTCTGCTATTGGGCCACTTTGTTGTACTCTCTCTGGTGTGTTCCTGTGGCTGTAGGCCATGAAGCTCTCTCAGCTGCCAGTACAACTAGGGCAAGGATGAGGAGACAGGAGATGGATGAAAAGGACAATGCTCCCCTGTAGTATTGCTTCCTATCAATATTTATAAACAAAAGTGAAACAAGGAAAAAGTACTTAGGGCTGTAATTGTTAAAAAGGGCACCTCATTATACTCCCGTATAAACAAACACACACCTGCTACTTGGAGGTAGCCAAGTAATGCCACTTTAACGGAGGCAATATCGCTGGTGGACAGCACTCCTAAATTTCAGTGCAAGTATCTAAGAGGAAGCTAGCAGCTTCTCAGCTGCTGAACCTAGAGATATGAAACATGGATCTTTCAGTAGGGTGGAACTGGCATCAAGAGTTTGCCTGACCTCTGCTTTTTCTCAGCTGAATAATCTTGGCTAAATTATTTACCATCTTTCTGCCTCAGTTTCCTTATCTGTAAAATAGGGACAATAAGATGATCTATGCTCATAGGCTTATTGTGAGAGTTCACAAAATAGAAGGATTTTGCCTAATGCCTCACAAATAGTAACTTTTTATTGTTGGTTATTACTAAATTATTAGTATATGTGGTGCCAGTATGAATGCTACAAACAGCCATAAGTAACCAATAACTAAGAGGCTTCCTAGGATAGGAGGAAAAATAAGTGTGGAACAGAAGAGCCCAGAAAATGTACTTTATATTCTCTATCTATTCAGAATGACTCTGTACACATACTTAGCTGTGTTTGTTTTTATAACTTCTGTCTAATGGGCTTCAAAACAGCAGGAGAGGTTGCTATGGAAACAGGTACACTTTACAATTCTTATTTATTGAAAATAATTTCTATAAAACTTGGATACTTCTTTGTTACATGTCAGCTGTCAGTCCAGCCCTTGATCAGCATTCCATCCAGTTCTGTACAGTCCTTGTCCACAGTGTGGCCAAGGCCTTGAGTTTAAGGAGACTGCCTCATGCTGACCGTGCTTCTTTTTATATTAGTCAGACAATTCATCCTTCTGTTCCTGGGATTGGCAATTGTCGTTTGTTGGCAGCAACCTGGCAGCAGAGGAAAAGAACGTAAGCAAGGAGTATGATGAAAAAGAACTTGGACGTGCCAAGCCTTCCTTTTCCTTTCTGTGACGACCAGAAGAAGTAACTTCAGTGACAAAGGAGAGGGATTCTGCTAAAGCTTTCAGGATTTGAGTGTATGTTTATGTCTGTATCATTTCTGTGAACTGTGGAAGCAATTAAAGTGCATAATGTGCCAATATGTGATGTTAATTACATTTCCATTGATTGGTGCCTGGACAACTTTTGTGATTTCACCTGAGCTTTTACTTTGGGAATTTGGGTCTAGTGAAACTCAACAGAAAATATGCAGAAGATGGGGACTAAGAAGCTGTGGATAAAGGTATATTTTCAAGAATTCTGTGGCCAAGGTCCAAGGATTAGGAATAAGCAAAGACCTCCAGAATTAGTGAACTCATTTTTCACATTTATTTTAGTATTTTCTACATTCCTGTAATTGCAAAGTGATTATATAATGTAAGTCATCGTGTTTTTAGGAGAGCGTATGTTTACTTCTGAGTTACATGATTTCTTTTGGGACGAGCAAGAAGATACGCCTATCACATGGGAACAATGTGAGAATGTTGAACCAACAAATGAGAAAGTACATAAATAATTTAATGTTAGATCCTCAGTAATTTGGGATAATCAACGCACTTGGAGAGGGAACAATTATTACTGCTATTATTTTTGTTTTGTTTTCTTTTGGCTTGACTTGGAAAGATAAGCCTTCATATATACGAACATGATAAGTGGTGGTTCCTCTTAGCATTATAGATATAGAAATGGATTTATGTTTTCTTATGCTTAACTGCAAAGAAAATGTCACGTGACAGGATATTCCTCACAAGTCCAGTGAAATAACTATAACCAGAAGTTAGATGGCCCAGTAAACAAAAGTGTATTAAATAGATTTAAGGTTAAGAATTAGAATACATTGGGGCACCTGGGTGGCTCAGTCTGTTAAGTGGTTAAGCATCGGACTTCAGCTCAGGTCATACCTCATGGTTCATGAGTTCGAGCCTGCTTTGGGCTCATGCTGACAGCTCAGAGCCTGGAGCCTCCTTCAGATTCTGTGTTTTCCTCTCTCTCTGCCCCTTCCCCCCTTCTGTCTCTCTCTCTCTCTCTGTCTCTCTCTGTCTCTCTCAAAAATAAATGAACATTAAAAAAATCAGAATACATTAAACTTATAGGGAAGTTTGACTGTTGAAGCATTTCAAGAGAAATTTTACAGTACAAACCTTATAATTTTGCACACAGTTTATACTATAGGACTAAGGAATTTCAGATGATACTGTTTGAGGTCAGTTCTCAACTGAGAACATGGCAAGTTGCTGAGGAATCAGTCCCGATGAGCAAATCAGTCTGTACAAGAGTAGGAACCATAAGGTTTACACATTTCCACAAAGAGCAGAGTACTATATATTGCACAATAACTATCATAGTTACTGGTAAATGTGCTTACAAAGTTTCATGTTGTTGTAGCAAAGCAAAGCCACATTTGAGCATGACTCAGCCAGCAGGCATTCACGGAATGCCCACAGGGAGCATGGTGCTAATCTGAGGAACACACAATAAAACCTTCCATTCCTAGAAATAAAAGGTGGGCTGTCCTTGCTTAGCTGACAATAATATGTATATTTGTGATATATTTCGAGTGAAAAAAAATCTTATTACAAACAGTATATACACTAGGATCCATTTTGTGGAGATAAAAATTGTATTGATAAGAGGCGCCTGGGTGGCTCAGTTGGTTGAGCCTCCGACTTCTATCTCACAGTTGGTGGCTTCAAGCCCCACGTCAGGCTCTGTGCTGACAGCTCAGAACCTGGAGCCTGCTTTGGATTCTGTGTCTCCCTCTCTCTCTGCCCCCCCTCCACCCCACCCACTTGCACTCTGTCTCTGTCTCTCAAAAATGAATAAATGTTAGAAAAAAATTTTTAAATTGTATTGATGACACAACAAAATATATTTCTGGGTAGTGAATATGTTGATATTTTTCTTCTTTTTCTTTATTTCTCCTGATTACTCAATAATAAACATGTTTTCACATAATTTTAAAGACAGATTTTTTTAACTAAAGGAACAACCAAGTTGTTCTACAAACCTAGAAGAATCTCCTGCCCTTGGACTACAATAAGAAGTGCTAGCATAGTTGATGGAATAGGAGGCTGAAGACAGTAAGATTAAATGTGGAACCAACACATCTGTGTTTAAATATATAACAATCTCATTGTTTGTCATTTCTGTCTGCAAAAAGGCAAAACCGTTCTGCTTCCTTTCTCATTTTACTGAAAACCAAAATTAGCACTCCCACAATAGACATTTTAATTAAAACATTGTCACAAATGAAGCAAAACAGTAGATTTTAAGAAATGTGTTTTTTGTCAATGACACACAGCTAAGAATTTAAACAAGGCAAGTCTCAATAAATATCCCAAGAGTAGGTTTTCACATATGAGGAAATAGCTTTAGGGATTTTTAATAAGGAAAACCCTATGATGATTTCATTTGTTAATTCAACAAATACTAGGCAACAAGGTAAACTGCTCTAGGTGCTGGGGATAAAGCAGCAAATGGTCCCAGTGTCATGGAGAATTTATTCCAGTTACAGAGATGAACAATAAGCAAAAAGAATACAAATACTTCTGTAATTGCAGATGGAAGTGTATAAAAAGGGAAAGGCAGGATACTATACAAACATTCATAAGGGGGACCTATTCTCCACAGAGTTATCAAAAAAAAAAATTCTGGGAGACAATTAATCTGGACCCTAACAATGATTAGTTGATTAGGACAGTGATGGAGATGGGAAGATGGGGAGGAGGGAGCATATGTGCAAGATACCTTAGGCATTAAACTGGGTTAAGAAACTAAAAAGAAGGGAAATTAAGCTGGAGTGTAGTGAAGAGGGAATAATAGTTTATTAGGCTGCGTTAATAAGTTTAGATATAAACCTAAAAGCAATAAAAAACTCTTGGGTGAATAAATAAAGCCAACTCAATTTTTGTTCAAATTGTAACTACATTAAAATAATTTTATCTCTTGATCAGCATTGGGACACAGAATTCCAGAAGTTTTAGAAAACATGTTTTCTAACAAGTAGGGGGAAAAATCAATAGAGGATTAAAATTTATTAGTGATGTGAATCTTATTTAATGATATAATGGTTTTACTAAGTCTGTATGTACAAAATATAGACTCATCTTTTTATAATTTTTTTATGTCTATATTTTATTTTGAGAGAGAGAGAGAGACAAAGAATGAGTGGGGGAGGGGCAAAGAGAGAGAGGGAGAGACAGACTCTGAAGCTGGCTCCAGGCTCTGAGCTGTCAGCACAACTGACACGGGGCTTGAATCCACGGACTGTGAGCTCATGACCTGAGCCGAAGTCGGACACTTAAGAGACTGAGCCACCCAGGCGCCCTGACTAATCTCTTTTTTTAATGTTTATTTATTTATTTTTGAGAGAGGAGAGGGGCAGAGATAGAGGGGCAGAGGGAATCCCAAGCCATCTCCATAGTGTCAGCACAGACCCCCCACGCTCTGCTCACAAATCATGAGGTCATGACCTGAGCCTGAAATCAAGAGTCATGAGCTTAACCAACTAAGCCACCCAGGCATCACAGACTTATCTCTTTTTTATGCCAAGTTACTTTGGAGCACCCACTATTTCTTGTTGAGCAAAATTTCAGGATATGCTTCTGAAAGCTTTTTTTATTCTTCAATTTATCCAAGAACACCAGTTGAGCAGACCATGCTTGTCCACTCACTGGTGAGTCATGTTCACGATAGTTCAGGTCCCAGCCCAGGATTCAGGGGTACCCATGTTGTGTGCCAGTGCTATTATTATTATATTTTTACATACTTACCATGGAACACTTCAAAGCTACACCAAAATATAGTGTACCCATCACCTGGCTGCAACAGTTTTCAGCTCATGGACAATCTGTTTCATCTATACTCTCTCTTACTTGCCCTGCTAAAACCTACTAAAACATGCCCTACTAAATCCTCAATGTTTTGGAGGAAATCCCAGATATCATATCATGCCATTTATGGCACTAAAAAGTAAAAACTATCACAAAGAAAGCTTAAACTCCACACCATTATCACACTTAAAATATAAATGATAAATCCTTCATATCATCAAATATCCAGTGTTAAAATTTCCCCATTTGTCTAAAACTGTTCTTTAATAGTTTGCTTTTTATAATTCGTTTGTTCAAATCAGAATCCAAATAAAATCCATACATTGAACAGATCTCTCAGGTCTATTTTACTCTATAGATTCTGCCTCTGCCCTTCTTCTTTATCCCTTGCAATATATATTTTTAAAGAAAAGATGTGGTTTGTCCTGTAGTGCTTTTTTATTGTCTGGGTTTTGCTGATTGCATCCCAGTGGTGTCACTTCACATGTTCTTTTTTCCTCCTGTATTATTGGGAAATCAATAGAGGCTTGACTAAATTCAGGTTGGATTTTTTTGGTACTGTGACTTTATGAGTGATGTTGTGTACTTTCATCAAAAACATTTAATATCTGATTGTCTTCTTTTAGGATGTACGCAATTATGAATGATGACTGTCTAGATTCATTAATACATTAATTATGATTTTAAAAAATGGTGATAATCTTTAATTTCTTCTTCAGTCACTAACTGGAATATATCTACAAGGAAAAATGTCTCTTCCTCAAATATTTGGTAAACCTGAGATGCATTTGTATAAAAGGCAGGATAAGTGTTTCTTTCCCTTTGTCAATTTTCTTTTTTTTTATGTTTATTTATTTTTGAGAGAGAGAAACAAAGTGCAAGATGGAGAGGGGCAGAGAGAGAGGGAGACACAGAATGCAAACCAGGCTCCAGGCTCTGGGCTGTCAGCAGAGCCCAACGTGGGTCATGAATTCATGAACCGCGAGATCATGACCTGAGCCGAAGTCAGTGGCTTAACGGACTGAGCCACTCAGGTGCCCTCCCCTCCCCACCGCTTTACCAATTATCAAGATAATGTGTTGATTCTTTAACATCCTACAAAGGTGACCAGTAAGGTTAAGTTTTAGAATATGATTAAGAACTCATGGATATAAACACACTTACTGTATTTCAGTCTGTTGAAGTTATTATCTGTATTGATGATCAAATTATCCTATTTCTGGTTCCTGATTTCTTGATATTGCCCTACTATATTTTTTAAAGGCCTTCCTGGGTTCCTATTTTGACAAAATGCTCAAGGCTCATCTTATAAATTCCCTGTCCTAGATCTAGAGTCAGCCATTTCTTCAGGGAACCTTGATTCTTTTTATTGGAAACTGGTATTTAGAGACAATGTAGGTTGTCCATTGCTTCTTGAACTTTTCAGTGGACAGAGTAGAAATTCTTTTATTTTTTAATTTTAAGATAAATTATATCATGTGTTGACAATACTTTCAATTCACATTCAGAACTGCAACATTTTTTGCTTTTAAACGTGTATGAATTTACATTTGTATCTCCTTTCTCCAATGCTGAAATTTCTAATTTTTGTTGACAGAAACATAGTTACTCATTTGCTCTATCCCATAACACACACAAAGTGGTCCGAGAATGGCACCAACGACATCATCACAACAGATGGGTACACCAAGAGCTTATAAATTTTCTTTTGCAGTCTTTTTGTCTTTAGGTCATACCCTTAGACAATATACATTGAAATTACTGTGCATTAAACCAGTTAGGGTAGTTCTTCTCTGAAAGGTTATGACACTAACAGGATAAACAGTTAACACCATTTTTCATTTGCTTTTAACTTTCAGGGGCTGCTTTTCTAAATTAAAATTTTTGTAATTTTTTCCATTTGTTTGTTAATTTATTTATTTTCATTTACATCCAAGTTAATTAGCATATAGCACAATAATGATTTCAGGAGTAGAATCCAGTGATTCATCCCCTATATATAACACCCAGTGCTCATCCCAACAAGTGTCCTCTTTAATGTCCATCACTTAGCCCATTCCCCCACTCAAAACCCCCCCAGCAACCCACACTTTGTGCTTGGTATTTAGGAGTCTCTTATGTTTTGTCTCCCTCCCAGTTTTTATATTATTTTTGTTTCCTTCCCTTATGTTCATCTGTTTTGTATTTTAAATTCCACATATGAATGAAGTCTTATGATATTGATCTTTCTCTAACTGACTAATTTTACTTATCATAGTTCAGTTCCATCCACATTGTTGCAAATGGGAAGATTTCATTCTTTTTGATTGTCAAGTAATATTTCATTGTGTGTATGCCACATCTTCTTCATCCATTCATCAGTTGATGGACACTTGGGTTCTTTCCATAATTTGGCTATTGTTGATAGTTTGGCTATTGTCGATAGTGCTGCTATAAACATTGGGGTGCATATGCCCCTTCGAAATAGCACACCTGTATCCTTTGGATAAATACCTAGTAGTACAATTACTGGGTCCTTGGGTAGCTCTATTTTTAATTTTTTGAGGAACCTCCATACTGTTTTCCAGAATGGCTGCACCAATTGGATTCCCACTAGCAGTGCAAGTGCCATTTCTCCACATCTTTGCCAGCACCTTTTGTTGCTTGAGTTGTTCGTTTTAGCCATCCTGACAGGTATGAGATGGTATCCCATTGTGGTTTTGATTTGTATTTCCCTGATGATAAGTGATATTGAGCACTTATTCATGTGTCTGTTAGCCATCTGGATGTCTTCTTTGGAAAAGTGTCTATTCATGTCTTTTGCGCATTTCTTACTGGATTACTTATTTTTTGGGTGTTGAGTTTGATGAGTTCTCTATAGATTTTGGGATACTAACCTTTTATCTGATATGTCATTTGCAAATATCTTCTCCCATTCCATCAATTGTCTTTTAGTTTTGCTGATTGTTTCCTTCACTGTGCAGAAGCTTTCTATCTTGATTAGGTCCCAATAGTTCATTTTTGCTTTTGTTTCCCTTGCCTCCAGAGACATATTGAGTAAGAAATTGCTGCAGCAGAGGTCAAAGAGTTTTTGCCTGCTTTCTCCTCTAGGATTTTGATGACTTCCTGTCTTACGTTTAGGTCTTTCATTCATTTTGAGTTTATTTTTGTGTATGGTGTAAGAAAGTGGTCCAGGTTCATTTTTCTGCATGTTGTTGTCCATTTTTCCCAACACCATTTGCTGAAGAGACTGTCTTTATTCCACTGGATATTCATTCCTGGTTTGTCAAAGATTAATTGGCCATACGTTTGTGGGTCCATTTCTGGGTTCTCTATTCTGTTCCATTGATCTGAGTGTCTGTTTTTGTGCCAGTCCCATACTGTCTTGATGATTACAGCTTTGTAATCCAGGCTAAAGTTCAGAATTGTGATGGCTCCAGCTTTGGTTTTCTTTTTAAATATTGCTTTGACTATTCAGGGTCTTTTGTAGTTCTATACAAATTTTAGGATTGGTTTTTCTAGCTCTCTGAAGAATGCTGGTATTATTTTGATAGGGATTGCATTGAATATGTAGATTGCTTTGGATAGTATTAACATCTTAACAGTATTTGTTCTTCCAATCCATGAGCGTGGAATATTTTTTCCATTTTTTTGTGTCTTCTTCAATTTCTTTCATAAGCTTTCTATAGTTTTCAGTGTATAGATTTTTCACCTCTTTGGTTAGATTTGTTCCTAGGTATTTTATGGGGTTTGGTGCAGTTGTAAATGGTATCGATTCCTTGACTTTTCTTTCTGCTGTTTCATTATTGGTGTATAGAAATGCAACGGATTTCTGTGCATTGATTTTATATCTTGCAACTTTGTTGAATTTATGGATCAGTTCTAGCAGTTTTTTTGGTGGAATCTTTTGTGTTTTCCATAGAGTATCATGTCATCCATGAAGAGTCAAAGTTTGACTTCCTCCTTGCCGATTTGGATGCCTTTAATTCATTTGTGTTGTCTGATTGTTAAGGCTAAGACTTCTAATACTGTGTTGAATAACAGTGGAGGTGGGGTGCCTGGGTGCCTCAGTCAGTTAAGCATCTGAGTTGAGCTCAGGTCATGATCTCACAGTTCGTGGGTTTGAACCCTGCATTAGGCTCTGCTGACAGCTCAGAACCTGGAGCCTGCTTTGGATTCTGTGTCTCCCTGTATTTCTGTCCCTCCCCTGTCTGTGCTCTCCCTCTCTCTCTTTCTCTCTCTCTCTCAAAAATAAATAAATATTAAAAAAACAAAAAAGAATAACACTGGTGAGAGTGGGCATCCCTGTTGTGTTCCTGACCTTAAGGGGAAAGCTCTCAGTTTTTCCCCATTGAGGATGATATTAGGAGTGGGTCTTTCATATATGGCTTTTATGATCTTGAGGTATGATCCTTCTATCCCTACTTTCTTGAGGGTTTTTACCAAGAAAGGATGCTGTATTTTGTTAAATGCTTTCTCTGCATCTATTGACAGGATCCTGTGGCTCTTGTCCTTTATTTTATTGATGTGATGTATCACATTGATTGTTTTGTGGATATTGAGTGAGCCCTGCATCCCAGTTATAAATCCCACTTGGTCATGGTGAATAATTCTTTTAAGGTATTATTGGGTCCAATTGGCTAGTATCTTGTTGAGGATTTTTGCATCCATGTTCATCAGGGAAATTGTTCTGTAGTTCTCCTCTTTAGTGGGGTCTTTGTCTGGTTTTGGGATCAAGGTAATGCTGGCGTCATAGAATGAGTTTGGAAGTTTTCCTTCCATTTCTGTTTTTTGGAACAGCTTCAAAAGAATAGATGTTAACTCTTCCTTAAATGTTTGACAGAATTCCCCTGGAAATCTTGCCCTGGACTCTTGTTTTTTGGTGGATTTTTGATTACTAATTCAATTTCTTTACTGGTTATGGGTCTGTTCAAATTTTCTATTTGTTCCTGTTTCGATTTTGTTAATTTATGTGTTTCTAGGAATTTGTCCATTTCTTCCAGACTGCCCAATTTATTGGGATATAATTGCTCATAATATTCTCTTATTATTGTTTGTATTTCTTCAGTGTTGCTTTTGATCTATCCTCTTTCATTCATGATTTTATTTTTTGGGTCCTTTCCTTTTTCTTTTATGGTAAGTCTGGCTAGGGGTTTATCAATTTTTGTTAGTTCTTTCGAAGAATCAGCTCCTGGTTTCATTGATCTGTTCAACTGTTTTGTTTTGTTTTGTTTTGATATCATTGATTTCTGGTCTAATCTTTAGTATTTCCTGTTTTCTGCTGGTTTTGGGCTTTATTTGCTGTTCTTCTTCCAGCTCTTTAAGGTGTAAGGTTAGATTGTGTATCTGAGACCTTTCCTTCTTCTTTAGGAAGGCCTGGATTGCTATATACTTCCCCTCTTATGACTGCCTTTGCTGCATCCCAGAGGTTTTAGACTGTCGTGTTATCATTTTCATTGGCTTCCATGTACTTTTTAATTTCTTATTTAATTTCTTAGTTAACCCATTCATTATTTAGTAAGATATTCTTTAATTTCCAAGTATTCATGGTCTTTCCAAATTTTTTCTTGTGGTTGATTTTGAGTTTCAGTGTCGTGGTCTGAAACTATGCACAGTATGATCTCGATCTTTTTGTAGATGTTGAGGGCTGATTTGTGTCCCAGAATGTGATCTATTCTGGGGAATGTTCTATGTGCACTTGAGAAGAATGTGCATTCTTCTGCTTTAGCATGAAATGTTCTGAACATATCTGTTAAGTCAATCTGGACCAATGTATCATTCAGGACCATTGTGTCCTTGTTGATTTTTTGCTTAGATGATCTGTCCATTGCTGTAAGTGGGGTTTTTGAAGTCCCCTACTATTAAGGTATTATTATCAATGAGTTTCTTTATGTTTGTGATTAATTGATTTATATATTTTGGGATTCATGTTGGGGGCATAAATGTTTACAATTGTTAGCTCTTCTGATAGATAGACCCTGTACATAAAGCCATTCTTCATCTTTTGTTACAGGCTTTAGTTTAAAATCTAGTTTGTCTAATATAAGTATGGCTACTCCAGCTTTCTTTTGACTTCCAGTAGCATCATAGATGGTTTTTCCATCTCCTTGCTTTCAATCTGAAGGTGACTTTAGGTCTAAAATGGGCCTCTTGTAAACAGCATATAAATGGATATTGTTTTCTTATCCATTCTGATAGAATTGGAGCGCTTTTGATTGGAACGTTTAGTCGATTGACATTTAGAGTGAGTACTGGAAGAATTTATTGCCATTGTGTTGTCTGTAGAGTTGGAGTTTCTGGTGGTGTTCTCTGGTCCTTTGTAGTCTTTGTTGCTCTTGGTCTTTTTTGTTTTGTTTCATCTTTTCTCCCCTCGGAGAGTCCACCTTAAAATTTCTTTCAGGGCTGGTTTAGTGGTCACAAACTCCTTTAGTTTTTGTTTGAGTGGGAAACGTTTTATCTCTCCTTCTATTCTGAATGTTGCTGGATAAAGAACTCATGGTTGCATATTTTTCCAATTCAACATGTTGAATATATCCTGTCACTCCTTTTTGGTCTGCCAAGTTTCTGTGGATAGGTCTGCAGTGAACCTGATCTGTCTTCCCTTATAGGTTAAGGACTTTTTTCTCTTGCTGCTTTCATAATTCTTTCTTTGTCTGTGTATTTTGTGAATTTGACTATGATATGCCTTGTTAATAGTTTGTTTTTGTTGAATCTAATGGAAGTTCTCTGTGCTTCTTGGATTTTGATGTATGTTTCTTTCCCCAGATTAGAAAAGTTTTCTGCTATGATTTTCTCAAATAAACCTTCTACCTTCTTTTCTCTCTCTGGGACTCATGATTTGGATATTATTTCTTTTTAATGAGTCACTGAGTTCTCTAATTCTTGTATTGTGCTCTTTTGCGTTAGTTTCCCTATTTTTTTTCTACTTCATTATTTTCCATAATTTTGTCTTCTATATCGCTGATTTGGTGCTCTGCTTTGTCCATCCTTGCCACCGTGGCCTCCATTCGAGATTGGATCTCGGTTATTGCATTTTTAATTTCATCCTGACTCGATTTTACTACTTTTATCTCCCCAGAAAGGGATTCTACGCTTTTTTCAACCCCAACTAGTATTTTTATTATCGTAATTCTAAATACTAGTTCAGACATCTTGTTTATATTTGTATTGATTAAGCCCCTGGTTGTCATTTCTTCCTGTTCTTTCTTTTGGGGTGAATTCCTTCATTTTTTCATTTTGGAGGAAGAAAAAGAATTAATAAAATAAATTAAAATTAAAAATTAAAAAATTAAAAGCAACACAAAAAATAAAATAAAGAAAGCTAGATCCTAGGTGTGTTTTGGTCTGGTTATTGAAAGAAGCTTGGTAGAATAGAGAAAAAAAGGGAAAAAAAGAAAATAAGAAAAAAAGTAAGAAAAAATTTAAAACTTAAAAAATACACAATAAAATAGAATAAAATGAAAGGAAGAAGGTTAAATAGAAAAAAATCCAAAAAAATAAAAAACATAGTAAGAATTTAAATAATTTTTAAGGAAAATAAAAATAAATTTTTCTCTTTCTTATCCAAGAAAAAGAAGAAAAAGGGAAAAAAAAAACAGATGGACCAGCAAACAGAATGAAACCCAAATGAAGTTACATCCAATTTCCCCTAGAACTCAAACTATGAAGCACTTTATAGTCTGTACACTAAGGAGGTGGAGACACTTGTGGTGATCTTCTAGGGCATGTGCTTGAAAGGTGCAGTTAGGCAGGGCTTCGTGTAATGGCTCCATTCCCCACTAGGTGACGCTGCTTAGCTTACTGGGGTGGGTCCGTTTGGCAGGCATGAGTGTGTATGTACATGTGCCGTAGAAGTGAAAATGACATTACCCAGCTTCCTGATTTCTGGCACAGGAACTCTGCACCCTCACCACCCTACAATCAAGCACCTCTCCTTTGTCACTGGCTTCCGTCCACTCCCAACTTCTACGTAGTGCATGTCCAAGCTGTCAGCCTGCTAGGCGGCACCTCCCTTTTGAATTTTATCTCAGATGGAGCTGTGTTTCCAAAATCCTCACTTCTGAGAATCCTGCAGCTTGCACTTGCTCTGACCCTCTGGGGGAGGGTCTTGTTGACCAATGGCTGGGTGCCAGCTTGCGCCAGAGAACATTCATGTAATCACGCTGCAGCAGAGGTTCAGAGATTGTGGCCAGGTGCCTGTTTGCCCCAGAAAAAGTTGATGCAATAGTGCAGCAGCAAAGGTTTAGAGGTTATGGCAAATCACAATGCACAGCGCACTCCAGGTTTCACAGCACTCTGGCTTCTTTGTTCCAATACCAGCAAACATGGCTATTCTTTAGGGTCTGCTGGGAACTTTGCCTATTGGGAAGCCATATGGACTCTACCAAATGCTCTCGAAGCAGGGGAACTGCTTTTCCCTTTGTGGTCCACTGACCCCTTGGACCTTGCTGCCTGCTCCTGGGGATTCCCCTTTCTTCCTTACCAGTGCACTACCAGGTACTGAGCTCCAGAATTTCCAACTCTACATTCCCCTGTTTATACAGTCCTAATGGTATTGAAACCCTCTCCCTTCTCCCCGTCAATGGTTTTGGGGAACAGATTTCTTGTTGTGAGAGTTTCCACCTTTTCTCTTTCTCTCTAGCTACTTTTTTTGGGGGGAGGGGAAGTGCTTTTCCTATACTCTCTTGAGGTGCTGCACTCCACCACCACCCCGCCTTTCTCTGTCTTCTCTCCACAAAATCAGCTCCCCACCCTCCATAGCTTCTGTCTCCCCCTCTGCACCACATACCTGCTGAGTTCTGTGACTCAAGTTATGCAGATTGTTGTGTTAATCTTCACACCAATTTCCTAGATGTGCAAAATGGTTTGGTACTAATCTAGCTGCATTTCAGGGATGAGAGAAGCCCATGCTGGTCTGCCACCTTGGTCCCACCTCTAAGCAATTCTATGTAATTATTTCAAAGATTTATATAGCCCAAAAGTCAAACCTGCAAGCAAAGTATATTTTAAAAGTTCTAGTTTCGATCTTTGTCTTCTCCATCCTATTATCTTCTTCCCCATAGTAACTTAGTTTTAGATTTAAATTTTATTATTTATTCTTTTATGGTCCTCAGGGAAATAGTAGCATTTAAACACTTATGCTTTTAAACCTTCTAAGTGATAAAGCTACTTCTAATGTACATTCTCAAGTTCAACTGTTGTTCACCAGGCACAATCACTAAAACAGAATGATTGGGGCTGAATTTGATTATTAAAACTAGAGACCCACCCTCATGAATATCACAGACCTGTCAGTCTTCTATGACGCTGACCCTTCATTAGGACCAACCTAGTGTATTCCAAAAGATCTCATTAAACTTTGAATCTTAGGAAACAAGTTTTGGGCTCCTGAACATTTCCCTCATATAAACCCCTAGCCTCTCCTAATATGATTATATTTACCCTACCTACTCCCTATTCAGAGCACATATCTAAGAGAAAGATAGCTCTTATTTAGTGTCACAAAACAAAGAAAGAAAGAAAATCCAGATATACATTTCAGTCAGTACCCTAGTTCTTCTTGCCTTCTTTCAGTATAATTGAAAGGTACCTTTGCAGAACAAACAATCTTTGGAGAATAGATCTATTCCAAATCGTTAAAATGTCATTATTACCCAAAGCAATCTACACATTCAATGCAATACCAATTAAAAGTGCACCAGCATTCTTCTCAAAGCTAGAACAAACTATCCTAAAATTCGTATGGAACCACAAAAAACCCAGAATAGCCAAAGTAATACTGAAGAAGAAAACCAAAATGGGAGGCATCACAATTCCAGACTTTAGACTCTACTACAAAGCTGTCATCAGCAAGACAATATGCTACTAGCACGAAAGCAGACACATAGACCAATGGAATAGATTAGAGAGCCCAGAACTGGACCCACAAATGTATGGCCAATTAATCTTTGACAAAACAGGAAAGAGTATCCAACGGAAAAAAGACAGCCTCTTTGGCAGGTGCTGCTGGAAGAACTGGACAGCAACATGCAGAAGAATGAAACTAGACCACTCTCTTACACCATACACCAAAATAAACTCCAAATGGATGAAGGACCTGAACGCGAGACAGGAAACCATCAAAACCCTAGAGGAGAAAGCAGGAAACAACCTCCTTGACCTCAACCGCAGCAATTTCCTACTTGACACATCCCCAAAGGCAAGGGAATCAAGAGCAAAAATGAACTATTGGGACCTCATCAAGA
>CM053571.1:50184131-50258554 GCA_028646485.1 Cryptoprocta ferox | reverse complement strand
GTCAGGCAGAGAAGGACAGATACCATATGTTTTCACTCATAAGTCTAAAAGGAGAAACCTAACAGAGGACCATGGGGAGGGGAAGGAGGGAAAAGAGTTAGGGAGAGGGAGGGAGACAAAGCACGAGAGACTCTTGAATACTGAAAACAAATTGAGGGCAGAAGGGGGAGGGAGAAAGGGGAAGGGGGTGAGGGTCAGGGTGGAGGATTCTTGTGGGGAAGAGCACTGGGTGTTATGTGGAAACGAACTTGACAATAAACTATAAAGTTAAAAATAAATAAATAAATAAATAAATAAATATTTTGTTTCTGTCCCTGAAAAAGAAAAAAATTTCATATCAATTGATTTTTAGAAAATATATATACATAAATACAAGAAGTTGGAATAAAAAAATAAATAAATAAAAATGAAAAAATCAATAGATGGCCAACTAGTTTGGGTATTTAATAAACATTCTCTCCATAACTCTGTTTTTATAGATAAGAAACAAGGAATCTGCTTGCACAGCTGTCAAAGCAATTTAGATAAATGTTATTCCTATAATTATGGGCAAATATATAAAAATAAAACTTACTAGAGGGGTCTGCTTCATGAGATGAATGTGTGCCTACTATTTTCTATAATTTAATAATTATAGGAGGTCAAAGTTGTAAAGCAATCTTTTAGTAAAGCAAAAATTTGAAACCACTTTCTATATGATTTATAGAATTGAATTTGCATATTCTAGGTTTTCCTCTAGTATTATGTCCTATCTCCAAATGGATACCTAAGGTAATTCAAATCATCTGGATGGTCAGATGACAGTTCAAGTTTCTCCTGTGTTCTGCAGATCCAGGGTGGCATTTCTGAAATCTCTTTGAATTAAGAAAGGCAACGGCAGTGACTTGACTCCAGTGTGCTAGGCAGTAAACCAAAAGCTGATCCTGAAGGTAATTCATCCCAAGGTTGAAATGAATGTTCCTTCCTTAAAAACTATGCAGTGAATAGAAAAGGCCAAATGCCTTTTTAGAATCTTATCATGTATACTAAGAAATATATGTTGGCCTAACAGCTATAATAAAGAAAATTTATTTTCTTCAAGTGGAACATGAAACAAATTCAAAATTGAGGATTTTCTTAAAAAAAAAAACAAGGTCTACAATTTCATGAAATATTTTCTACTTCTGGATATCTATCATTTTATATGCTCAATAAAAAACATGCTCTTTCAATTTAGCATAGCAAGGTTAACAACTGAAAAATACTGGTGTTTTTTTTAATTATCTGTTCCTAATGGTCAGAAGCATCCACCTACAGGTAAGAAGGATCTAAAAAGATTAGAAATTATTATAAAAGATGAGCAGAGACAAAGAACAGGGTGATACCAGTGCCTAACATTCAAAATAGAATTTTCCAGCAAGATAATAGCTTGGAAGATGTGGTTATTATGAAGAAAATATTTCCTAATTTAGTTTAGTGGTTCTTCCTGTATACTGGTGAATGTTCCTTTCTTTTATTTCCCTTATATAAGAAATTTTCTTTTTCTATCAATCATTCTTACCTAGCATTTATATGAGATGGGGAAGAGGACTATCATAAAGACTAAGTTCAGGGACACGTGGGTGGCTCAGTCAGTTAAGCATCCCCCTCTTGATTTCAGCTCAGGTCATGATCTCATGGTTTGTGAATTCAAGCCCTGCATCAGGCTCTGTGTTGACAGTGCAGACCCTGCTTGAGATTCCCTCTCTCTCTCTCTCTCTCTCTCTCTCTCCGCTGCCCCCTCTCCCACCCTCTTTCTCTCTCTCTCTCAAAATAAATAAATAAACTAAAAAAAAAAAAAGACTAAGTTCAGAGACAAGCCATTGAAAGATTTTAAAAAGAGGAATGAAATGATCCAATTTGCATTTTTATCATATTACAGTAAAACCTTGGTTTGAGCATATTTCGTTCTGGAAACATGCTTGTGATCCAAAGCACTTGTATATCAAAGCGAATTTCAATAACCATTGGCTCAGTTGTTATCATGTAACATTTGGTGTTATGTACTACTCATATTGCAAGACATCGCTCATTTATCAAATTAAATTCATTAGAAATATTCACTCATCTTGCAGAACACTCACAGAACAAATTACTCTCAATCCAAGGTTTTGCTGTAGTTTTATTGCTATAAAGAAAATGGACGGTAGAGAAAGAATAAAGCCAGAAAATCATACAGGAAAATATCGTATTATTTCTAGGAAAGGATGATGGAGACTTGGACAAGAACAAATAAATGGTGACAATGGAAACAGGGGTGGATTCATATGATTCCGGACAGCACTTGCTGATAGACCAAATTTTGTGTGTGAGAGAGAGAGTCATCAAGAATGACCCTTGGAACTCTGACTTGAGCAAACTGGGTGGTGAATGGTGGTGTGATATGCTTCCGGAAGTACAGGTGTGGAGATGGAGAATTGAGGTTCCATTTTAGCCATATTATTTGAGTTGCATGGCAGATATCCAAGCAGAGATATCAAGTACAATGTACTTAATAGACAAGCTGACCCCTACTTACCTCTAGAATTGTATCTCCCTCATCACTTTGTTCATTGCTGACAACACTCTAGTCATATTGTTCTATCTTCTGTTCCCCAGACAGCCAAGCTTGTTTCTGTCTTAGGCTTTTGTACTTATTCCCTCTACCTGGACTCTCCATCTTCAGATGGTCTTACTGTTAACTATTTTATTATCTCCCACCTTAATTAAACACCATCACTGAGAAGCTTTTCCTTAAGCACCCAACAACAATAACATCACCACCGCCCCTCATACTTCGTAAAATTATCCTGTTTTATTTCATGACTCACCATCTCTCTGAAATTCTCTTTTCATTTATTTATTCTCTGCTTCTCCTGTACTACACATAAGGTCTATAAGAATGAGACTATTCTCTGCCTTATTCATCACTAGATCTTCAGTACCTGTCACATAGTAGGTGGTCAATAAATTTTCACTGACTAAAAGAAGGAAATAATACACATGAATGCATTAGTTTGTTGTTGGTGTTGTCAGAGCCACCTCCTGTGATAAATACTATTCAGTCCCTATTTCATCGATTTCCCTTTACAATGTCCAGCTATTTATGACGTCCCTAGCTTGCGCTCAGGGGTGAATTGCTCAGGTGTTCTCAGGTAGAAGTTCTTCAGATTTGTAGACTGTGACATCTTCAGAGTAGTAAAGTCACTTTCCCAAGGCCATAGTCATTTGATGTTGGTACTAGGGTTAGAGTCCAAACTTGAGGCTTTTTTAACTATATTGTGCTCCACCATGGCAGGTATTCAGATCCTATAAAAATTCTAAGAAGAATGGGATCAATAGATAAAAGAGATTTTTTTCCAAAAACAGAAAGATTCCCAAAGCATTTTGTGACTTTTATAAAAAATATTCAATTACTACTTTCCAACTCCTGTGACACATTATGTTAAAGAAATGTCTCTGTAGTTGGAAAGTGCCATTCCTAAAAGGTACTTAGCAATGATTCTTAAAAATGTTTAGGACGACAAAAACTATTACAATATGGTATTTTTTTTAACCTTTAAAAAATAATCCACATTATATAAATGTAAGAATCAAATCAAGAATAAATTTAAATTGGGCCCAATAAGCAATGAAACAATAATTTTTATAGGCAGAAAATTAGTATCAGTGTAGACAATGAGTTAAGACTCAAGAGTGGGATCTGATCCCAAATTTTAAAAAGTATTGTGAAAATGGGAAAAAAAAAAACATTGTCATGTTGTGACATGTAGCACGAAATTCACCCTGAGGGAGGCTTGGTCAACTTTTAAAGGACTTGTTAGTTTGTCTCTTGTGATAAAATATGTTAAACGTCCTTTCTGCCTTTTTTAGGTCCTGATGATGTGAGTGATATATCTCATTTTAATAAAAGACACATGAAAAATGTATAAAAATCTCTTCTAATGACATCTAATAAGGACTATAGTAAAATTCTATTTTTAGTTTCATCTGCAGTATGCCCCACATTCCATCAAACCTGTGACTAGAGGAGAAAATTATTCTGCCTTTTATTGTGCAGAAATTATGATGGTTTGTGAAAACCTCTCTTGGTCTAAATGTGTACTTCTAGTGTTCTCCAGCTATTTCTAAGTGTGTCTGCAGGATATTTTCTCATGGGTGTGCCGCTTTGGCTGCCTATTAACTGCTACCTTCTCTACTATGGATTTTTTTTCCTCTTTATCTTTTTCTTGGACACCAGCACAAATTTATTATCTTATAGTTTTGTAGATCAGAAGTTCAAAATGGGTGTCACTGGGCTAAAATTTCAGCGTTGGCAGAGCTGCGTCCCTAGATGGAGGCTATAGGGGAGCCACAGTTTCCTGCCTTTCCCAGCTTCTAGAAGCTGCCCACATTTGTGGTGCATTGCCCTTCTTCAGAGTCACCAAAGGCCGATCAAGTTCTTCTATAGACTTGCCCTGACTTCTTTATCTGCCTCCCTCTTTCACTTTTAAGGGAACTTTTGATTGCGTTATGGAAGGGTGGTTGTCTGTGTTTATGGGCCTGCTTCTGCTTTTTATTTGTTTTGCTTTTTAGGTTTCACATATAAGCAAATCATATGACATTTGTTTTTGTCTGACTTATTTCAGTTAGCATAATACCCTTTAGGTCCATCTATGCTGTAGCAAATGACAAAAATCACATTCTTTTCTTTTTTTCTTTTTTTATGGCTATATATATATATATATATATATATATATATAAAATCTTTATCCATTCATCTATCCAAGTTGCTTCCATATTTTGGCTATTGTCAAAAATGCTGCAATAAACATAGGAGTGCATACATCTTTTTAAATTAGTGTGTTTTCATTTTCTTTGGGTTAATGTCCTGTAGTGGAATTACTGGATCATATGGTATTTCTACTTTTAATTAAAAAAAATTTTTTAATGTTTATTTATTTTTGAGAGTAAGAGAGTGTGAGTGGCAAGGCCTAGAGAGAGAGAGAGGAAGACACAGAATTTCAAACAGGCTCCAGGCTCTGAGCTGTCAGCACAGAGCCTGATGCGGGGTTCAACTTGAGAATGGTAAGATCATGACCGGAGCTGAAGTCGGATGCTTACCTAACTGAACCACCCACGCGCCCAACTTTTAATTTTTTTTTAATGTTTATTTCTTTTTGAGAGAGAGAGTACATGTGCATGAGAGGAGGAGGGACAGAGATAGAAGGGGACAGAGGATCTGAAGCAGACCCTTTGCTGACAGCAGTGAGCTCGATGTGGGGCTGAAACTCAGGAACTGTGAGATCATGTCCTATGATGAAGTGGGTCATTCAACTGACTGTGACACCCAGGTGCCCCCTATATTTTTAACTTTTTGAGGAACTTCTGAGTACTATTTTTCATGGTGACTGCACCAATATGCATTCCCACCAATAGTGCATGAGGGTTCTTTTTTCTCCACATCCTTGCCAACCCTTGTTATTTCTTGTCTTTTTGATTTTAGGCATTCTGACAAGTGTGAGGTGATATCTCATTTTGGTTTGATTTGCATTCCCAGATAATTAGTGATGTTGAGCATGTGTCTGTTGGCCATCCGTATGTCTTCTTTGGAAAAATGTCTATTCAGGTGCTCTGCCCATTTTTAATCAAATTATTTGCTTTTTTGGTGTTGATTTCTCTAAGTTCTTTGTACACTTTGGATATTAACCCTTATCAGATATGTCCCTTGCAAATATGTTCTTTCATTCAGTAGGTTGTCTTTTTGATTTGTAAAAATTTCCTTTGCTGTGCAAGAGCTTTTTATTTTTGTGTAGTCCCAATAGTTTATTTTTGTTTTTGATTCCCTTGCCTTAGGAGACATTATCTAGAAAAAGGTTACTAATGCCAATGTAAAAGAAACATATGCCTGTGTTTTCTTCTGGGGTTTTTATGGCTTTAGGTCTCACATTTAGGTCTTTAATTCATTTTGATTTTATTTTTGTGTATGGTGTAAGAAAGTGGTCCAGTTTTACTCTTTTACATTATACTCTGTGTTTTTGAGGAAGAGCTAGAACAATTAAGATTGTGCAAGAAATTTTAACTTAAATTGTAGTTTACTGCAAACTAGATAATTGTAGCTTTTTGTATACCCTTGAAATAGCTTTTAAAAATCAAGAAGACTTTTCTATATGCATATATATTAATGTCACAGTCAAATAAAAATTTCACTACCTAATCTTCAACATCTAGGTGAAATGACAGACATGTGGAGGAAAAATACCTCATCCAAATTTAGTACATAGCAAATATGATTTTCCTCAAGAAGAAAAAATTGTCACTGTATTTGAATTTTAAAAGGTTTATTGAACTTTATAAGCATAATAACATATACTGACTTAGAAAACTGGATATGCCAGGATTCCATGAAGAAGATTATGTTTATTACATACATTAATTATGAGCAAATATAATTACCACTTTCTAAAGAAAGAGTCAGAGTTGTAAATCAAGTTAATTTATATATCATTGGGTAAAGAAAAACTTAATATGCTAGAAAATCTAGTACAGTGTCTTATTTTTATTTCCAGCTCCAGCCCTAACTCATACTGTCAAATTGAACAGTCATGTATAGTCTATTTTTCAATTTTCCCATCTGCAAAATATGGGGAAAGATTGCGTTGTCTCAGGGGTATTATGTTGCTTCCTCTCTAGTCCTTAAAACTAAGACTGAAACTGGGGCTGTTTCCTGCTTGATGTGATTTGTGACCCGAGCAGTTTTGCAAGAGCGCCACACCCTAAAATCTCTCCTATTACCACAAGTATCATTCCAGGGGCGCAAAGTAAATAAGTTATGTGGAGATCTCCCCCGGTGTTTCACCATGACCTGCTCTTAATTTACCAAGAAACTGATTAATTGGAAAAGATAGTCCCAGTGACAGTGTTGCGGTGGAAATGCAAAATCTCAACCAGAGAACAGAACATTATACTGGCAGCAGGGATATACACAGTGATAGGGGCAGTAGGTGGATTTTGGAGGTACATTTTTCCATGTAACAATTTTTCCCAAAGATGTTCATGCTTGAAATTTGAGCTTAAACCCTAGCATTCTGTATACTCCATTTTACCAAACTGAGCAAATGAAATCAACATCTATGGAGTCTCTCCTATGTGCTGGTATCCTGCCAGGCTAAGAGGAATTAAACACACAAAAAAACAAAAAAATGCAGTAACATGAAGATAAACAAGATACAGTGTTTGCCCATGAGGAGTTCATAATATGATAAAATAGTTCCACTTTGGCATATTCAAGAAGAAGTATTCTGCTTGTTTATCTGAGATGATTCAGAAAGTTCTTTTGATTAAGTTAGCATCTGTTGGGAAAAAGAAGGTATGAAAAAGCATTTCCCAACTTAGCTAACATTTGGGCGTTCCCTTTTTATTGGGATTTCTAGAAAAAACCATCACTTCCTATTTCTTCTGTTTATTTTCAAAGCACAATGTTGCTACAAAATGTGAAAACATGGACAATTGGTTTTATATTCAATAAACAGCACAGCATGACACAAGCAAAACACATGATATAGGTGTGCCCCACCCCCTTTAGCCCAAGACAAAACTGATTCCAACTCACAGTAGACTTCAGAGCTGAGAGAGGGGCATGCCTCTCATTTCTCACGTGACCTAGGTCTGTAGAGAAGTCGCTGAGGTGACCCACCACCCCTGCCAGGTAAATACAGAAGCAAAGAGCTCGGCAGCCCAATGCCTGGATCTGGCTTTTCTTCTTCTACTGCTCCTGTTAAAAGTTACTGCTTTTCCACATGCAGTCACCCACCTTAGTAGCACGAATATACTCTTAAGGGATTATTGGCCATAGTGTATATTATGTAAATAAATAGACTATGGAAGTCTAATATGGGTTACGTATTCAAATTTTGATTTGTATATGTTCTGCTTCTTAGTAATCTCAGTAGACTCTATGCAAAAATAAATACATCATTTGCTTTTTGAGAGAAACCAGAAACATATTCTGACTTAGAACTATAAGTTCTAAGGAGTCTGCTCCTTCAGATTTGTCAGAAATCATTGTCACTTAATTCATTGTCAGAAAAAAAAGTTAACTCAAAAATAGGGCAGCCCGAGGAATGTCCACATTGTTGGGAGGGATGATTCCTTGAACAAAACTCGCTTTATTGTAAGCTTCTTTAATGCTGGGATTTCTGATCTAAGACTGAGATTTCTCACAGAAAGTCTCTTATATACAGATCCTTGTCAGCCCAGAGACTTTCTTAAGATGAGGCAGAAGAAAAGATGAAAATAATAAATGAGACAGCCTCCTGGGATTTTCAGTTTTTCTTGGTTTCTGCTTGATCAGAAACCTCTCTGGGGCTCCCTTCCTAATGTTATTTCAGTATAAGTATTTCCACATCCAGTTCCAGCTGGAAGCAGACACTGGGGACCATGTGAAAATTCAGCCAGAACATGTAAAATTAGCCCTTGGTTTTTGGACCTTAAAATGCCCTGGGTCAGGGCTGAATTTATTCAGAATTATTTACAAGTCCCTAAAGATCAACTGTGTCACTCTCCGACAGAGTGTCCTTAGCCCCAAACTTCTATTTTTCACATTCAACCACAGCTTTGCTTGCTCTCTCTCTCTCCCTCTCTCTCTTTCGCTTTGGCCTGATGATTCTTGAGAGCAAAGGGTCTTTGGGCACTTGGATATATTTTAGATTCAAAATAAGAAATACAAAATCCTAGATAAACCCTTTCATAAAAATGTCTGATGTTGGAGCCCCTCAGTACCTTGGATAATTTCAGAGAGAGGGAGAGTGGATAAGAAGTGTAAAAACACTTTAAGATCAATTTGGACTGAGAGAAAAATCAAAGCAAACACTTACTGAAATCTTCATAAAATCATATTTTAGTGTGACTCATCATTACAAGATACATTTGTAGCCCTGAACTTCCCAACAACAGGCTGGCTTCCAAAGGTTTGTTTGTAAGTTGTTTTTCTGGATCTGAAAAGTTATTTCCCTTATAAACAATGTTCTAAATTAGTAGTTCATGGGCTTTTGTGTCACAACCCCTTTGAGAATCTATTAAAAGCTCTGCACATACTTCCAAGTATGATTCTTCATGCTTATGTGCCCTAACTTTCCATACATGTTTAATGGCTTCGCAGTGTCGCTGAAGGTCTTTCCAATAAGAGCTTCTGTTCCAGGAGCCAGACCAGCTCAAATGCTAAAATCCATAGCCACAGAATGAATTAAATGGACTTTTGTGCTCTGGTCAGAAGATGGAGCCACCATTGATAGCAACGTATTAAACAATGAACTGGTAATTGTGTCTTTGGACACCAGCATCACATCAGCTGCAGATTAACATCCCTGGCAGCTGCCACAGTTAAACTATGGGTTCCAACATGATAGTAGTCCTGCCCCATCAGAGTACAAGCCATAATCTTTGGTTTTATGAGGTTGGGGATGAAGGGTGTATATTTTGTAGTGGGGACAGATATTTGCCTCATTTGTGAAAGACTTGTTGCTCTTTGAGAAGAGCATCCACACTTGTATCCACAAAAAGATGCTAAAGCTAGAGATGTTTGAGCAGCAGTTCAGTTATTTATAAATCAGGGGTGCCTATACTCCGCGTCAAACTACATACAACTAAGCACGTTGATTATGTAATTATTTCCTTTGATTTCTCCTCTCTTAGGAATCTGAGAGCAAAAGAAGTTTCTATTATAAAAGCAAACACTCATTCAAGGGTTTCTGAATTGGAAAGTTTACATCTCTTCATAGACAATGTAGACAATTGTTACCTTCCTCACTTTTCTGTAGCATTTATTATAACAAATGAAAATCAAACAAAAAATTCTACCCTCTTTTTAGAATATGTCAAAAAAACAAACATAGCTCCTGATGATTTTTGCCATGGTGTGTCTGTAGGCATCTACCTAGCAAAGTCTTCTTAGTCCTATGGCTACTGATCTTGTCATTCTGCACAGTGAAGCCATTATATAAATGTTTGTGGTTCTTATAGGGTGTCAGGGGTGGTAAAGTCTCATTTTCAGAATGCTGAGTCTGACTGCTACTCTTATGCATTCAACATCCCCAGGAGCCGGTTCACAGCTCCTGTTGAGCCTGATAGTGATTGGTATCAGGCTCAGCATCCAAGAACACCACAGTGTCTTCCTCACTGTCCTCCCAAGTTCACTTTTTCTCTGTGGTGTAGAAAGACCGTGGCATAGGAAGAGTCAGCCAATTCTCCGAAGAGGTCCTCCCAGTATATTGAACAAAAGACCCACAAACACACAATCTCCTAGTAGAGTCTAGATTCAGAAAACCTGGCAGCAACTTCAAATTCATCTTTCTCTAGCACCACAAAGGACACAGAATCAGAAAGACAAGTTAGGAAACTGAGTCCAAAGGGTAGCCCCATAATAAATTAAATTATGATTTAGCAAGTCTTCACACTCCTCTCCTTGGTGGTGGAGTCCACAACCCTGCTCACTTACTGAGACTGTGTGACTTGCTTTGATCATTGAAATGCCTGTGGATGTAAGATGAGCAGTTCTCAATGGGCTGTGCACTTTGTCCCTCTCTTGTGTTCCTATGATCCACCATGAAGATAACATGCTCTGGGGAGTTGCTTGTTCCAAGAGAAGGTGGAGAAAGTGGAACAGACTCAAGCCCAAAGCTTGGAGGCAAGCCCCAGCTGACATGCAGCCTGAAACTCATATACTCAGCCTACCTATGGGCCTGTAAGTAAGAGAAAAGGCTTACTGCTGTAAGCCAACTGGGTTTTGGAGTTGTTTGTTATGCAATATTGTCTTGACAATTGCTGACCATATCATGTTTTAACTCGCTTAATTACCACAACATCCTGTGAGATAGGCGATGTTACTATCTTCACTTTACAAAATGAGAAAGCATATCCTGGGTGATAACAATATTTACTAAAATGTATTCCAATGGATCAAGGCCAGCTTCAAGGTTATGCAACCTGTATGGTCACATAGAGCATCACCCTCAGAAAAGCTCTGCACTTGGTTTAATATTCTGTTATTTGCTTCTTCATATTCATTAACAATTTAACCTTTGAACTTGTGTTTTGTATGTGAAGTCCAAGGGGACAATGAGTATGCATGTCAGCAAAGGAAATATGTACCAAATGGGTGTCCATCCCATTCCTTGCTATATGCCTTTGCATATAGCATTCATGATGTCCCATGAGCATAGAATTCTGGTGGACCCTCAGTGCATGGGAGTTCAGCAAGGTGCAAAGAGTACGTAAGTACAAGATAATCATCTTTCATTTACATCTCATAAGTCAGGGTTCTGGCAGCCCTGAGAAACAAAACTGTCCTGGGTTCTGTTTGAATCAGAACTTTCTTTAAACACAGAAAGAAGGCAATAATGTTCTAAGAAACACAATCAAGAAAACGTATCATATCCTTTCTTATTCATGTTATTTCCCTGTATCAGCTGACCACTTATGCTAAAAATGATGACGTAAAAGGAAAAAGAAAGACTTGGCAGCCCATATTTCCTTTTCCTTTCAGCCTTTCCTTATTCATCCATATGCCTAAGCTAGAGAGCAATGGTAAAATGTGCACACATCAAGTGAAATAAAAGCACTTCGATAAGTTTTGTGCAGCATTTCTACTGTTCTGGTAAGAACAAAAAAATGAATGTAGGTAGAAGCTATGAATTAAAAAGTATGCATTTTTGGAGATTCTACATAACACTTAAATTCTCTTAAATTTGTATTTTATTCTGGCACTGTGCAATATATAGATAGGTAGCAAAATTCAAACTAACAATTTACAGTTTTAACTTTATTAAGAATAATATCAAAAAGGACATAGAAATCTATTATGACAAGTCAATAGAGAGACCACAGAAGAAAGGGAAAATGCTTCATACTTTAACACTTTTAATAACACTTTTTCCTGCTTTTTTGAACAAGGGGCTCATGTTTTAATTTGGTTTGGGCCCTGCAAATTATATAGTCAATCCTATGTGGGATAATAGTTCAGTGAGAATGTAAATATTATGAACAGAAAATTTTAAAAGACTCTCATTGCACTATCTACTACAAAGCCACTAATCACATGCGGTTATTTAAATTCAAATTTAAATTAGAAGATTAAAAATTCAAGTCCTCAATTGTACTTTAAGTGTTCAAAAGCCACAGGTAACTAATGGCAACTATGTTGGACACCACAGATATAGAACATTTCTAGCAGTATAAAAAGTTCTATCAAACAGTGCTGTTCTATAGTTTAAATGTTTTGGAAAATGCTTGGTTAAGCAGCATTAATTACATTTCTTTAATTCAGAATTTTTCTAAACCCTAGACATGCTAAAGTGAATCTCTGGGAGGGGAGTATAGCATGTAACATTTCCAAATGTACTTAATCAAAGTTTGCTTTTCTGAAAGACAGTGAACCTCTGGTTCAGAGCTTTCATTTAAAAAGAAAAGGAAAAAACTAAGGGTTTGAAATATAAAAGATGAGGGGTGCCTGGGTGGCTTAGTTGGTTGAGCATCTGACTTCAGCTCAGGTCATGATCTCAAGATTTGTGAGTTCGAGCCCCACATCGATTCTATGTCTCCTTCTCTCTCTCTGCCCCTCCCCCATTTGTGTTCGGTCTCTCTGTCTCTCAAAAGTAAATAAATGTAAAAAAATTTTAAAAAAGAAATATAAAATATGATATACAAGTTATTAATGGATTGGAAAATAGTTTGAACAGGGGACAAGAATCTATTTTATTGAACTGATGCTCCCTGGAACTCATTCAGTAAAATCCTTCTTTGGAGAACCCTTTTAATTACTATGGTCCTTGTTAACTCTTTTGAATTAATTTCTCATAATAAAAATATTAGTTCCATGAACTATCCTGATGTGTAACAGCATCAATAAATTTTGAAAGCATCACAGTAAGTAACACTTAAAAGCACGTGTACCAGAAATAAACTGATATTTGCAAAAAATGAAGGCTAGGTTAGAATCATCTCAATTCCTAAGATTGCATAAAGATGAAATGGGATTTCTATTCCCTCTAACCCTAACAAAGGAAAAAAAATAATCTCTTTAAATGGAGACCATATACACTAGTTCTCATATTATTTGTACAGTTTTTTATTCATATCTATGTATATGATTATATTTTTCCACATATATATATATGAATGTTTGCTACTCAATGAAAATTAATTAGGGATTTCTGCTTTTTGTCAAGGTATAGTATCAGGAACTAGATTTACCCTGTTACATAAAACAATAACAACAGAAATGGGAAAAATATATGAATTACTAGTTTTCAAAAGACATCAGACAATGAGGGTTAGTGATCCTCAAGCAACAAGAAACAAATGAGAAGAAGCCTACACTTGCCTCAGCCTACTCCCTTGACAGAGTTTCCAGACTATAGACCAGGCAGGAGAACATAAGCAGAGCCCAGCAATAGGCTCTAAATGGAAGTATACAATTTATCTTAGTCCATTCAGGCAGCTATAACTGAATAGCGTAGACTGGGTGGTTTATAAACAACTGAAATGCATTTTTCAGGGTTCTAGTAACTGGGAAGTCCAAGATCAAGACACCAGCAAATTTAGTACCTGCTTCCTATTTCATAGATGGCCATCTTTTCATTGTGTCCTCGAATAGCTGAAGGAGCAAGTGAGGTCTCTGGGGTCTCTTTTATAAGGCTAGTGCCCCATTCATAGGGGCTCTGCCTACATGACTTAATCATCTCCCAAAAGTCTCACCTTCAAATACTATCACACTGGGGATTAGGTTTCAACATAGTAATTTGGTAAGGGGTGGGGGGACACTAACATCCATCTATAGCACTATTGTAAGGTTCTTATACTGTGCAAAACGTAGGATGATGTCACTTGAGTTAGACTGTAATAAGGTAAAGATGTATGCTATAAACACTAAACCAATCATTAACATAATGTAACAAGTTATAGTTAATATGCCAACAAAGTGGGTAACCTGGATAACTTAATCCACAAGAAGGTGGAAAAAAAGGAAAATAGGAAGGAAGAGCAGATGAGACAAAGATCCTATTAAATATAAATGCTCTAAACACTTCAATTAAAAGGTAAAGAGTGTCAAATTGGAATTGGCCAAAAAAAAAAAAAAAAAAAGCATGACCTGATTAATTGTTGCCTATAAGAAATATACTTTTTAAAAAATTTGTTCAATATTTATTGAGGTAAAATGAAGAATTACACCTTTAATATGCAGAGGTCATTGTCCTTCTTTGATGTGGCCTCTTCTCTTCCTTTAGTTTTGGAGTTTGTTCTGTATACTTTAAGCTATAGATACAGATAGGTTAAAAGTAAAGGATTGGAAAAGATATACCATGCTAACAATAATCAAAGCAAAGCTAAGATATATATTATTAGCAGACAAAATAGATTTCAGAGCAAAGAATATTGTTAACAATAAAGGTCACTTGATAATAATGGAGACAATTTATCAAGAGGACATAATTTTATATATATAACCTATTAACAGAGCCTCAAAATACATAAAGTAAAAACTGATAGAAATAGACAAACTGAGGAGAAATAGGCAAGTTCCCAATTATAATCGGATTTTTAATATCTTTATATAATTGATAGAACAAGTAAAGAAAGATCAGTAAGAATATAGATTAGATAAACACTATCAATTTGACCTAATTAACATTTATAGAACACTTTATACCTGCATGTATTCATGCCCTTTTGTACTCCTCCCCTTGAGTTGATTGGGACCTGTAGCTCTTCTAAGCAATAGTATATGACAATGGTAATGGGATGTCACTCCTGTGATTCTTATATGTCAGAATTGATAGGCTGTGACTCTCAGGATTCTGTTACATTTTACATTATATTACTGCATCTTGCTAACAGATTTGCTTTCTTTTTACCTTGCAACTTCAAGAAGCAAGCAGCCATGATTGGAGGCCCACATGGCAAGTAGCTAAGGTCACCGTCTAGGAGTAGAGGGTGGTCTCTAGCTGGCAGCTAGAAAGAGTCTGGGTCCCTCTGTTTCACAGCTACAAGGAAATAAATTCTTCCAACAACCTGAGTGACCTTGAAAGTGGACCCTTCCCACGTCAAGCTTACAGATGAGAACCAACAGTCCAAATGTAGCCATACATAGGATTCAGCTAAGCCATTTCAAAATTGCTAATCTAGAGAAATTATGACGTAATAAATGGGCATTTTTGAAGCCTCTGAATCTGTGTTAATCTGTTATGCAGCCTAGAAAATTAATATTTAGACAAAAACAAAATTGATAGATCTCTAGCCAGCATAGTAAAAAATTTAAAAAAGAACATATAAATTATAAAATCAAGAATCAGAGGTGACATTAATACCAATTTTACAGGTCCTTAAAATATAACAAAGGAATTATAACATCTGTATGATAATAAATTCCATAGCTTAGATAAAATGAACAAGTTTCTTGAAAGACACAAATTACCAGCTCTTCTAAGAGGAGCTCTGCTGAGCATGGAGCCTGCTTCAGACTCTCTCTCCCTCTTTCTCTCTCTCTCTCTCTCTCTCCACTTCTCTCCTGCTCGAGTGCTTTATCTAAAAAAAACAAGAAACAAAAAACAAAACAAAACAAAAACGAAAAAACCTTTAAAAATCCTTTGTAGCTAAAAGCCTTTCCATGAATAAAATTGGTACTGAATCCCAAGTTCAACTGCTTGTCATTGAAAGACCAATACTCAAGAGACCAGTTTTGATTGGAAAGGAATTTGAGCTTTATTCAGAAGGCTAGCCACCTGGGGGAAAGGCAGACTCCTGTCCAAAAGACAACTCCCAGGTTTCTACTTGGCCTAAGGATTTTTAAAGGAGTTTAAGGCACTTAATCACGAAAGGAGTTCAGTGGTCTGCAACATTTCTTGATTACGTACAGACTCGGTTGTTCCAACTACAAACATTTCAGTTGTGAGAGGAGGTTGAGTTCTTGTTTTGTGATAGGAAGGAGTGCTCTGTTCTTTCTGCAAATGAGGGCGAGGTCTACAGGTACACAAAAGGATGTTAGTAGAATCATTTGTGTGATGTAAAAAAAAAAAGAAAGGAAAAACATTTTGCTAAAAAATTTGCTATGCTAATCAAAAAGCTGAGGCAGTTTCAAACAACTTCCTGTCCTCTGTGGCCTGGGAAAGTTCTGGTCCTTCAGTCCTCATGGCTAGTGGTCTGTCTACTACAGATCCAGGGACTTAGGTCAGCAAACAAGGAGTGTGTTATCTTGAAGGAGTTAACCCTTCAGACCATCTGGAGTGCTATTATAAAACCCCAGGCCCAGATGACTTCACTAGTGAATTCCACCAAACACTGAAGGAAGAAATAATACCATTTCTACACAAACTCCCACAGAAATTTTAGGAGAAGGAATTGCTTCCCAACTTGTTCTATGAGGTCAGCATTACCTAGATTTCAAAATCAGACAAAAGCTATTATAAGAAAAGGAACCACAAAACAGGATCTTCATAAACATATTTATAAAAGTTCTTTTCAAAATATTTTAAAAATCTATATAAAAAAGATAATTTATTATGACCAAGTAGGGTTTATCCTAGGAACGAAAGGTTGATTTTGTCAAGAATTGTGAAAAGTTATGAGATTTTATCCTACTTGTGAGTAGACAAGTTAGCCTTCCACCGTTTCATGAGTACTGGCACAAGACACAAGCCTCTTCCAACAGAGGCAAAAGATTTTAATACGGCAGAGAACATGTCCAAACTTCATGTTAGCATTAGTGTTCTTTGTTTTTCAAGTCTTACAGGAGTTTTTCAGAGAGGGCCAGGGGCATGAAGTAGGTTTGGATCACATCTGAGGAATTCTGAATTTGGGGAATCCTAACCTTTTATAATTGGCGATAAGTAAGCATGCCCAAATTTTGACCTAGAGAAAATCCTTGTCAGTAAGCACACCTGAATTTTGCTCCAATGAGAGACACTATCTTTGTCTTCCAAAATTATTTACTGTACAAACATCCTTGAAAAGATAGTCCAGAACAACAGAGTGCTTAGTGCCCCTGTTCCCAAAACGTGCTGAAATGTGAGAAGCCTATGGAGAATTCTCTCCCAGCAGTTTCCATAAAACTCAAAAATGATTTACTGGTTTGCCTTTGTTTAGGCAAAAATTTCATCGGAAAACACCAAAAACACAACCCATAAAAGAAAAAATAAATAAATGGGAGTTAATCATAATTAAGAATACCTGCTCTTTGAAAGACACTGTTAAAAAAACAAAAAGCACAAACCCCTGGAAGAAAATATTTGCAAATCATTATTTTATTTCAAAATAAGAAAACAAATTAACCAATGGAACGTGGCCAAAAGATCTGAACAGACACTTCACCAAATAAGATATATGCATGACAAATAAGACAGAAAAGGATGTTCAATATCATTCGTTATTAGGAAACACAAATAGAAACCATGATGAGGTGTCATTGCACACCTAGTAAGATGTCGCATTATGTAAGGTTGATTCTACCGGGCACTAGAGAAGATGAGGAGCAACTCCTATTTGGAATGGGAAATGGCACAACGACTCAGGCAGTTTGGCAGCTTCTTTAAAAGTTAAGCTCACACCAAACATGACTCAGCCATTGACTCCTAGGTGTTTCCCCAATAGAAAAGAAGAATCACGTCCTTACAAAGACTTGTACATGGATGTTCAAGACATTTTACTTTTAATAGTCAAAACAGCTGAATATTAAAAACAAAAACAAAAACAACAGTATGCTTACCCCATCTCAGCAATCCAATGCCTATATATTTACCAAAGAGAAATGAGAACTAATGTTCACACAAAATCTTATACAAAAAGATTTATAGCAGCCCTATTCATCATCATTAAAAATTGGATCCAACCCAAATTTCCTTCAACAGGTGAAAAAATAAACAGACTGTGGCATATCCAACAATGAAATACTACTTAGAAATTAAAAGCAACTTTGGATACACGCAGGAATTTGGCTGATTCTGAAAGGTGCTGTATGGACAGGAACCAGTCTGTGAAGATTATATACTTTATGTTCCATTTATTTGACATTCTGGGAAAGGGAAAGCTGTAGTAACAGACAACAGACCAGTGGTTGCCAGGGGCTAGGATTCAGGAGGGAGTTTGGTGGTGTTGTTGTTGTTGTTTATTCATTTTTGAGAAAGTGAGAGTGTGCACACACACACAAGTGGGGGAGGAGCAGAGACAGAAGGAGACACAGAATCTGAAGCAGGCTCCAGGCTCTGAGCTGTCAGCACAGTGCCAGACGCAGGGCTCGAACTCATGAACCGAGAGATCATGACCTGAGCTGAACTCGGACGCTTAACTGACTGAGCTACCCAGATGCCCCTGGGTTTTGTTTTGTTTTGTTTAACTGATCTGTATGTTGACTGTAGTCACACAAATCTACATAGCCATTAAAACTGATAGATCTGCACGCCAGTAAGCAAACTAACAAATAAGTAGAGGCACTAAACAGTCCAATCTTATCACTCCAATTATTTTACTACATTTTGCTGTATCAGTGATCTTGAGCTTACTTACATCTCTTGTACCTGTATGAAGAAAATACTATATAATGATGTCACTGCATACCTCTTCCCAACTCACGTTCAGGGATGACACACTGGTAGCTTGGAATCAGCCATGATGGGAGCATTCAGAATATGGAAATTGACAGCTGCAACAAGTCAGGGTTTGGGTTTTTGAGAGTTTTTGGAGAGCTGACCATTGAATATTTACCAGCATATCACTGTACACCGTCCCTCCCAGAATACTGGATATCATTTCAGTGGAATGCTGGAGCTTCCAGTGATTTTAGGAACCTATAGGAAATCTTTCTTTGCCTTTGATGTGGGTATGTTATAAATCTGAGAATATTCAAAGGAACTGATGGCAGTGCAAATGATTCTTGTCTATGGACATGCACATGGCCTCTGTCCAGTAGAGACACAACCCTCCCATGTGTGGAAAGTTTGGGATCCATCTGCAGATTTATTTCAATATTCCTAATCATAAATGTGTCACTTCTTTGGATCCTCTTTGGTAACATCGTTTCTGGTTCACTCATTTAATTAATAATGTACATAAAATTTTTGAGGTGTTCATTTTATATTGTCTTGAGAGTCTAAGTTTTAGCATTTTTTGAAAATTACTTGTAACAGCGTGCTGTTTTATCTGCAGCACTTGACTGCCTTTAAAATCCCTTGTTTTTAAGAATACCTTCTGTGGGGGCAGCTGAGTGGCTGAGTCGGTTAAAAGTCCAACTTTCAGTTTTGACTCGGGCCATGATCTCACAGTCTGTGAAATGGAGCCCCGCATTGGGCTCTGGGCTGACAGCAGGAAGCCTGCCTGGGATTCTCTCTCTCCTGTCTCTGCCCTTCTCTCTCTCTCTCTCTCTCTTTCTCTCTCTCTCTCTCTCTCTCTCTCTCTGCCCTCCCAGAACTCACTTTCTCTTTTTCTCAAAATAAATAAACTTAAAAAAAAGAATATCTACTTTTTTTTTGAATCTCTATTTTGTTCAGGGTGCCTGGGTGACTCAGTCATTTGAGCCTCCGACTTCAGCAGCTCAGGTCAAAATCTCACGGTTGGTGAGTTCGAGCCCCACACCAGGCTCTGTGCTGGCAGCTCAGAGCCTGGAGCCTGCTTCGGATTCTGGGTCTCCCTCTCTCTTTGCCCCTCCCCCGCTCATGCTCTGGCTCTATCTCTCTCTCAAAAATAAATAAACATTGAAAAAAATTTAAAAAAAAGAATGTCTACTTTGTTTTGGTTATATTATTTAAACTCCAAGCTTCTCTACTACCCAGGAATTAAATCCTCTATCCAGAGCGCGGTGCTTTTTTTATGGATGGCACCGTCCTGCAACCAAACAGACTTTGCTGTCCTAGTTCTGAGGGGTGGAACTTCAGGAAACTCGTCCTGCAGAAGTGATAGGATAGGATTGCGTGCAAGCAGCCAGAGTTAAGGTGAGGGAGCACTGGGCATCTGTCTTTGATCCCAAAAAAAAAAGACTCACAGTAGGGAAGGGAGCCCTGCTTTGTTTAATCATGGTTCATGATAACCACGGAGACTGATCCTGATCAAGTTACCCACAGTATCTGGTGGGAAAGGACGTGCTAACCACTGATTGGCTGCCTTCTTTCCCAGTATCATTCATTAATCAATAACAAATGACCTTTTCAAATTCCTTTTTCCTGGAATATTGAGAAAACTCTCATTCAGATATTGTTTTTGCCTGTATATTTTGTCATTGACTTTCTAGCTAATACCCCTTCAATCAGACAGTTGGGGTTCTGACATTTGCTATGGCTCACTTCATTTCTTCTGCATAGGCAGTTCTTATTTAATATTTCAAGAATTACTATGGTCCCTAGAGAAGTCAGACTAAACATAATGCTTTTTATTAATATAGTCTCACTAGAAAGCCTAAAAATGTGTTTCTTTGGCCTACAGCAATAGTAAATCAGGGCCTAAAATTTATTGCAGTTTCCAAAATTATGTATACCTGGTAGTCCAAATGGAGGTGATTGTTTTTGTTCCATGAGAATTCCTTAGAGGAGTTCATAGCAGGGCCATTGTTATTGTTTCTTAAAGATTTCATTTTTTTCTCTTCTAATTTAGCCAAATGACTGATAACACTCCCTTCTAGGATATATAATATCATGGAACACAGACAATGCCAGCTTTTCAGTTACAAAGAAAATTCAATTTATTAATTATCTTTGGAATGTCAATTGATCGGTAATTGTACTCTGAAATGATTAATTAAATGAGTTTCAATGTGATATCCTTCTACCAAGGAAACTGTACTGAGATGATTAAAAAAGATACTTCTAATTTGCATTTCTACAATTCAAGGGGAGAGCACGTTTTTTGGATGGAGGAGAACCTATGTTCAAATTCCATTACTTTCTTTGTGACAATAGGCAGTTTGCTTTAAACGTTTTCAATTTTCTATGTATTTAACTAGCAAATAGGAAAAATACCTACTTCTCAGGGGGTTTTGTTTGTATGTTTCTGTTGGGGTGGTTAGGGGGTTTTTTGAGGTCAGAGATAATGCTTATTAGGCTATAAAACAGAGTCTGGAAAAGTTTTAATAATTATTATGGAAATTTAATTTTCATATAGTTTTATGGGAGTTGAGGCATTTATGGTTTTCCCATGTTATAAGATTTAAAAACAGAAGTCATAACCTTTTTACTATATTTTTCCCCCTGAAAGAAAACAGATCCATAAAACATATTAAAATTGGGAAGAAGGATATAGAATAAAAAATAAAAAAAAACCCTAGGTCATAACTAAATTACCTTGGGATCCTAAGGAAAATTACTCCAGAAAGGCCCCAAGCTAGATCCAAGTTCTGGCTAAAAACTTAGCACTCTCAAAGCTCTTGGGGACTCCCAAAGTCCTTTCTAACCTCTATGAGGCCAATTAAACAAGTATTTATGACAGCTAATTCTTTTAAAAACAGAAGTCTGTTTAAAAGCATAAAGTAGGGGAGCCTGGGTGGTTCAGTCAGGTAAGCGTCTGACTCTTGGTTTCGGTTCAAGTCATGATCTCATGGTTCCGTGAATTCAAGCCCCACATCAGGCTCCAAGCTGACAGTGCAGAGTCTGCTTGGGATTCTCTGTCTGTCTATCTGTCTGTCTGTCTCTCTCTCTCTCTGCTTCTCCCCAACTTGTGCTGTCTCTGTCTCTCTCAAAATAAATAAACAAAAAGAATTATAAAACCATAAAGCAGACAACATTGAGAATACAGCATAGTTCTTTACTTACCTGCCCTCTCAAGTCTTTGCCCTGGATACAGGATACTCTTCATGGCTGTGGTTCTTAAAGTTTGTTGCTACTCTTGATACAAAGACAATGATGTGCTGGGATGAGCAATTATCAGACAGATGTTAGCTACCTGGATGTGCTAGATCCTGGGATTACTGGTTCATAGAAGACAATAAAAACAAGGTCCAAGTTCTATTAGAATCCAGACACAATTAGAGATCTCTAGTTGCAATAGTCCATCAGCTGGGTTAGGCATGATGCTTTGTGCATGATTTCAGTTTGGCCAATTCGTAACTCCTGATAGATATAGAAATAAGTGACAGCCACAGAAATTCGTAGAATCTCTGATTCCTTTTTGGCCTTTATTGTTGTTTTTCAATTTTTGGAAAATACCCCTTTGTTATATGGCATAAGAGCTTCAGACTCTTATTGTATTGTGTTCATTTAGAAGAGAAATTTTGTGAACTTGGCAGAGCACCAGTTTACATGGTTGACTACTGCTTGATTAACATTGCCCAGTCAATGTTTATATTCAAGATATCTCATGATTTTAGTTAATAAAAGACAGTAATAATAACAATCAATATAAGCATTAGCACATATATGAGAAGTGAATGTTTCAAAGATCACTATAAGACTGATGATATATTTAATCTTATATTAAAAAATAGTTATTGATTCAAACATAAAGATATAAGATTTTGTCAGCTTACATAAATACTTTTCAAATACGAATCCCAAGATAACTGTCATTTTCTCAAAAGAAAAACTAAGATAATTTAGAGATAAATACAGGTAGTTAGTTTTATACATTGGAGGCTGCACCCTGCCAACCTCACTATAATCATTTAGTCATTGTCTCAACACAAATTTAACTGAATATCCTGTATGATGGGTCATAGGAGCTTCCAGCCCCAGTTGTGCATGTAGATTGATGGGAGAAAAAGGAGAAAGCTGGAATCAGTATGGCAGCAATGAAGGGGTTAATCTTGTTACTGAGGCTGACAGGGGCAGGCCATCTGGGTGGCACCTGTCAGGTATTTAGAGGAAAAGTGAAGTCGTGGATAGGAGGTTCATTTTGGCTGGTAGGGCATAGCACCCAGCTGGGGAGAATGGTACAGAAGATTAGCTCACACACTCAACATTATAATGGGGAGCAAGGCCTAAGCTCCAAATGAAGAACTGACAAGAGATCAAGCAGAATGAGCTAACAGAGAGAGAGAGGTGGGTTACTGACAACAAAGTTAAAATCCAACTGGAACAGTGAGCTAACCTGGTTGTTGAGAGAAATGGAGAAAAAAAGAGAGAATGCCTGATCTGGAAAACTCCAGATCATGCTGGGCCTACAAGAAGTGGGTTTAGGGCAGCAAGACAAATTCGAACCTCACTGTGTGATAGATTTGACTGCTGAGAGAAGCTCCATTATGAAAAACTGGAATTCTAGCTCTGGCCTGAACTCAAAGGGAAGAACTTTAGGGAAGGGTCAGGGGACTCAGGGGCTGATAATGGCAATAAAGTCAGGATGTTTTTGGTATTTATTTATTTGTTTATTTATTTATTCATTTATTCATTTATGTATGTATGTATTTACATCCAAGTTAGTTAGCATATAGTGCAATAATGATTTTGGGAGTAGATTCCAGTGATTCATCCCCTATGTATAATACTCAATGCTAATTCTTACAAGAGTCTTCCTTAATGCCCCTTGCCTGTTTAGCCCATCCCCCCACCCCAAACCCCTCCAGCAACCCTCAGTTTGTTTTCTGTATTTAAGAGTCTCTTATGTTTTGTTCCCCTCCCTGTTTTTATATTATTTTTGTTTCCCTTCCCTTATGTTCATCTGTTTTGTATCTTAAATTCCACATGAGTGAAATCATATACTTGCCTTCCTCTGACTAATTTCACTTAGCATAATACCTTATAGTTCCATCCACATTGTTGCAAATGGCAAGATTTCATTCTTTTTGATTGCCGAGTAATACTCCATTGTGCATATATACACCACATCTTTATCCATTCATCGGTTGATGGACATTTGGGCTCTTTCCATACTTTTGGCTATTGTCAGTAGTGCTGCTATAAACACTGGGGTGCATGTGCCCCTTTGAAACAGTACATCTGCATCCCTTGGATAAATACCTAGTAGTGCTATTGCTGGGTCGTAGGGTGGTTTGTTTTTAAAGCCATTTCCATGTCTGACAGTTAAGTGTCAAATTTATTTTGCTTGAAATCAAGTGATACAATGTGCCTACCAGAATTCAAGTCAGTTCTTAATTGTATATCCCTTGTTGTAGTTGACAAGTATAATAGGTACTGTTGCTGCTGAAAACCAGATAATATCAGGATCCAAAAATGTGCTTTCACCAACCAGTCTCCATATATTTTCTTCTCCTTGTTTCTCTTAGAAATAAAAATCATTCCCATGAGAGAAGTTTTATTTGCCTCTCGAGGGAAAGAACTCTAGTGCCTAATAGATCAAAATTCAATCTCAATCCCTTTATCTCCAAAATTTCTTACTCATTCTAAAACCAAAGAATTTTATGGTGATAAAGGGCCTTGGAAATCATTTTAGTTCCATCCTTTATTTCAGAAATAAGGAAAGTAAAGACAGAATACGAAACAAACCATACAATACAAAGTAAGGAAAATTTTTGGTCTTGATTAATTCCTTAACAGATCTATAAATAGATCTCCTGATTAAAAATGTAAACTTCTATCACACGGTTTCATTGTCAATTTATATAGGAGTATTCTTTGGCTAACAATTCTTTTTTTGTGTGTTCTATATATATGAGACTATGTTTTTGTGGTAAAGTATTCTGTTATATAGTTAACACAAAGTAGCTGTAAGATAGGCTTTACATGGGCTTACAGTGAAATTATGTATATTCTAAGACTCTCATACCATAAAAACTGGTGGTCCTTAACGTCTACCACACATGAGGATCACCTGCAGAGCTTTACAAACTACTCGTCCCTGGTCCCACCCCTTGAGATTGTTTAAGTGGCCTGGAGTGTAGCCTAAGAATTGGGATTGTTAAAAATTGCTGCAAACTGCTTTTTTTCCCCCATTTTCCTTTTTTAGCTTTTATTCTTATTGAATATAGACATTTCTATTATTCCTGTTGAATAGAAACATTAGGAGCTATAAATTTCCTTTTATATCGCTTTAGCTATATCCCACAATTGCTATATGTCCTATGATCATTAAAAAAAAAAACACTTTTTCTTTAACCACACACTATTTATTAAGAAAAAAAAGCTCTGTAACTATACTAAATAGGTCTGGACATACCAAAATTGCCTTTGCATTTTAAATAGTTTTTTTCTAAATTGTACACATTAAATAAAAAACAGTATACATATGATAATAAAGATAATAATAGAAAAAATCCACTTATAAAATTTATATGGATAATATTTTCAAAACACTTCTGAGAACTAAGATTCATTAGGTTTTATTTTTAGCACAAGTTTAGTCTCATAAATATCATCCGTTTTTTAAAAAAATGAGATTAAAATTCATTTTGAAGAAAGACAATTTTTAAGAGTCCCAAATTTTCTGGTGTACATCTGGAAATCCAACAGGTAGTTCATTTGAAGTTTGAATTAACCTTAAAGGAATTCACCTCTGTTTTCAGAATGTGAAGGTGGATAAAACAAAAAGAAAAAGACTCCAGCCTGTAGATGAGGGTTTAGTGCTTCTCAGAAGCATAAATAATCGACCTCATACTGAACAGGGAGGTAGAGAACAGAATCCAGTAGCACAGACATCTGAGTGGAGGAAAATGAAGATCTCTGTTTTCTGTTTCCCCACGAGGGATGGTAGCGGAGAAGCAGTCTTCTGGCCACTGCAGTGCTGGGAAAATCTTTTTCTGATGTGATGACTCTGAAACTGTTTTCTGGTAACTGGATCATTCTTACAATTTCAGCCATCATTTCTTTTTGTCCTGAGGGTCTGGATTTCTCTTTATTTATCTTTTACTAGAGATGCCAGTTCCTCCTTAAAGATCAAGTTCGTTCCCTTCACCTTTCCATATGTATCCACCAAGTTTTGTATTTTTAATGACTCTTTTTCTAGGCTGGTATCTTCCAAGTGTGACTCAGTATCTAAATATTCCTTTTGAACAGAACTAAGCATGTCAAAAAATTGATGCTTCACCTGAATTAGTGCAGCCGCTGTTCATGCAACTCAAATATTCCTTTCACATAAAATCAGCCTCTGACCTAATGTATGAGCCTGAACAAATATAACAGACCCACCAAAAAGCCAATGACAGATATACACACCACTGACTCCCACCGGAGACTACTCTGGATGAGGCCCGGTCTCATGTCATCTGGCAGCAGCTGTGCTACCACTTCTTGTGACTTCCCCAGGATCAGCCGAAAGCCAAGCTCCATGGTCATTCACAACCCCCCCGGCAGCACTGAGGCCCCCCACAGAGTCCCACTGGGTAGTCATGGTTCCAACAGCCTACAACAAACCACAGAGAACCCTGCCGTGTTCTACTGGAACCCAACTCACTCTTGGCAAACAGAATAGTCTACTAGTAGAGCTGGTCAACATGGAGGATGGCACGGCACCTGAGTGGCTCAGTCAGGTGAGTGTCTGACCCTTGATTTCGTCTCAGGTCATGATCTCACGGTTTGTGAGTTCAAGCCCAACATCGAGCTCTGTGCTAACAACACAGAGCCTGCTTGGAATTCTCTCTCTCCCACTCTCTCTCTCTGCCCCTCTACTACTCCCACTTTGTCTGTCTCTCTCAAACAAATAAGAATAATATAACACAAGGTGGAGGATGGTATCATTACTTTTAAAATGTGTGTTCTGCCATAGTGATATCACTTTTTTCTTTCTCTTTATAACTTTTTCAATTATGAAACATTTTCATAAAGTCAATATACATACTGTGAAATTCACATATTTAAGTGTATAAATACAATGACTATGACAGGTTACATTTGTGAAACAAATGCTCCAATCTAGATTAGAACATGTTCATCCCTCTAGAAATTTCCCTTATGCCTCTTTCCCTTTCCTTGTGCCTCAGTCTCCCTCTCCAGAGGCAATTGCCATTCTGATTTCTATCACTATAAATTAACTTTGACTGTTCTTGAACTTCCTATATATGGTACCATACAGAAGGTATTACAATACACTCAATACAATGTGTTTGAATTTCATTCATGTTGGTGAGTGGAGTAGTTCACTCTTTTTAAGTTCCTATTATGCCGTTGTAAAAATAGCCAAAGATTTGTTTATCCATTTTCCTATTGGTGACATTTTAATTTTCCACTTGTCTTAGGTAAACACCTAGGAATGGAGATGTTTAACATGTAAAAAACTGCCAAACAGTTTTTCAGAGTTTTGCACCATTGTACACTATTATCTACAATGTATGAGGGTTACCGTTGCTCTGTATCCTCACCAATATTTGTTTTTTTAATGTTAGCCATTTTTATACATGTGAATTGGTCCTACTGTTATTTTTTTAAATATTTATTTTAGTTTTGAGAGAGACAGAGTGTGAGCAGGCGACAGGCAGAGAGAGAGGGAGACACAGAATCCGAAGCAGGCTCCAGGCTCTGAGTTGTCAGCACTGAGTATGACACAAACCATGAGATCATGACCCGAGCTGAAGTCAGAGGCTCAACTGATTGAGCCACCCAGGCGCCCCAGTCCTAGTGTTCTTAATTTGCCTCTTCATGGACCTATTGGCCATTGTATAAATTCTTGCATGAAAAATGTCATTATTTTGTTTTAAAAAAAGGCATTTGTCTTATTTTCATTGATTTATAGAAGTTCTGCATATAACCTAGTCATATATGTTAGATATATATGATGAAAATACATACTTCCAATCTAAATAGTATCTTTTGATGTACAAGAGGTTTTACTTTCGATGAAGTCAAATTGAACACTGTCTCTTTTATGGTTAGTGCTTCTTAAGTCCCAAAGCAATCTTTTCCTACCCCCAAAACATAAAGATATTCTCCTACCTTTTCTTCTAGATGTTTTATAATTTGAACTTTTACATTTGCATCCTGCGTCAATTTTTGTGTAGAATGATGTAGGAGTCAAGGCTTATTGACTCCTTTTTCTCTTGATTATGGGTCACCTTTTCCTAATATGCATGTTCGGTAATTTTCATAATATTCTGGATGTTATAGATAGTATATCATAGAAAATCTAGGTTGTGGTCTTCCTTAAATCAAGGTTGTGTGTTACACGGCAGGCAGCTAAGCCCAACCTTTTGATCAGGCTGGATTCTTCTTTTGTTTTTTTCCTTGTTAGCAGAGATGTATTTGTTTTGTCTTTAGTCCTAGGAATGGCCCTTCCTCTTTGGGAGTGAACTTTCTGGAGTTTCAGTGGAGCATCAGCAGTGCTCCGTCTGTTCTCAGCACCCTGGCTGAGCTGGCACCCATGCATCCCCAGCACTGGGCTCTCTGTGAGATGCGTCTCAGCTTTCAGCCCTGCAATGGCTGCCCTCGGTTAGGCTTTGCTGCCCTTGAACATGGTCCTGCAGGGAACTTCCAGGTAGACTTATGGCCTCATCCTCAGCCTCCTCCACAGCTTCCCTGCCTTGTGAAATCCAGCCTCCTCAGCAGCCCACTTCTGCCTCCTTAGCTCAGGGAGACCCAGTATTCTTCTTGGGCTGCACACCCACCTTGCTAGTTCTGGCAAGTGCCGCTCCTGAGAGCCAGGACACACCTCATGTGTTTCCATACTCTCAAGAACCCCAGTCCTTGTGGTGCCTGGGTGGCTCAGTTGGTTAAACATCCAAGTTCAGCTCAGGTCATGATCTCACAGCTCATGAGTGCAGGCCCCACATTGGGCTCTGTGCTGACAGCTCAGAGCCTGGAGCCTGCTTCAGATTCTGTGTCTATTTCTCCCTCTGCCTCTCTCCTGCTCATGTTCTCTCTCTCACAGAAATAAATAAACATAAAGAAAGAAGAAGAAGAAGAACCTCAATCCTGGACTAGGACAGAAAACAGTCACCTCATGTGTTTTGTCTAGTTTTATGTTTGTGTTGTCAGTGATGGATTGAATTGTGTGTACATCCCTCCCCACCAAACCAAATTCCTATGTTGAAAGTCCTAACCTCCAGGCCTTCACAATGTTAATTGGTAATAGGGTTACTGCAGGTGTAATTAGTTAAGAGGAGCTCACACTGAAGTAGGGTGGACCCCTTACTCAATAAGACCAATGTCCTTATAAAAAAGAGAAACTTGAAGGCACACACACGGAGAATGCCATGTAAAGTAGAAGGCAGAGATCTACAAGCCAGGGAATGCCCACCAGAAGCCAGAAGCCAGGGGAGGGGCCTGGAACAGATCCTTCTCCCACAGCCCTCAGAAGGAACCAACCAAGGGCACTTTGATTTTGTACTTCCAGCCCCCAGACTGTGAGGCAATAATTTCTGTTGTTTAAGCCACCCAACTTGTGGTATGCCATGAGGGCAGCCCTAGCAAACGAATGCACTGCTACAGGAGAGTAAGAACAGCACCAGTAGCTCTGCCCTCAATGTGAATTTCTTTTTTATTATTTTTAATGTTTATTTTTCAGACAGAGACAGCACAAGAGTGGGGGAGGGGCGGAGAGTGAGGGAGACACAGGATCTGAAGCAGGCTCCAGGCTCTGAGCTGTCAGCACAGAACCTGATGTGGGGCTCGAACCCACGAACTGTGAGATCATTATCTGAGCTGAAGTCAGACGCTTAACCGACTGAGCCACCGAGGTGCCCCTCCTCAATGAGAATTTCTTAACACTACTTGTGGTCCCCTTCCTCTGGGGCCCTCTGGGTAGTGCCCTGCACCCCACACTCTCCATCTTCAGATCTATCTTCAGTCTCTGGAGCTCTTGCAACAGCTGCTAGGCATCACAGGAGGATACAGATAAGACTTTAAAATACACCAGAACTCCATCTCAAGAGATTCTGCCTTCCTCAGTCTGGCATGGGTTCTGAAAATCAGAGTTTTTTTTTTTTTAATGTTTTCCAGGTGATTCTAATGTGTAGCCAGGATGGAGGAGCTCTTCTCTAAGCCCTACAGCATAAGTCAATTGCCCAATTTCCTTGCAATCTGGCTTTGTTTTAGGCTTGGTAGTTTAGTACTTATTTTTACAGCAGGTAGAATATATTCATGATAATATCTTTCATTCAGTAATGTGTTGGCCTTAACTAAAAGATAAAATGGTACAAATTTTCATTTTATTCATTCAAACAAAGAACTGGGAGGCCTGAGTGGCTCAGTCAGTTAAGTGGCCGACTCTTCAAGAAAGAGAAATTTTGTAGGAATGCAACCTACAAAAACAAGATAACGAGGGAGCCCAAAGCAGGTGGAGCTTTATAAGCCAGTGTGGTGTGCAAAATGGTCCCACAAAGGTGTTCACACTCTGAAACCCGTGAATATGGCAAAAGGGATTTGCTGATATAATCAAGGTTAAGACCTGAGAGAGACTATTCTGGATTATCCAGGAAGACCCAATCTAATTACATGAGCTCCTAAAAGCAGAACACTTTCTACAGCTGGTGGCAGGTGAAGAGTTGAGGCAGATGGGTTGGAGAAATTGAAAGCCAGAGAAGGAGGGGCGACATGAGGAAAGCAGGCAGCCTCACATTGCTGAAAGAGGCTCCTGTGTGATAACCAGCCAAGAAATGGGGACCTTGCCATCCAAACTCAAGGAACTGAATTCTGCCACCAACTCATTGGAAGTGAATTCTCCCCCAGAGCATCCAGGTAAAGGCCCATGTTGGCCAACATCTTGATTTTTACCTTGTGCAACCAAAACAGGAATCAGTCAGATCCCCCTGGACTATGGACTTCTAAAACTAAAAGATAATAAACATGTGTTGTTTAAAGCAGCTAAGTTTGAGGGCGCCTGGGTGGCTCAGTTGGTTAAGCGTTCAACTTTAGCTCAGGTCATGATCTTGCGGTTCGTGGGTTCGAGCCCCACATCGGGCTCTGTGCTCAGAACCTGGAGCCTGCTTTGGATTCTGTGTCTCCTTCTCTGTCCCTTCTCTGTTTGCTCTCTCTCTCTCTCTCTCTCTCTCTCAGATTAATAAACATTAAAAAAAAAAGCAACTAAGTTTGTGAGTTACCTCCTGTGACAGCAATAGAAAACCAATATAGCCAAACATTAAATTGGTTATTTGTACGTTGTTTAAGTTTGAGGTAAGTCCAAACTGAGTCAACCCTAAAGTATTAATCTATTTTAATCACTATGCAACTGACTTAGCTACAAGCTGGAGTCTAAATATCAATTATTCGGCCAAAATTCTCTGTCTTCAGCAGCAATACTATAAACACAAAAGTTCCCATTGATTTGCTCCTTTAGATCAGTTTTTACCTATATTTACAACTGGAATTTTTATAATCTCTGCTTTTTTACCCATCAGTTTATATTTATGCTTGACTCGGCATCAGGACAATTTGTACAGAAATTTATGATGGCTAAAATGGAAGTGTTAAGTAAATACTAAGTGGATTTTTTTATAAAAAGGATGTACACATTGTCTGCTAATGCTGGTAGGAATGTTTGTGAGCTGTTTCTCTTACACTTTTGAAATTAAATAGGCATAAACACCATTGCTTCTGGTAAGAAACTAAGAACATAAAAATACAGCCTGACAGTCTTTGGAAATAAAACTGGATTTCAACATTACCTTCTCCTCTCATCTTTTGTTGTTTAAGAAAGGAGAACTTGAAAGTTGAAAATAATTCTTTCCTTATTTGTTAAGACCATCACGGTTATTGGAAGGAGGCATACCATGCAGGATGTGTTTTCATAAAGAAAACAATACTGTTAGCAGTGGACCTAATGCTCACTGAAGAGCTCTCAAGTTCTCAGGAGAAATCAATTTTTCTTCCTAAGGCAAATTCAGTTTTGTGACAATGTACCTTTTTTCTTCTTTCAAGTGTTTGATCATAGCATTAATGAAGCAAAATTTAGAGCTCTATCCAATCTACTTATAAATTTAGGCTGATTCAAGCACCCTGCAAGTGGGACCCTACTGTTAAAAACAAGACCACAGGCCCAAAAAGGAGTCATCAGGCAAAGGCCCACATCAGAAAACTGTGGGAATACTCAACTTATTTACAGTGTTGGCATCTCCCAGGAATGGAATCTTAAACCACTCAATCTGGTATTACCCTGTCAGCATTAGTGAAGTAATCTGCCTAATAGATCTCTGCCTTCCCCTAAAGGAAGATTCTCTTAGAAAGTAACTTTGAACAAAGGCCTGCATGATGAGGAGGAGGCATTTAAACATAGATCTTGAGAGAGCTTTCCAAGTAAAAATAATCACTGTTTCTATGAGTTTGATGTATATATATACACACACACCACATTTTCTTGATTCATTCATTCATGATGGACACTTAGGTTGTATTCATGTCTTGGCTACTGTGAATAATACTTCAATAAACATGGCAATGCAGTTATCTCTTCAACATAGTATTCTCGTTTCCTTTGGGTATATTCCTAGAAGTGGAATTGCTGGATTAAATCATAGTTCCTTATAGGATCATATGGTAGATTCTTGGCAGCATTTTATTTTTCTGTCTTTTTGGGGATAGCCTCTCTGACAGATGTGAGGTGATATCTCATTGTGGTTGTTGTTGTATTTCCCTTATAATTAATAATGTTGAGCACATTTTCATGTACCTGTTGGCCATTCATGTATCTTCTTTCAAAAAATGTCTATTTAGGTCCTTTTCCCATTTTTAATTAGATTAAATGGGTTTGTTTTTGCTATTGAGTTGCATGAGCTATTTATATATTTTGGATATTAACTCCTTATCAGATGTATGACTTGCAAATATTTTTCCCATTCTATGAGTTCTTGTTAAATTATTTGTGTTCTCTGTACCTCTGTGAGAATTTTTAGAACAATTATTTTGAATTCTTTGTCAGGCATTTTATGGATCTCCATCTTTTGGGGGTCAGTTCCTGGAAGTTTACTGTGTTCCTTTGGTGGAGTCATGTTTCTTGGATTCTTTGTGATCCTGGTAGCCTTGAACAGATGTCTACATTTTGGAAGAAGTAATCAAAATGAAGTTCTTCTTCCTTTTCCTTCCTTCCTCCCCTGTAATCACTCTCAGGTTTTTTATTCCACTGTGTGGCTGAAGTTTCTTAATGGACTGCAGAACTCTCCTAGTGCTGTTCTTATTCATGGATATCTGTCTAATTGTTCATCTTTGCAGGGAGATGAAGGCCGGAGTGTCCCAGCCATCTTGGTGATGTCTGATTCCTAGGTTTTTGTGTTGGGAAACTGGATATGTGGTAAACCCTTAACTGAAAGGGTAAAGGCCAAGAATAGGAACAAACCTGATGGGGAAAATTAAAACTTGTGTTTTTGACAGTTTACATTGAGATGTTTAGTGGATATGCAAAGGATACCCAAGTGAAATTATTACATAGGCAGGTGAACATTTAAATCTGAAGCTTAGGAGCCTTATAGATCTTCCCTGTCCTGACACGTCATGCTGCAATGTAGATACTGTAGACCAGGAAGATTAAGTGATCTGATCAAGATCATAACAAATATCAGACTCCAAATACAGTGCTCTTTCCATTAGACACATGAGCCCTGAAGCAATGAAAATCTATTGCCACATCTGCACCCTTTTCCAGTAAGCTTCCTGTAAAAGTTTGGAAGGGTAACTTGGAGACCGAAGGAACTTGCAAGGATGGAGCTGTATGATGGTGGCTGACGTTTCTTCAACGGTGTGACAAGTAGCAACAAAATGAAGGGCTAATCGACCCTAAATATAACTTAACCTACATGGTTTAACCCTTTAGAAGTGATCAATTCCCATGATAGGTTGTGATCTTGCTAAGATTACAATCTGCACCAAGGGATTCTAAGGCTTATATGTGGCAGTAAGTCTTTTCACAAGTGAGTGAGCCTAGCTATCTTCTCAGCATCCACCTCTCAACCTGGTTTTGTTATTTCTACTTGTCTTCTTGTTCATGGGGACTTTTAGTAAATGATAAAACTGTTTGATTCTAAAATACACAATAATCAAAACCAAGGAGCAAAAATAAAAGCCTCCATAAAGAAGTTCAACTGATTTAAACATAACTTTAGCATTCTATTTATATAATTATTAGATTTGAAGGAATTCCTAAAAATTTTTAGTGATGTCTTATTGCATCTTATGGGGGAAATTGTTTGCTATCGTGGTGTTTGGGAATTACAACCTTGTAAAATGTACTCCTTCCAAATATCAGGAGTTCATGCTATCACATATTTAAATGTCAGGAAATCTCTTGATTCTAGGTCAAAAATGCACCCATCTATCAAGAGAAAATTTTAAGACCTGCATTAAAATAGAAAGAAATGAATGTAATCTGTGTGCATATTTGGTGGTGCAACTTTCAGGCTGATATGCTCCATTGTCACATGGCTGTCCAATATTGGCAATGGTACAATATATAGAACACTTGTTTAGTTTCAACAGATGATCAACCAATTTAACAGGACTTATAGATGAATGTAGTTGATAATTTGGACCAAGAGAACATGCCGCTACAAAGAAAGTTTTAGGGAACAAATATACAAACTTTGCCTTCTTAATTAGAAAGTAGAAAATTCAACCCAGCAGCAAGTTGTTGAACTTGAGGAGTGACACCCGTAACAATGGAAAACTAAAAGCAGAATCTCAACCAGTGCAAGGGATTCTAAATGGAGTGTTGAGTGGTAAATACAAAATGAGATGACAGTAGGGTGGTGTGGACTCACTAAGACTGTTACACAAACTGCTGCTAATAAAATCTGTCCCAGAGTGAGGGAGGTGAGCATGTTCACCTGCATCAGTCTACATTAGGAGGATCTTCCCGGGTCGGTATTTAGACCTCGAACCTACTGTGCACATAGTCCAGAACTATGATTCATAGGATAATGGGGAGGACGGGATAGGAAAGTTCTAAAGAGAGAGATTTGGCATTTGCCGGGACTTTGGTTTGCGTGTGTGGTTTATGTATATGAGAGTACGTGTTTTTAAATTTCCTTCCTAAATGAAAAGTAACACCCACTTCCTGTAAAAACAAGCAAAAACAATCTGGAAATGCATTAAGTAAATAATTAATTGTCCTCTTCTAAGTCCTGCTTTCAAAAGGAACCACTATGAATACATGGTGTATTCACAAACGTTTTTCTCTGTGATTTTACATATATGTATACATGTTTACATAAGAATAAGGAGAGAGATAAAGACTTTTTATTTCTTTCCAAATGTGGGATCCTATTGTAGTATAGCTGTTTTCACTCAATACATTGTGAGCAAGAATCATTCCATGTTCTTAGATGGAAATATACATTTTTAAATGTTTTGAATATAGAGAATAAGTATTCCATAGATTGAATGTACCATGGTTTATGTAAGGAACTCCAGATAAATGGGCCTTTAGATTGTTTCCAATTCTCAGCTATCAGTATTTCAAGCAGTGTTGCATGGTAAATTGTTGTATCAGTGCACACTAGTGCAAGTATTTCAGTGTGTCCCTTCACACTCTTCTCACTTCTCCAGGGTCTGTCACCTGTGAGGAAGAATTCAGGACACACAGGCAGAGAAGGAGGCTACCCTTCTGATATGATATGAAGTCTTTCTGGCCAGAATTCATCCCTTCCTTGGCCTGCTTGAAAGTCTGGAATCCCCAGTATAAACTAACATCTTTAGTAGCCTACTACATCCCCTCTCTAGTGGAACAGGGGTCTTACAAAATTGGGAAATGGTTAACCACCTCTCTAGCTAAAACACTGGTAGGAATTTAAAAATGTAATCAGCACATCTTTCCATTTCAATGCTTGATGAAAATCTTTACAAAATTTTTTTCAGTTTTTCTGTTGTGGTTTAAAGGGATTAGATTAATTTTCTTTGTTGTTGTTGTTATTTTAGAGAGAAACAAACCACAAGTGGGGAAGAGGGGAGAGAGAGAGGGATGTGAGAGAGAGAGGGATGTGAGAGAGAGAGGGAGTGAGAGAGAGAGTCTTAAGCAGGCTCCATGCTTAACACAGACCCTGACACAGGGCTCGATCCCACCACCCCGGGACCATGACCTGAGCCAAAATCAAGTGTCCGATGCTCAATAGACTGAGCCACTCAGGTGCCCCTAATTTTCTTTTTTAACCTGAGGCTATTGAGACACCTAATAATCATACTTAAAGTAATACCATATTTTGCCCAATGTATAATACTTGACATTTTTGATATTGTGGGTTCATTTATCCACTTTAGATATAGATGGTTTCGTTTTTAGTGTCTCCTCTCCCTCCCAACTATCCAGTGAGTCAGTTAAGCCAAAAAGTACTTTGGTTTTATTTTTGAGAAAATTGAGACTCAGAAATGTTAAGGGACTAACCTAGGACACATGAGGAGAATTGTCAGAATTTATCAGTGATGGGTGCATCATATGCTAAACTTAGAAGCTCTTGGAAATAGGATTGAACTTGAACTGACCTTAGGAGACATCTTGAAAGCTTTAATATTGGGAGTTTCCTGGTACTTAAATACTGTGGGGTTTTTACCTTACTCGGTTCTTAAAATATAACAGTGTTATCTTGATTTACTTTTTTCTTATAAAATCAAAGTGTATTTTTTTAACCTTACAAAATGAAGTTCATTTTTTAAAATTTTTTTGATGGTCTTGTTTTTTATTTTATTTATTTATTTATTTTTAATATAATTTATTGTCAAATTGGCTTCCATACAACACCCAGTGCTTATCCTAACAAATGACCTCCTCAATGCCCATTACCCCCTTTCTCCTCTCCCATCACCCATCAACCCTCAGTTTGTTCTATTTAAGAGTCTCTTATGGTTTGCTTCCCTCTCTATATATAACTTTTTTCCCCCTTTCCCTCCCCCATGGTCTTCTGTTAAGTTTCTCAAGATCTACATATGAGTGAAAACATATGTTATCTGTTTTTCTCTGACTGGCTTATTTCACTTAGCATAATACCCTCCAGTTCTATCCACATTGCTGCAAATGGTAGGATTTCGTACTTCCTCATTGCCAAGTAGTATTTCTTTATATATAAACCACATCTTCTTGATCCATTCATCAGTTGATGGACATTTAGGATCTTTCCATAATTTAGCTATTGTTGAAAGCACTGCTATAAACATTGGGGTACATGTGCCCCTATGCATCAGCACTCCTGTAAATGTACCCTTGAGTAAATCCCTAGCAGTGCTATTGCTGGGTCATAGGGGAGTTCTATTTTTAATTTTTTGAGGAACCTCCACACTGTTTTCCAGAGTGGCTGCACCAGTTTGCATTCCCACCAACAGTGCAAGAGGGTTCTCATTTCTCCACATCCTCGCCAGCATCTATAGTCTCCAGATTTGCTCATTTTAGCCACTCTGACCAGTGTGAGGTGATATCTCAATGTAATTTTTTATTTCCCTGATGATGAGTGACGTTGAGCATTGTTTCATGTGTCTGTTGGCCATCTGGATGTCTTCTTTGGAAAAGTGTCTATTCATGGCTTCTCCCCATTTCTTCACTGGATTATTTGTTTTTTGGGGTGTGGAGTTTGGTGAGTTCTTTATAGATATTGGATCTAGTCCTCTATCCAATATGTTATTTGCAAATATCTTTTCCCATTCCGTCGGTTGCCTTTTAGTTTTGTTGATTGTTTCTTTTGCAGTGCAGAAGCTTTTTATCTTGATGGGATCCTAATAGTTCATTTTTCTTTTGATTCCCTTGCCTTTGTAGATGTGTCATGTAAGAAATTGCTATGGCTGAGGTCAAAGAGGTTATTGTCTGCTTTCTCCTCTAGAGTTTTGATAGTTTCCTGTCTCACATTCAGGTCTTTCATCCATTTTGAGTTTATTTTTGTGCATGGTGTAAGAAAGTGCTCTAGTTTCATTCTTCTGCATGCTGCTGTCCAGTTTTCCCAGTACCACCTGTTAAAGAGGCTGTCTTTTTTCCATTGGACACTCTCCTGCTTTGTCAAAGATTAGTTGGCCATACGTTTGTGGGTCCAATTCTAGGTTCTCTATTCTATTCCATTGGTCTATGTGTCTGTTTTTGTGCCAATACTATACTGTCAAAAATCAAAGTGTTTTTTTTAACTTATGTTAATTAAAAGATCCGTTTAGCCTCATTATGCTTCAGCTAAGGTTTTCCTCTACTACATACACTGTGACTGAGTATGGATATATGCGAGTTCATCACTAATGGATGTACCAGCCAAGTTAACAAGGCAAGTCTGTGTGCCACCAGCAATAACACTAACAAGAGCTAACATTTCCAATGTATTTGTGTGTGTGTGTGTGTGTGTGTGTGTGTGTGATTCATCTAAGATTTATTCACATTAACTCATTTAATCTTTTCAATAACCCTAGGAGGTGGGTGTTGTTACCATCTCTCTTTTGTACATGAAGAAAATGGAATGCAGAGCCTTAAGTAACTTATCCAATGTCCTGGAGCAAGCAACTTGCAGAGCTGTGTTATAAGCCCCCTTGGTCTGACTCCACCATCCATGCTTTTATTTTGTTGTTGTTGTTTAATCTTTATTTTATTTTTGAGAGAGAGACAGAAAGAAAGCACGGGAGTGGCAGAGATGGAGACAGAATCTGAAGCAGGCTCCAGGCTCTGAGCTGTCAGAACAGAGCCTGATGGGGGGCTCAAACTCACAAGCAGTGAGATCATTACTTGAGTCAAAGTTGGACACTTAACCAACGGAGCCACCCAGGCACCCCTCCACCATCCATGCTCTTATATCACTAGGCTATCCTGCAATGTCAGAATGGAAGTTTCCCACTGTCCTGTGTCATTTTCAAGTGCTTCAGGAAGCCAACACTTCAAACCATAACTTGTAGACAGTCAGTTCAGTATAAAAATAACTCCAGCCAACTCAGAGAAGCCAAAAAGGACATTTGCAAGGATTCGGATAATTTCCTCAAGATCCCTACTCTTAGTTTAATTTGACCTACTGTGACTTTTCTGTGGGCCAAGAAAAATAATGGAAGGAATTTATTCAATTTTACTAAATTAATATTCCTGAGTGAGCTGCACCCATTGTAAGACACCCATCCTTACCCATTGTATTAAATTTCATCTAAATGAGTCCTTTACAACAACATTCTTCCTTTATCTCCTAGAGGAAGCTTCAGTTACATGGTAGTAGGAAACTTTTTTCTGTTCCTCTTGAACTTAATAGGCTTTGCTATGTTTTTAATAGCAAGAGTCACATTTTAAGGGCATTTTTCTTATGTAATAGTCAATATTTTATTTTAACAAAATGAGACCTAATCTTGTGAGTGACACTAAAGTTTAGCCAACATTTCTCATATATACTAGAGTTATGGTATACAGTCTTAGACTACGGTACCTGGTTTCAAATCTCAGCTCTGTCACTTGCCAGCTGTGTACTCTTGGGAAAATTACCTAATTGTTTTGTGTCTTAACTTCTTCTATAAAATAGGAATTTTGATATTAGAATTAGGGTTCTCAAGAAACAGAACCATTAGAATGTACATAGCTAGAGAGAAAGAGATTTCTTTTAAGAGATTGGTTCATGAGATTAAGGGAGGCTGAGAAGTCCCACTGTCCACTGTCTGCAAGCTGGAGGTCCAAGAAAGCTGGTGGTGCAGTTCCAGTCCAAAAACAACAGCCTGAGAACCAGGGGAGCCAACACTGTAAGTTCTCTGCCCAAGTCTGAAGACTCAAGAGTCAGGAGTACTGATATGTGATGGCAGGAGAAGATGGATGTCCCAACTCAAGCAAAGAGCAAATTCTCCCTTCCTCTGCCTTTTGTTCTATTCCAGTCCTCAGTGATTAGATGACATCTTCCCACATTGATGAGGGCAATCTTCTTTACTAGGTCTACCAACTCAAATGCTAATCTCTTTCAAAAGCACTCTCAGAGACAGCCAGAATTAGTGTTTTTCCCAGCTATCTGGTCATCCCTTAACCCAATCAAGTTGACACCTAAAATTAATTGTCACATCTACCTCATGGGGTTGAGAACTTATTGAGTGCTTGCTATGTTGACCACTGTTCAAAGCTCTTTACCTCTCTTAATTCATTCAATCTTCACAACTACAACTACTTCACAAATAAAGGAATTAAATTCCTTTAAATTATGAATTAAATTATTCCTAGCTTAAAGATGAGAAAACCTAGGCACAGAATGGTTAAGGATCTCATCTAAACAAAATAAAAAATAAACAGTAGAGTTTGGTTAGGAACCTAGCCAATTTGGTTATAAGCCTAGTGTAAGTCACTGCTATGAGCTGCCTTCTTGAAAATTAGCAACAAAACAGCAAATATCAAACCAACTTTACAGAAGCAAACATGTCTTCCAATGGTTTTCCCACTCTGACCTTCTGTCTATAAGTAACCAAACTAACCTTATTTTGCCATTCAGATAGCACTGGTGTTCAATCCACATAGATCATGATTTAAATGATTCAAACATCTGTTTGTTTCTTTAACTCCAACTCACCCAAGTCCCTTCATCTGCCACCAGATTCACACCAATTGCTGTAATAGATGATTGATCAGGGCCCATTAGGAACAAACCTCCTCTTTAGAAACCCATGCAGTGACAGTTTTAGAATCACTGGAAAAGTCTTCTTTCTTCTGAGATAAAAATTTATAAGCGAAGCCTTTAGGAGAAAGACTAAAAAGTAAAATACAACCATGAAAATTTCATACCCTCAAAGATTTTTTAATCCAATTATTTGTGTTTAATTTTTTATGTTTATTTTAAGAGAGACCAATACAGCATGAGTGGGTAGGGCAGAGGGACAGGAGAGAGAGAATGATTTATGTTTAATTTTATAGAGAAGATGGCAAAAATGAAAATTGACATTCTTATTTTGGAAATACTTGATTTTCATTACTCTCACACCTTTAAGCAAAAATAAGAAAGAAGACCAACTTAGAGGACAATACTTCAAAATATTTTTTAAATGCACATTGTAGCCACATCATGCTATTTGCTGCAGTAGATCTCCATTTTCTTTCCCACTTTTGATAAATCCAGTTAGTTGATCCCAACTACAGTACTTTGCATGCTATTTGAAGTGAGTCAAATCCTTTCACAAGAAAGGCTTTGATTTTAGACAAACTGTGGGAAGCTATTTTTTAAAAAGCCAATTACTGTATACTGACTTTTGATCAATTTTTGTGATTACTTTATAGCATTTTTTTAAATGAAGAAACATGCTCTTTGAATCAGCCTTTTTAAAAAGGAAGAACATGTGATCACAAACAGCGTTTTCTGGGCTGATGAGACTTCTATGTTTAATAACACTGTTCAGTGGGGCTGAAGGAACATTTCAACTCCTCCATAGCAGGAAAACTCCATCTCCACAGGGAGTAGGTGACTGCAGACATGCGATGACTTGAGAATTTCTGGAACACCTATGTACCTCTGAAAGAAGCACAGAGAAGCTTACATTACAGAATCAGAGTCCCAAGATTTGAAGGAATGTAATTATCAAATACTGCTACCAATCATTCTGTGTTATAATTCCTTTTCTCTGTATACCTAGTATGTCCCCATCAGCCTATGAATCCTATCTCTGATGACAAGAAACTCCTTTCTTCCTGAAGCTTTAAATGCTACACATTCTTTATAAAGATCAATTTTATTCCAAGGGTGTTTCTAGATTAAAAGTGTTTCATTCATATTTATATCATGGGTGACTAGTAAAACATGGACACACAAAAGTGCTCAGTGAAGTTAGTTGAAGTGAATTGGAATGAATTTCCTTGGACTGATACAGCCTTGCACCCCGGTCAGCTGTGCACATGCTTTATTTCTCAATGAGATGGGAGAGTCTGCGAGGGGAGGCATCTTGTTTCATACGTCTTTATATCCTTTGCATTTCCTAATACTGTACCATGAGCATAGGATGACCTGAATAACTACTTATTAAATTAAAAATGTGAATGAGTGAATGAATATCTAAATGAACAAATCTTATTTCTAGGCTATTTTTGAGAGATTTGTATACTGCTCTTCAAAAATTTGTAACAAACATTTATATTCTATTTCCAAGACATCAAAGAATGACTTCAATTATAATATTCCTATGACTAGAATTTCCACACAGAGCAATCTATAAAGACTATATAAGTCTAGTTCCTTGATTTTGAAGCTGGTCATTTCTTTCTTGGGAGCATGCAGGAGTTTTTATACATGGTTTAATAGAATTCAAAGGCTTTTCTATCTCTTCTTTTTTCCATTATTTGAATCCACAAATATAACAGATTGAAAAAACATTTAAAGACAAAACTAGATTTACATCTCACATGAGATTTTCACATCCTTTTTGTACTCGAGATACACTGAATAAAAAAATGAGCAATTCAAATGGAATAGAACCAATATATATATAGTATATAATATAAAACTCCAAAAAAAAATGACTTCATCTCTTCACAGAATATGTATTAATCTTTGGTTAAATGTTTTTGAATATACAGAAGTTGACATGTAATTATGCATATTTTAAACTCTGTCCCTTTAGTTTGGCTTAATGAAATAGTACATATGCAGAATATACCCTTGTTCAAATTCTGAGTCTGCTACAAACTGAGTGATCTTGGACAAGTTACTAAATCTTCTGTGCCTCTGTTTCTACCCTGTAAACAGGATTTTTTTTTTGATGATTAATACATATAAACTATTTAGCACAGTATAAGTTATTCACAATTATCAGCTATTCTTATGCATATACTCAGAGGAATAGTGCATGGCTGTTTACTGGAATAATGATTTTAACACACCATTACTATCATTTATGCAATCAGAAAGAGCATACACTTTAAAATCAGTCACTTTATAAAGCTATTTCATTATTCAGGAAATGCTGCCTTTACTCAATAATTTTGGAACTTGTCTTCTGAAACAAGAAGACAGAATCCTAAAATCAACTTTATTTACTTTAAAAAAAAAAGTAGTAATATGCTTCTGTATTACTTAACTTATTCAGAGGATTTGGCTATAAATGAGTGACTTTGAGATGTTTATAGAAATCTAACCATTTTCCAAAGGAAAAAAATGTCTGCCATTGGGAATAAAACAAGATTCCAAAAATTCAGGAGAGTATTACCAAAGGTATTTTACACAATGGCATGATTATTGGTGTTATAGTCTGTAACCCTAAGAATTTTTGAAGATAACTGCTATATATTTGACCATATAAGTTCTATAAATATTGTACTTTATTATATATTTGATAACATATGTTTTACACATGTAGTGCTTTATTACTATGAAACTGTATTTACTCAAGGGGGGAAAGTGATTAAGGCACTATCTAAGGCATGTGACTAAGGCACTATCTAAGTACTATACAAGATGAATAGTAGGAGTGTCAGGTCCTGTGAATGCTTCAGCTCGCTCATCAGATTCTGACACATAGCAGAGTGGCCCAGGGCCCTTAACTAAGTACTAGAGATTACCTTCTAGCTGTGGAGACAACATCCAGGAAGGCAAAACCGTGGCAGGAAGCGCATAATCCCTTCTACTCTGATATTCTCCTGTACACTGGAAAGTGAGATTTTCTCCTGGATATCCTTCCATTCAAGGGTTTTCCTCATCTTTAACCTCTTAAACACAGGTTAGAAAGCCAAGGAGTGGCCTTCATTTCCACATATTTTCTTAGTGATAAGATCTTGGAGAAGAGAACAGTTGGGGGGCAATGCTTGCCTTTCCACACATCTTCTAAGGAAGGCACTAATTGTTCTTGGTTCCAGATCACCTTTTCAAGGATATCTGTATAGCAAGATAGAGTTAGTGTCTCCATTCACAGCAAAGGGCTGGTTTACTTACTGTCTTAAAAGTTAGAGACAGTGTCTTCTTCCAGACAAAACTGCAGACGTGCTTACTGTCCAGTGTGATAAAGATAATGCAACACTGTAGAGCAAAGGGTAGGCATTTTAACTGACCATTAAAGAAAATTAGGGTTTTCTAAGCTCAGGATTCTCCTGTAACACCACCCTGTGAGTGTGTAGGTAACTTAATATTGCCCATGGGAGCTGAGATTCTGGGAACCTTTTGGGGGCGGGGGAAATGCTGATGTTCTGGCTACTCCTATTGCTATAAATAATAAACTGTCCTTTAATTTTAATCCATGAGCCTTATGTCTTGTACTAGCATCCTTGAAACTGTGGCAAGCTGACTCATTAGCATGAAAAAAGGATGAAGCCTAGAACTTTCAGTTCTTAAAAAGAACCTAGAAATCAGGCAGAATACTGAGCAAATAAGATAGAAAGCAGTGCTGTCCTAGAATTGGCCAGTTTCAATTTCTAGTAGTCACAATAAGACATTTAAAAGAAATAGGTGATGTCGCAATGGCTAAAATTAACAACACAAGAAACAATAGAAGTTGGCAAGGATGCAGAGAAAGGGGAACCCTCTTGTACTGTTGGTGGGAATGTGAGCTGGTGCAGCCACTGTGGAAAACAGTATGGAAGTTCCTCAAGAAATTAAACATAGAACTACCCTCAATCCAGCAATTGCAGTATTAGATATTTACCCAAAGGATTGAAAAATACAGATTTGAAGGAGTACATGCACCCCAATGTTGATAGCAGTATTATCAACAACAGCCAAAGTATGGAAAGAGCACAAATGTCCATGGACTGATGAATGGATAAAGAAGATGTGGTATACACATACAGTGGAATATGACTCAGCCATCAAAAATACTGAAATCTTGCCATTTGCAATGACCTGAATGGAGCTAAAATGTATTATGCTAAGCAAAATAAGTCAATCAGAGAAAGACAAATACTGTATGATTTTACTCCTATGTGGAACTTAAGAAACAAAACCGATGAACACATGGGAAGTGGGGGGAGGGGAGAGAAGAGGGAAACAAACCACAAGAGACTCTAGTGATGGAGAACAAACTATAGGATGTCAGGCTTAGGTGGGTTGGAGACAGGCTAGTTGGGTGATAGGTACTAAGGAGGGCACTTTGTGTGATAAGCACTGGGCATTGTATGTAAGTGATGAATCACTGAATTCTACTCCTGAAACCAATATTGCACTGTATGTTAACTAAAATTTAAATTAAAGAAAGGGAGGGGCACCTGGGTGGCTCAGTCAGTTAAGTGTCCAACTTTGGCTCAGGTCATGATCTCACAGTTCAAGAGCTTGAGCCTCATATCAGGCTCCATGATGACAGCTCAGAGCCTGGATGCTGCTTTGGCTTCTGTGTGTGTGTGTGTGTGTGTGTGTGTGTGTCTGACCATCCCCTATTCATACTCTGTCTCTCTTTCTCTCAAAAATAAACAAACATTAACAAAAAAATTTTTAAAGGGGGGGGAAATAAAAAATAGAAATGGTGAAAATTACTTTAATCTATCTTATTTAACCCAGTCTATCCAAAGTACTGTTATTTTAACACATAAAATAAAAATTATTCAGATGTTTTACTTTCCACACTGCAGCTTTGAAATGCTGTATGTATTATATTTTTCTTTTTTTCCAAGTTTTTATTTAAATTCCAGTTAGTTAACTTAAATAATTATATCAGTAATAATCCTGTTTCCAACTATAGTCATGTTCTGAGGCCCTAGGGTTTAGGACTTTGACATGAGCCTCTGGGGGGAATACAGTTTAAGCCATAACAATGTATAAAACAAATGCACTTAGCAAACATTTAGGAGTGTTTACTGTATGCCAGGATGTCTGCTCTTTTCCTCAACCTACAGATTCAACTCCGGTTCCCACAACTCCTTTACAAATATATTAGACTATATTCAAACTGTACTATGCGCTATTTCCTAAAAAGGTATATTTTCTCACTGTATTAGTTTCCAATTGCTGTTGTAACAAATTACCACTCAGAGGCCTAAAAACACACATTTATTATCTTACAGTTTTGGAGATGAGAATTCAGAAATGGATCTTACAGCCTAAATTAAGGTGATAACTATCTTCATTCTGGAGGCTCTAGGGGAGAATCTGTTTCCTTGCCTTTTCCTCCTTCTGGAAGCCACCTGCATCCCTGGCCCATGGTCCCTTCCTCCACCTTCCACGCAAGTTACACAGCAACTTCAAGAATTGATCAGCCTCTCTCCTCTCTCCTCTCTCCCTCTCCTTTGCCTCTCCCTCTCTTGCCTATGTTTCTGTCATCACATCTGTTTCTGTGACTCTGACCCTCCTACATTCCTGTTAGAAAGATCCTTGAGATTACACTGGGCCCACCCAACATAACGTCCCTATTCCAAGATCCTTCATCACATTTGCAAAGTACATCTTGTCATAGAGGGTAATCTATTCACAGGTTTTAGGGACTAGGACATGGACTTCTTTGGGAAACCGTTATCTGCATTCTACACTCATTGTCTCCCCCTGAAATATCATCTCACCATCACCTCCTTCTGAAATCTTAGTCATTTTCTGGGGCGCCTGGGTGGCTCAGTCAGGTAAGCATCCAACTTTGGCTCAGGTCATGATCTTGCAGCTTGTGGGTTTGAGCCCCACATCAAGCTCAGTGTTGACATCTCAGAGCCTAGAGCATGCTTCAGATTCTGTCTCCCTCTCTTTCTGCCCCTCCCCTCTTGCACTCTGTCTCTCTCTGAAAAACAAACATTAAAAAGCTTATGAAATTTTAGTCGTTTTCCAAGATCAAGATCAAAGATACTTCTTTTTAAAAAAGTTTTCCAATCCTCTCATTAAATATGCTCTCATCCTCCACCGATCTACTAGAATGCTTTGTACGCCCCTCTTCCCTACTTTCTGGTGTGTTAGAGTTTGTTCTGCTCTTATCTCTCCTACCAGCAGCAAACTCTGGAAGACAGGAAACTTATTTTATTCGTTTGTGGATCTCCAGGGTCTCTTTTAGTTGCCTACAATTAACAGTAGTTGCTCAATTTTTTTTAATTTAATGATTGGTTATTAATGAGGTTGTTGGGTCTGAATGGAGCCAGATTGGATTCTCTTGGCAGTCAAGAGGAACTCCTGGGAGACAGGCTCAACTTCAACTACTTCACCATTTTTTATCTTTTAAAGAAAGAAAATAGGTACAAGTAAACAGCATGAGCTTTAACATCAGACTGACTATGTGCTGTACAAATCTGTTCGTTTAAAATGTTAGAAAAGACAAAAACTGTGGTGACAGAATCAGATCAAAAGTTGCCGATGGGGCAGGGATTTGCCTTTAAAGGGACATGAGGGACTTTTGGGTTGATAGAATGTTCTGGATCATGATTGTGATGATAGTTACAATACTATGAAATTTGTCAACATTCATCCAATTTTGACATTTATTATATGCAAATTATACGTCAAAAACAGATTTTTAAATATGAAACAAATTAGGGACAACAGGAACAAAGGAAAAGTCTAGACCAAAGTAGGAGAAGAGAACAAAGCAGGAAAAAAACCCCAGAAAACAAGTCCTTATTTTTAAGAAAAGGGCGAGGGGAAGTAACGCAGGGGCTGTGAGGATATAGAAGAGCTTTTCTGAGCTCCACCTCATTCGAAAAGTTCAGAAAAATAAATTCACATGAAACAAACAACTTTCTAGATGAAAAACTTGTACTGGGTGGTGAAATAATAAAAGGAAAATAAAAACACCGAAAAAGACCAATGAACAAGACGCTGCATTTTTTACTCATTAGTAGCTTAAGTTTAGCAAAACTGGTCCACCAAAGCCAATGACACAGGATCAACTAAAATGAAAAATAGCCCAGTCAGATGGGATTATTGAAAATGATAAAGTGCAAAATAATTAGCAGGAGAGATTTCCTGTACAGGTGTGTTCTGAGCCAGATTTTGAATGAAGTGATTGATTACATTGGCAGGAGCGGTACTGCAGATGGAAAAGAGTATCATGAGCAAACACCCAGAATCACGAAAGAGTAAACCTGAGAAGATGTTACTGATTTTCCTATTACTATGTATTTCTTAACACAGTCTTGAAACGACACTTAAAGTCTAACACAAGCCATATTCTTCCCTGAAAACTTCCCTGTCGGCTCGTCCCAAATTTAATGCTCTAACTTTATGGACATGTTTCAATCTGTGCCTCATAAATTAGCATCCTGCTTTGATTCTTCTGATCTTTTTGATTCTGATTTAAACAGTATAACACTGTTTAAAGTGTTATACTACACTATTCCAGGGTGCAAGAACCATGCACGTTTCCTTTTTTTGGTTCCAATGGTCTAGTACATTTCAGAGCATATAGTAGTAAGCACCAAATGAGACAAAAATTTGATTGATTAATAAAATCTAAAACCTTCAAAAGAAGTAAAACAAAGCAAAAACATTTCCACTTTAAGTAAGTTATTTAATCCTATAGTAAATCATCAGAATGGCATTGCTGTTGAATGTTTCCTCTGAAAAATGATTCTTTTCTCTCCCTCTCTCTCTCACTCCTCCCCTGGAGTTTCTACTTCATTGAAGTGAGCTGCTTTGCTGAAGGTATTTTCTTAAGACAAGCCTGGAATATTGGAACATCAAAAAAAAAAATGGAGAGAGTGCATTTGTATGTATGGGGAAGGGAGAGGATTTGGGGTAGATTCAAGAGTGAAAGGTTTGGTCCTTTTTGTCCTTATCCCCTCTGCTAATCTCCCTTGAAGGGAACAAATGTATATGTGAAGTAGATCCAGCTAAACTGTAAGCTCTGTTGTGGTCTCCACAGGTGGTTACAAAATAAACACTCTTCCACCAATGTTTAGTGGTCACTGGTTGCTATCATGTTACGGTTTTACAAGTTGAACTTGCTTTAACCTTGAAATCCCTGGAGCAAAAACATGTTCACGTGAGTCTAACTACAGCTAACCTCATTACTTTTGATGTTTCTGTTTGATCTGATTTTTTATTATTATTTATTCCTATTTATTGGATCCAAGTTTTTTAAGAGTTCTTGGTTTAAAAGACCCATGGGAACAACTTTGAATACCATTTAGTAATGCTGCTTTCTGGAGTCATATTACCAAACTACTGGCTTATTCCTTTGGATTAGACCAATTAAGTTGCAACATAGTAAATATATTCGATATTTTCTTCTGTCTTAATAATTTCTGTTGTCAAAGGGTTTACCAGGGTTTATTTGCCAATCTTCATGGGAGTGCTCAGGGCAAACACAATAAGGGATTTTCTAAATCTCACATTTAGTGCAGGGCAATTTCATTCTCTGCTGTGTTCAGAGTAACGATTCATTATTGCAATCAAGTCCCACAAATGCAATTAGTAAATGGTATTCTAAGGACTTGATACAAATGCAAATCACAAATTCAATCTGTCTTTGAGTTAAAAGCAAGTTTTTCTTTATTATCACCCTTTCTTTGGTGACTTTGGTACAAGATCTTTAGTCATTATTTGGGGGATATTTTACTCTCCTTAGCATGATTCTTCCACTCTGAATACCTCTAAAAACACCCATATCAAATATGTAACATATGAATATATCTCTCTGATAAACAATATTTTCAATCCTCCAAATGTATGGCATTACACAGACCCCACTTCACTTTTCCTGGAATAATGTGTATTTCTTGGGAACTCATATTACATTACTAAAGCCCTAATATGGTTGGATAAGAAAATTCAAGAATGGGTTTGGAGGAGGCTGTTTACTCTGCGTTTTTAGAAGCAAAGGAAATAGACCGTCCCTAAATGTTCTCCTCACAATTAATGAGGAATGATTTCAGTGTTTTCTGTATCCATGTAACTAAAGATAGCATGGCAGAATCAGCAATATATATGACAAAAAATATCTCATTCAAACATGCAGTTCAAAGCATTTTTTGGCTTTTTCATGAAAATAGGAAGAAATTCCACCCTGACTGCATAGAACCAGAAAAAAACTTTAGATAACTGAGTGCCACATCTTAAGGTTCTCTATGTGATGTTCATAGTTTTGAATATCAAATGTTAAAAGAAGCTTAGAGATCTTTTCTCTTCTAATTCACTTTCTTCTCTTTTATAGATGGAAACTGAGACCCAGGGAGGGTCAGTCCCAAACAGTTACCTAAAGACAAAGCCAGGGATAGAACTAGATTCTGACTCCTAATCCATTGCTCTTTTCTTGACCATCCCTTTTATCCAATAACCAGCCCCTTGCCTGTAATCACCTTACAACAGCAGAAAATTAAATTAATTTATCTGGAACAGATTTCTCAAAAGGCCTACCCCATACTTAGAGCCCTACCATAAACTTAAAGCTTTTTTTTTTCTAATGTTTTAGTAATTTTTAGTATAGAGGTAGTAAAACTCAAAGACATAGTTTCAATCACTGGTTTTATTACTTGCTCTCTGTTTGACTTCAGGCCATTGATCTAACCTCTACAAGCTTCAGTTGCTTTATTTATAAAATGAGTTGACAATTTTGACCTCTTCCTTTCTACTGCTCTTTAATAACTGTTATATTTATTGAGCCATCCATGTGCCAAGCATGATGATGGGCACTTTAGATGCAATTTATTTTATTTTCATACAAACTTTTTATGTGGAAGGAAAAGTCCTCACACAAGGGTGATAGGAAGATGAATTGATACAATGTATGTGACTCACGTGTGTTGCACTCAGTAGGTGGATGTTTCTTTTTCTCTTTCCACATTCTGAACAGTTTACATGTAACGTTGACTTTACTCAGCCAACAAGTATTAAACATCTATGTACTCATTGCTGTGATGAGTACTGTAAAGGTTATGTGTCAGTGGCTCTTGATCTCAAGAGGCTTATAATATAATTGATGATATGGAACTAGTATTTGAACCAATTAAATAATAAATTGGTACAAAATTGTAAGGTAATGATTGTGGTGAACATATATTTAGTAATTACTATTTATGAGACATGTGCACAGAAAAAGTCTTCTAAAACCACCTAATTCAAAGCACTTATTTTCCACCCTTCAGCTTACTTACTCCACAATTTCATTTAGCATTTATGAAAAAAGAATAATATGTGATTTCTCACAAAATGCTGTGAGAATGTAGATTTGGTCTCAAAAAAACTACAAGCTTCATGCGTGGAGCACCTGGGTGGCTCAGTTGTTTAAGCATCCAACTTTGGCTCAGGTCATGATCTTGCGTTTCATGAGTTCGAGCCCCACATCAAGCTCTGTACTGACAGCTCAGAGCCTAGAGCATGCTTCAGATTCTTTTTGTGTTTCCCTCTCTCTGCCTCCCACCCCCTGCTCGTGCTCTGTCTCTCTCAAAAATAAATAAAAATGAAAAAAAAAAACAGCTACAAGCTCCTTTAAAATAGAAACTAGATAGAGATCTATACATAGTTAATCAATTAGGAATTACCTCTATAAAATTGTCCGTATCTTTATTTGAGAAAACCTTTATCTCTCCTCCTATTCTGAATGGCAGGCTTGCTGGATAAGGAATTCTTGGCTGCATATTTTTCCTGTTCATCACATTGAGGATTTCCTGCCATTCCTTTCTGGTCTGCCAAGTTTCAGTAGATAGGTCTGCTACTACCCTGATGTGTCTACCTTTGTATGTTAGGGCCCATTTATCCCTAGCTACATTCAGAATTCTCTCTTTATCCTTATACTTTGCCAGTTTCACTATGATATGTTGTGCAGAGGATCAACTCAAGTTATGTCTGAGGGGAGTTCTCTGTGCCTCTTGGATTTCAGTGTCTGTTTCCTTCCCCAGGTTGGGGAAGTTCTCAGCTATGATTTGTTCAAGTGCCCCATCAGCCCCTTTCTCTCTCTTCTTCTTCTTATGGAATTCCTATGATACGGATATTGTTCCCTTTGATTGTATCACTCAGTTTTCGAATTCTCCTTTCATGCTCCTGGATCAATTTATCTCTTTTTCTTCGCTTCCTCTTTATCTATAATTGTATCTTCTAATTCACCTATTCTCCTCTCTGCCTCTTCAATCCATGCAGTGGCCACCTCCATTTTGTTTTGCACCTCATTTATAGCATTTTTTAACTCATCATAACTATTTTTAAGATCCATGATCTTTGCAGCAATAGCATCTCTGCTGTCATCTATGCCTTTCTCAAACCCAGCGATTAATTTTATGACTGTTGTTCTAAATTCTTGTTATGTTACTTATATCTATTTTGATCAATTTTTTAGCTGTCACTTTTTCTTGGAATTCCTTTTCAGGAAAGTTTCATTTTGTCATTTTGTCTAGCTTTCTGTCTCTTGCAAGTTTTAAAAGCTTGTTATGTGCTCTGCACCTGTGAGTACTGCTATATTAAAGGAGACTCATAGACTGTCCAGGCCCTAGCTATTCAGGAATTATTCTTTTAAGGGTGTCCCTTGGTCTCTCTTGTTGTGACTTTGGTTATTTTATTTCCTTACTGGTAGTGATATTTTGGACTCTCCACCATGTGTACTTTGGTTTGTTCCTTGAGGTAGTCCTGGAAAGGAAAACAAACAGGGAACAAAAACATGCAAACGCACAAACGAATCAGACAAGCAAACCGACAATAAAAAAACAAAAACATAAAAAACAAACAAAAAGGACAGTCTAAAAGCATAAAACCAGAAATCCTAGCTACAATTAAAGAGCAGGATAGAGGCAGTGCTGATGGAAGAGCATATACAAAGAGAGAAATGACAGGGGTGGGGAGAAAGAGAAACTGAACATTGATCAGGCAGAGAGACTAAAAGGCTTAATCCAGAGATAGAAAAAGGAGAATATGGCAGGAGGCGAGGGGGAAAAAATGGAGATAATGTTACCCAGAGAAACTATATAGTCTGATTATTTCGAGGTAAAGAAGGAGGTGTAGAACATGAAATAAGAAAATGGGTTAAATATGGCTGTTTAATCAAACCTATAGGCAGAATAACCAGCCCAGAGCAGGGGAGAGATAAGAATGAGAAAAGGGAGAATATATCTGAAAAGGAAGAATTGATCTAGAGTTAATCGCAGCAATGCAGCAGTGTTGATCTTAGGGGAGGAGCCATCTGTTTCTACAGCCTCTATCTGTCTCCCATAAAAAAGCAACTATCCAGCGCAGATGGGTGTAGTTTGGTATAGGTGGGTCGCCCCCACTGTGGGTCCTACGGTGGATCCCTGAGGTCCTGCCTTGGCAGTTGTGGGGAGAAGAACAGCAACCCCCGAGTCCCTTCTCCTTGAACCAGGTGTCCCAAATCCTTTGGATCCATTCTCACTGTGCCATGGGTGCAGCCAAGGTGGGCTGTCTCCTATGTCCCACAGCCAGCCATGTTCCAAGCCCTCACTCCATGCACATTAATGATGCCGCCAGAAATGTAATCCCGCAAGCCCAGGCACTTTCAAGCAAAGGACCAAGCTCCATATCTTTAGACAGCTACAAAATTAGTCCTTCACTAGGTAGATATAGCTGCAAAAGAAGTATCTTGAGTCATTTGGGCTATGTGAAAGAATTAGAAAGAATTTTTTAAATGTTTTTATTTATTTTTGAGAGAGACAGAGCGTGAGTGGGGGAGGTACACGGAGAGAGGGAGACACAGAATCTGAAGCAGGCGCCAGGCTCTGAGCTGTCAGCACAGAGCCTGATGCGGGGCTTGAACTCACAGACTATGACATCATGACCTCAGCCGAAGTCAGACGCTTAACTGACTGAGCCACCCAGGCACCCAGAAAGAAGTAGAAAGAATTTCAATTGGACTGTAAAGGTTCTCATTTAACTGATTGCTTCCAGTGTAAAAACAGACAAAAATGATTCTAAGTTTCAAAACGCCTGCAATATTAGCATATGCTCCACAACTGTATTGCACAATTGTCATAATCCCATTTTTGAGCAAGAAAAGAAAATGGAAATAGGAAGTCCCATAGTGGTTAGCTTTTGTAAATAATCAGTTATCCACTTACCCATAACAACATAAAGAAGTGTGGCATCATATAATTCAAAGGGATATACCTCCTTTTAGATTGGGCAGGTGGGTGAAGGGAGAGAAAAATTAGAAAAAGTCCCCAGAGAAAGGGATCCTCAAGATTTTACTCTCTTTTCTCTCAAATTTTGGTTAAGTGCCTGTCTGCAGGCTTAGAGTAAAACAGAGATCATCTCTGTTTCCCTCAAGAATTAAACAATAGATTTCCTTTCTTTCCCAATGGAATTAAAATTCAACTTTATAGATAATGACCTAGATCATTAAGAGCTTTATATATACAGTTGATGAGATTTTATTTTGTACTTGTATGATGATACTTTTTACTTTCCATATTTTTAACTGAAGTATAGTTGACACACACAGGTTAGTTTCAGGTGTACAACATAGTGATTTGACAACTCGGGACATTATGCTGTGCTCACCACAAGTGCATTTGGCATATGTCACCATATTATATCATTGATTATTTCCCTAACCTGTATCTTTCATCCTCATGACTTATTCATTCCATCACTGGAAGCCTGTATCTCCCTCTCCCCTTCACCTATCTTGCTCATTCCCCCACCCTCTTTCCCTCTGACCCCCATCAGTTTGTTCTCTGTGTTTATAGATCTGATTCTTCTCCTTTTTGTTTGTTTTGTTTTTTGGATTCCACATATAAGTGAAATCATGGTATTTGTCCTTCTTTGTCTTACTTCACATATTTCATAATACTCTCTATAGGTCCAGCCATTTTATTGCAAATGGCAAGATCTCACTCTTTTTATGGGTAATATTTCTGTGTGTGTGTGTGTGTGTGTGTACACAAAAACACATTTTCTTAATCCATTCGTCTATGGATGGATACTTGAGTTGTTTCCATATCTTGGCTATTGTCAGTAATGCAGCAATAAACAAGAGTACATGTATCTTTTCAAATTAGTGTTTCCATTTTCTTTGGGTAGATACCCAGTAGTAGAATTACTGGATCATATGACGTTTCCATTTTTAATTTTTTTTAGAAACTCCATACTGTTTTCCACAGTAGCTGTATGAATTTACATTCCCACCAATAGTGCATGAGGATTCCCTTTTCTCCGTATACTTGATAACACTTGTTATTTCTTGTCTCTTTGACACTAACCATTCTGAGAAGTGTGAGGTGATATGTCATTGTGGTTTGGATTTACATTTCCCTGCTGATGAGTGATGTTGAGCATCTTCTCCTGTGTCTGTTGGCCATCTGCATGTCCTCTTTGGATAAATGTCTACTCAGGTTCTCTGCCAATTTTTTAATTGTATTGTTTGTGTTTTGGCATTGAGTTATATAAGTTCTTTACGTATTTTGGATGTTAACCCCTTATCAGATATGTAATTTGCAAATATCTTCTCTCATTCAGTAGGTTGTCTTTTAGTTTTATTGATAGTTTCTTTCGCTGTGCAGAAGCTTTTTATCATGATGTGTTCCCAATAGTTTATCTTTGCTTTGTTTCCCTTGCCTCAGGAGACATATCTAGAAAATTGTTGCTATAGCTGATGTCAGAAATTACTGCCTATGCTCTTTTCTAGGATTTTTATGATTTTAGGTCTCACATTTAGGTCTTTAATCTATTTTGAATTTATTCTTATGTGTAATATAAGAAAGTGGTTCAGTTTCTTTTTTTTTTTTTTTTTTTTACATATAGCTGTCCAGTGTTTTTTCAACACCATTTGCTGAAGAGACTGTCTTTTCCCCATTGTATATCTTTGACTCCTTTGTTGAAGATTAATTGACCATGTAATCATGGGTTTATTTCTGGGCTCTTTATTCTGTTTCATTGATCTATGTGTCTATTGCTGTGCCAATGCTATATTGTTTTGACATCTTGAAATCTGGGATTGTGATACTTCCAGCTTTGTTCTTGTCAGTATTGTTTTGGCTTGATGGTGCTTTCTTTGTATTGTTTCTCATTACTCCAAATGTTTATGTACTGTACCTACAACTGAATTAGGAATTCTTAAAACTATATCTTCTTCCAAGAAAGACAGTTGCACACAAAATAGGCATTATTTTGCACATAAAATAAGCAACTCAGCAATAGCTTATTAAGGAAAGAAATTAATGAAAGGAAATAGCACACTTATAAGTGCAAGAAACATGTGGTAGGTCCTGTGCATGATTGGACCCTTTTCTCCAGACATAGTTCTAGCCATTTCTTCTCAAGGGTCTTTTCCTCTTTCCTAGGACTCTGCTCAGAGAGGGGGCTTGAGTTTCTTCTGCTCCTGCACTCCACAAACAAATCTGGGAGTTCTAGATCCCCCCTGGGCCTGAAGCTTCCTTCTGTGGGGTTAGGAGAGAGGGGACTAGTTCAGAGCCCCATTCTCTGACATTGAGAAGCATCTACCTTTTTCCTCTGACTCTCCTTCCCCCAACCCAGGAAACTTTAGACTCTAGGGTAGGAACCCTTACCTGATCGATTTCAGGGTCTTTCAAGTCTCTTGCTTATGGTTGGAGCCCTTTCTATTTCCTTCAAAGTCAAGAATTTTGGAACACAAGCCTAAGTAAAACTCCTTTTTCAATTTTTTCCTAAACCATCTCTTTCCTGATGTATCAAACTCAGACTGGCTTGTGCTGCCTTAGTTGGAGATAAAGTGATCAAGAAAAAAAAAGAATTATCAGCAGAAAATTACTGTGGGTGTGTGTCTGGTGGGAAAATGAAATTCCTTTTGAATAGGAGGAAACAATTCCCTGAATTGGATAGAGATTCTCACTAAGGAGGGTGGACCATGGAGGTGACAGGAAGTTAGATGTAAGAGAATCCTGGGATGTGCCCACAAGTATCCATTTGTTGGGGGTAAGGATCATGCCAGTGTTCTCCTTTCTTCTGGATGGTAGAAAGAGTCATACTCAGCTTATAATTTAAAAATGACTCCCCTAGACATCTCATTGTCTTTGTAACCTATAACCATGTAGCAAAGCCTGATTTGCCAATACTGCCTTGACACTTGGACCTAAAGAAAGTGAAGGCATTAGGGACAGAAAGGAGGAAGACCATCTGCCATTCACTTCATGCCTGAGGGAGGCCCTGTGGATGCAGCAACACCATTTCCAGAGTGCAGAGTGGCCCACAGTGCTGCTGAAACAGTGAAGAAGAATATATCATGCAGAAAAGTGCCTGGTGGCTGGATGGTCTTGGGCCAGACCTCCCCTCTCCTATCCCAGAGGAAGTGGAACTGAAAACTTCTTAGACAGTGGTATGGGATAGGAGAAGTCTTGTGCAGGGATACATAAAGAGCCGGAAAGATCTTTCAGGAGGTATTCAGCCTATCCTTTTAGCTTATTGTCTTCCACTTCCTTGACAACTTCTACTCTGTGAAGAAGTTGAATGAAGATTTTGAAGTCTTTGAAGACTTAGGTCATCTTTCTCATCTTTCCTGAAACCAAGTTTAATGTTTGGGTTTCTGTGATCCCAAAATACTTAGTTTATTTCTTCATTGCAATATATCACATTTCTGGAGCTCTCCAGGAAACGATTGTTTTCTCTTTGGTTTCTGATAGTTAATGTAAGTGCTTAATAAATTTTCAATGAAAGAATGGGAGAGATTGGGCCCCAGGTTGCTGGAGACTATGAATCTAGAGACAAAAATACTTTCATAATTACACCATAGCCATCCTAATTATTATTTGTAATTTTACTTGCTACAAATGTATTTTTAAATTATCTCAAAAATCGCCTAAAGTTAATTCAATAATGTTGGGCACAGTCATTCTAATCCAAATCTTCAATTGTCCTATATTTCTCAATATAAAAGAATCCCTTCAGAAAGAGCTGTATTCAGAGGCACCTGGGTGGCTCAGTCTTTTAAGTGTCTGAGTTCAGCTCAGGTCATGATCTTGTGGTTTGTGAGTACAAGCCCCGCGTTGGGCTCTGTGCTGACAGCTTAAAGCCTGGAAACTGCTTTGGATTCTGTCTCCCTCTCTCTCTGCCCCTCGCCCCCTCAAAAATAAATACATATTTTTAAAAATTAAAAGAAAAAGAGATGTATTCACCAGAATGGGCTGGACTACGCTTTGACACAAACAGCTCCCCAAATTTCTCACCCTCATGCTACTTGTCCTAGGTAGGTTGACTGGAGGCCCACTCGACATCTCCTCTTACTGGCATCTAGACTGATGGAGTATTTGCTCTCTCTCATGTTTTCAGGCATTTTGGTAAAGGGAAAGTCCAATAAGACTGTTGGTACCAGAAGTGATCCTCAAAGAAGATTCTGAAATTCTTTCACTTTCCAGCACAATGGCAACAAGGACCCGATTGCTGATGATTAAGTGAGGGTAGTAATAAACCACTAGTGTGGTGGAACCTGCTTATACTGCCTTGTGTGACCTGAATGTGCACATTTCTTCTCAACTCCTTGTTCAAGGACATTATAGTGAAGGCTGGAATTTACCATAGTGGGAATACTTGTACCAGAGATATTGGTAAATGCTACAAGTCAGAGTTGGATTTGTTTTTTATTTTGTTTTCTCAGAGCCTCTGTTAACTAGCACATCACTGTGATAACCAAGGCACACTGTAGCAATTAAATGCTTCAGCCTAGAAGTGACACAGAACATTTCTGTCTCTTCTGCTCACAAATCATTGTCCAGAACTAGTCACATGGCCAAAGGTAACTAAAAACTGAAATCCTTCCCTGTTCCCAGGAAGCAGAGTTGGAAACATTTAGTTTGGTGGATACCACTAATGTCTACCCCAGCAGATGTATCTGAACAAAGTAGACATCATCAACATATATTGTCACAATTCCAATGGGCAGAGTATACAGGTCAGAGAAAAAACACCTCTTATAAAAATACTGCATAAAAAGGACCTAATTTTTCTCGATCAGCTATACATTATAAGCACTGTATATATCGGCTGCCTTCCCTTTCCTGTTTCAGTTCCCTCTGACTGTTTTTTTTTTCTTTTTTTTACTTACCAAATAGTCTACTTGCACTCAAATTCTTGGGTTAGGCTTCTTTTCTTAGGAAATCCAAACTAAGACTTTAGCAGAAGAGATTCTAAGAAGCAGATTCTCAGGATGATAGATTCGCTCACTGACCAAATGGCAACAAGGACCCCTTCCTTGTGATAAAAACCTGGCATTTTGTAATATCATAATTACTAAAACTCACCTATGTAGTAGATTGGGGTGAAATACTGGTAGAAAGGAATTCACTGGCTTCTGCCATAGCTTTAGTATTTTGATCTGATCTCGCGATTTGTGGGTTCAAGTCCCATATTGGGCTCTGTGTTGACAGCTCAGAGTCTGGAGCCTGCTTCGGATTCTGTGTCTCCTCCTCTCTCTGGCCCTCCCCTGCTCGCATGTATGCGTGCTCTCTCTCTCTCTCTCTCTCTCTCAAAAATAAATAAAAACATTAATTTTTTATTTTTTTATTTTTTTATAGTTTATTGTCAAGTTGGGAGAAATTTTTTTCAAAACCTATGATATTATATATCTATGACCATTCTGTAGTCATATCTGTCTCTGACTACAGCTAAGAAAAGTTCTTTACTTTTAAAGACCCATGTGATTACATAGGGTTCTTGCAGATAAGCCAGCATATTCTCCCATTTCAAGATCCTTAACTTAGTCACATCTATAAAGTCTCTCTTACTGTATAAAATAAGATATTCACAGGATTAGAATGTGGACATTTGGGAGAACAATTCTTTAACCTACCATAGTCTACTCTCAAGTCCCCAAAGATTCATGGCTGTTGCACATGTAAAATACATTCATCTGTTCTAACATTTCTAAAAGTCTTAATCCATTACAGCATCAATTCTGAGGTCCAAAATCTCATCTAAATATTATCAGCTAAATAGTCTCAAATCTCACATTCCAAATAAGATAGAGGTGAGCCTCTGGGTATGATCCACCAAAATTTCTCTCCAGTTGTGGATCTGTGAGGCTAGAAGATAAGTTATCTGCTCTGAAAACATATTGTTGGAACAGACATAGAAAGTTGTTATGGACATTTCTATTCTGAAAGAGAAAAAATGGAAGGAAGAAAAGCATTACCTCTCTGAAAATTGCTTTCAACCTTAAAATCCAGCCCAAGGCCTTTCCTGTCCTCCCTAGAAGCAGCCTGCATTCAACAACTGTTCAATGTGGATCAACTCTGAAGGGACTTCCCAGTCTAAAATCCCCTAAGGATTTTGTTGCTATTGCATTGATGTTGACCTCCCTTATCTGCCTAATCCTTTTTTTTTTTTCTAAAAGTGTGGATCCTAAGAGCACTTTCCCATCAATTTCCTACATGAAAATTTCTATCTCAGAAATTTTTTCATCACAAAGAGGATAACAGTGGTCCCCCACCGTGGGATCTCCTATGGCATAACTGAGAAGCTGCCAACCTGAGAGAATGTCCCAATATTCTCTTAAAGACACAGCTAATGGTCAGCCTGGGAACGACACCCTCCAGGGTGGATGTAGTCTCCTCAACATAAGATATATACCCAAAAGTAGAAGATAAAGTTATTTCTGTTCTCCTACTGGTGTTTCTTTCACCTCCAAAATAAAATCTGTAACAACTATGCAGCAGTCATAAAGTTGAATATTAGCAATCCCTCTTCTTAAAATTCTGGCAGAATTTCCTATTACTGGAGGATTCCCGTTACTCCACTCATCTGCTTAAAGCATCAGCCTCCTTCCATGTTGTTCTGCCCAAAAAAACCCACAAGGGAAATTAGAAAACATTTCAAACTAATGATAATAAATACACCACATATCAAATTTGCAGAACAAACATCTAGTGTTTGTTTTTTGAAAAGATTAGTGAAATTGGAAAATGTCTTAGCAAGATTATTCAAGATATAAAGAGAGGAAATAGAAATTACCAATATGAGAAATAAAAGGATGGGTAGCATACAGTATGAGTTCTATATTTAAAAATCCCAAAGAACCTACCTGAAACTACTAGAAGTGAATTTAGCAAGAGCTCAGGATCCAAGGTCAATATACAAAAAAAAAAAAAAAAGATTTAATTTTATGTTTATTAATTAAGCAATTGGAAAATAAAATGTTTCAAAACACTATAATAGCATCAAACAACATAAGATATTCAGAAATATATTTTAAATATATTTTATGAAGGATCTGCAAAACCACTAACCTGAAAACTATATACACCAAGAGAAATTAAAGGTTATCTAAATGAATGGGTAGTTATGCCATGCTCATTGATTTTAAGATGATATCAGTAAATTATCCATTCTCTCCAAAATAAGATCTCCCCAAATTAATATATAGATTAAATGCAATGTCAATCAAAATCCTAATAGATATTTTTGTAGAAATTAATAAGGTGATTTTTTTAACTTGTATGAAAATGAAAAAGGCCTTAAACAGCCAAATAAACTTGATGAAGAACAAATTTGGAGAACTTATGCTACCTAATTTTAAGATTTACTCTAAATTCGCAGTAATCAAGAAAATTCTGTACTAGCATAAAAAAGCATATGTAGATTAGTAGAATGGAAAACCCAGAAATAGACTCACACACAGGGTGAAATGATTTTGATGAAGTCAACAACATAATTCCATGGAGGAAACAAAGAGTGCTGAAATGACTAGACATAAATATGGGAAAAAATAAACTATTCCATTTTCCTCACACCAAATATAAAAATTAATTAGAAATAGATTATTGTCTAAATATAAAAACTAAAACTAGTGGCACCTGTGTGGCTCACTGGGTTGAACGTCTGACTCTTGGTCTTCTCTCAGGTCATGATCTCATGGTTCGTGAGATCAAGCCCTGCATCAGGGTCTAGCGCTCACAGTGCAGAGCCTGCCTGGGATTCCCTCTCTCTCCCTCTCTTTCTGCCCCTCCCCTCCTCATGCACTCTCTCTCAAAATCAATAAATAAACTTCTAAAAAATAATAAAATAAATAAAAACTAAAACTGTTACATTTATGGATGAATATATAAGTCTTTATAACCTTATGTTGCAAAGAATTTTCAGGTAGCAAACCAAAAGGAAGTCCCATTAAAAATGTTGATAAATTTAACTTTCATCAAATTGGAATTTTCAACTTTTCAAAAGACAGTAAGAAAATTAAGATAGAAGATACATACTGGAGCACCTGGCTGGCTCAGTCAGTAGAGCACATGACTCTTGATCTCGGGTTTGTGAGTTCAAGCACCATGTTGCACATAGAGATTACTTACAATATTTTTTTAATAAAAATATTTTTTAAAGAATTTTAAAAGATACATACTGAAGAAAATCATACACTTATTTTTTCATCCACAATATAAAGAACACTTACAAGTTAATAATAAGACCAAAAAAAAAAAAACCCACCAAATTTAAAAAATGGGCAAATGCCTTGATTAGATCCTTCAATAAAGCCTGGAGAATTAGGGGCACCTGGGTGGCTCAGTCGGTTGAGCATCCGACTTCAGCTCAGGTCATGATCTCACGGTTCGTGAGTTCGAGCCCCACATCGGGATCCATGCTGACAGCTTGGAGCCTGGGGCCTGTTTCAGATTCTTGTCTCCTTCTCTCTGCTCCTCTCCTGCTTGCATTCTCTCTGTGTCTCTGTCTCTCTCTCTCTCAAAAATAAGTAAACATTTTTTAAAAAAACCTGGAGAATTAGTGAATGGCCAATAATCACATAAGAAGCTACACAGCATCATTGCTCATTAGGGAAAAACAAAAGCACATGAGATATTACTTTGTACATATTCGAATGGCTAAAATTAAAGACTCTCAATAAAGCATGTAAGTGAGGATGTGGAGCAACTGGAACTCTCATAGTTGCTGGTGGGAGTGAAAAATGAAGCGACCGCTGTGGAGATTTAGTTAGCCTAGTCTTAGAACATTAACATATATTTACCTTATGACCCAGCAATTCCACTCCTAGGCATTTATCTAAACAGAATAAAAAGATATTTCCACAGGAAGTTTCACACACAAATATTCACAGCAACTCTATTCATAGCTGTCAAAAACTGGAAAAAATCCAAACATTAATCAGAGGAGAACAAATAAACTTTGGTATATACACATAATAAAATAACACAGAGCAATAAAAAAAGATTAACTTTTGTTTTAAATGTTTACTTATTTGAGAGAGACAGTGCATGAGTGGGGGAGGGGCAGAGAGAGAGGAAGACAGAATCTGAAGCAGGCTCCAGGCTCTGAGCTGTCAGCACAGAGCCCGATGCAAGTCTTGCACCCACGGACCATGAGATCATGACTGGTGCTGAAGTTAGCCGCTTAACTGACTGAGCCACCCAGGCACCCCCAAAAAGATTAACTTCTGATACACAAAATACAAACCAATTTTAAAAGCATTATATTGATCAAAGGAAGACAGACATAAAGAAATACTTGTTGATATTTCATTTACATGAAATTGAAGAATATGTGCAACTAAGCTGAGATGACAGAAATCAGACTATTGGTTGCCTCTAAAGGAGTGGAGTTTGACTTAAAGGGAATACAAGGGAATTTCTTATAGTAATAGACATGTTCTAAACCTGATCTACATAGTAGTTATAGAGGCATGAAATTTGCTGAAATTACCTGAGTAGTACACTTAAGATTTGTGCATTTTATTTGATGTAAATCACCCCTTAATAAAATAGTGTGGGCATAAAAAAGTAAAAATGATTTATGACAACACATTTTCCAATTTAATCTATTGATCACTTATACACAAATCAACATTCCACTATAGTGCCACAGAGTATCAATTTGAGAACTTAACCAAAATGGCCAGGTCTGGTAATCTGACAGAGGAATAGAGATAGCTTTATTTATATTTTTTAATGGAAAAATCCCCCAAATGTTTATTTTGTCAAGAATGTGGCAAAATCCCCTCCTATGTGGGAATTGTCTCTGTTTTAATGAGTTATTTGCTTGGCAGTTGAGTTGCTTTTCTGGGTTTCAGCTATGTTGTTTTGATGGAATGCAAGACAGGCTGGCACAATGGTTCAGAGCTGGGCTCTGTAGTGAGATCGTTCTGGGTTCCTTCACTTGCTCACTGTGAGATCTTGGATAAGGAAGAAAATTTGTAAACTTTAACTCTCTAATCATTTGTTTCTACTTCTAAAAATTGGTAGTTCTTTATGGGACTGTGTAGATGATTCAGTGATACAATGCATATGGATTGTTTAAAAGCCTTGTGACAAACCTGGTAGAATATTTAATATAAGTTGATAATTAGTCCTATAATGTTCCAAGATACAGACTTGAGGCTTCTAGAAACTTCTGAGGCTGGTGGTCTTCTACATTTAATGACCTCTTCATAATGAAAAAGGCCCTCCAAATAGCAGCTCCTTGACATCATATCCTCACTAGATTTATTTTTCAGTTACTTTATGTGAGCTACTATCCAACTGCATTAAAGTAATAGATCTCAAAAACTATTGTGCATAGGAAGAATCAGGAGAATGCCTTTAAAATATGGATTTTCACCTCTGCTGTTTAACATAGTGTTGGAAGACCTAGCCTCAGCAATCAGATAACAAAACAAAATAAAAAGCATCCAAATTGGCAAAGAAAAAGTCACTTTCTCAGTTTTCGCAGATGACATGATACTCTACATGAAAACCCAAAAGACTTCACCAAAAAACTGCTAGAATTGATACATGAATTCAGCAAGTTGCAAGATATAAAATCAATATACAGAAATAGGTTGCATTTCTATAAACCAATAATAAAACAACAGAAAGAGATATCGAGGAATTGATCCCATTTATAATTGCACCAAGAAACATAAAATACCTAGGAATAAACCTAATCAAAGAGGTAAAAGATCTGTACTCTGAAAAATATAGAAAGCTTATGAAAGAAATTTAAAAAGACACAAAGAAATAGAAAATCATCCCACGCTCATGGATTGGAGGAACAAATATCGTTAAAATGTCCATACTACCCAAAGCAATCTACATATTCAATGCAATCTCAATCAAAATAGCACCAGTATTTTTCACACAGCTAGAACAAACAATCATAATATTTGTATGGAACCACAAAAGACCCCAAATAGCCAAAGTAATGTTTAAAAAGAAAACCAAAGCTGGAGGCATCACAATCCCAGACTTTAGCCTGTAATCATCCAGACAGTATGGTATTGGCACAAAAACAGACACATAGACCAATGAAATAGAATAGAGAACCCAGAATTGGACCCACAAACGTATGGCTGGCTAATCTTTGACAAAGCAGGAAAGAATATCCACTGTGAAAAAGACAGTCTCTTTAGCAAATGGTGCTGGGAGAACTGGACAGCAACATGCAGAAGAATGAAACCAGACCACTTTCTTACACCATACAAAAATAAACTCAAAATGGATGAAAGATCTAAACGTAAGACAGGAAGCCATCAAAATCCTAGAAGAGAAAGCAGGCAAAAACTTCTTTGACTTCGGCCGCAGCAACTTCTTACTCAATATGTCTCTGGTGCCAAGGAAAACAAAGGCAAAAATGAACTATTGGGAGCTCAACAAGATGAAAAGCTTCTGAACTGCAAAGGAAACAATGAACAAAACTAAAAGGCAACTAACAGAATGGGAGAAGATATTTGCAAATGACATATCAGATAAAGGATTAGTATCCAAAATCTATAAATAACTTACCAAACTCAATACCTGCAAAACAATCCAGTGAAGAAATGGGCAGAAGACATGAACAGACGCTTTTCCAAAGAAGACATCCAGATGGAAGACACATGAGAAGATGTTCCGCATCGCTCATCATCAGGGAAATACAAATGAAAACCACATTGAGATAACCACCTCGCCCTGGTCAGAGTGGCTAAAATTAACAACTCAGGAAACAGATGTTGGCAAGGATGTGGAGAAAGCGGAATTCTCTTACATTGTTGGTGGGAATGCAAACTGGTGCAGCCACTCTGGGAAACAGTGTGGAGTTTTCTCAAAAAATTAAAAATATAATTACCCTATGACCCAGCACTAGGACTACTAGGAATTTATCTAAATGATACAGGAGTGCTGATTCATAGAGGCACATGTACCCCAATTTTATAGCAGTACTATAGCCAAATTATGAAGAGTCCAAATGTCCATCAACTAATGAACAGATAAAGAAGATGTGGTATATTTATGCAAAGGAATACTACTCGCTGATGAAAAAGAATGAAATCTTGCCATTTACAACAATCTGGATAGAACTAGAGGCCATTAATCTAAGTGAAATAAGTCAGAGAAAGACAGGTATCATATGATTTCACTCATATATGGAATTTGAGAAGCTTAACAGAAGACCATAGGGGAAGGGAAGGAAAAATAAAATACAAACAGAGAGGAAGGCAAAGCATAAGAAACTATTAAATACAGAGAACAAACTGAGGGTTGATGGGGATGGGGGTTAAGGGGGTAGGAAAAATTGGTGCTGGGCATTGAGGAGGGCACTTGTGGGGATGAGTCCTGGTTGTTGTATGTAAGTGATGAATCACAGGAATCTACTCCTGAGGTCAAGACAACACTGTATGTTAGCTAACTTGACAATAAATAAGAATAAAATAAAATAAAATAAAATAAAATAAAATACAGATTTTCTGGCCCTATCCCTGGATATTCTGATTCACCAATTCTAGGTTAGTGCCTTAGAATCTGCATTTCTGTCCAAGTTGGACCAAACACTGACTTAGAGATTCTGTTTCAATTGTTATTTCATTCTATTTTATTATTAAATTATATTAACTCAAAGGAATCTTACAATGCACAATCAGTAGCCATTATATTACAGTTATATAAATTATTCATTGCTACTGAAATAAAAATTGAAATTATAATTAATTTGTGGTACTTAAACTGTTAATATGAATTCATGTCAGCTTATTATACTTAATTTTTATCTTATTGCTACAAACTACATTTATTCACAACTTACAGTTTCTATTCTTCATAACACCCTAAATTTTCTTCCATATGACTTTAACCATACGAAAAATTGTTCTGTTAAAAATCACAAAGTCTATAAGTCACCAAAGAGCTTTTTTCCCCCCATCTTTTTCTAGTAGCTGATTGTGTATAGCATTCCCTTTCCGAAATCTCTACTGTTTATTTCTTTTGAGAGCTATCATGTTTGAGCAATTACAATTCAGTGCACCTGCACAGGGACTTTCCGTGTATGTTCTCATTCAGTCCTTAGCACTATATGAAAAAAAGTGCTAGCGTTGTCCCTGAGTTGAGGTTAAGAAAATTGTTGCAGGGGCGCCTGGGTGGCTCAGTCGGTTGAACATCCGGCTTCGGCTCAGGTCATGATCTCGCGGTTCGTGGGTTTGAGCCCCGCGTCAGGCTCTGTGCTGATGGCTAGCTCAGACCCTGGAGCCTGTCTTCAGAATCTGTGTCTCCCTCTCTCTGACCCTCCCCTGCTCACGGTGACTCTCTCTCTCTCTCTCTCTCTCTCAAAAATAAAAAAAATATTAAAAAAAAAAGAAAATTGTTGCAAAAGAGAGGAATATGTCATGGGTATTAAGGCGTGCACTTGTTGTGATGAGCACTGGGTGTTGTATGGAAGTATCGATGTATATACCTGAACTAATATTACACTATATCTTAACTAACTGAAATTTAAATTAAAAATTATTTTTAAAAAGATGAGGTAATTTTCCCCAGGTCATAAGTAAGTGGTAGAGACAGTATTTGAGTTCAAGATTATTTGACTCCATGCTCTTACTTTTGATATGATTAGCTTTTTATTCCCTTCCTTCTTCTCCAGCTCCTCTCTGACCTTTTCTTTGAATTGCAACTTACATTACTCGGTTTTCCAAAGTCTTTTTTAGCTGTCTCCTCCTTATAATCTAACTCCAACAGATTATCAATAATCATTTCACTCACATTACCAGGTACAGTGCATCCCATCATTTGTCAGCCTTTATGATCTCTGCTTCTGGAATACTTATTTCACATTTCCTCTTTTCCCACCATTACCAGGTCACATTCTCATTACCTCTTACCCATATTTCAGTAACTTCCTAGTTCAAGTCTTCCAACCTTCTTCCATTAAACACATACTCACATTGTTTCCAGACCACTCTTTGGAAAGGCTCCAACCATACCACTCCTCCATTTAAAAAAAATAAAATAAAAGTTTAAAAAAAATAAAATAAAAAAAAATAAATAAAAAAAAAAAAAATAAAATAAAATAATGAAATTAGAACCACCTTCAATGATTCTCTTGTCAAATGCACTATAAGCCTTGTATTAAGACCCTATAAGGGCATCTTGCAGCCATTTCACCTCATTCCTGGTAAGAGTGCCTGATCTTCTTTTGAGAGACCACCCATCCCCTATTTTATTTTTATTACTGAGATTTACTCCTCTTCCAATTATAGAAGTGGACTCTGAGTACCCTATTCCTCTGACACTCCCGTTAGCTTTAGGCAAAACTGAAGAAAGTAAACCGGAAAACGAAATCTGGTCAAATCAAGGGGGAACCCCAGGACTTTTGCTGCATTAGCAGGACTGTCTTTTCTGCTGAGCTGGATGCTGTGGTAATACGAGGCTTGGACTGATGCAGCAGTCAAGACCGCCTACCTGCAGACAGAGCACATAGAGCAAAACTGAAAGATTAGATCAGGGATGGTGCTGAGCCCTAGATCAAGATGAACCTCAATCCGGAGGATCTCCCTCATGGCCATTTAACCTACTAATTTCCACTTTGATTTAAGTCAGTTGGGTTAGTCTCTTGAACACCTGAAAGATAATTATTTCTGACTGATACAAGACTGTACTCATGAAGGTATCAAGTTTTCAATCCCTAATCATACCTGTGCTCCAGTTACATACAGTTCCTTTTCATTCTTTGTTTTAGAATGAATAATAGGACTAAAGAAGATAACTCATGTACAGCATTTAGCATTGCGCCTACCAAATAGTAAACATTTAACAAATGTTTGATTATTGCTAGTATTCAGCTAGTAAGTGTTGGAACAGAGACTCCTCAGAGTAGGGCATATGGCACATCTGTCTCTCTCTTTGCATTACTTTGCACATAATATAAGTCAGTACTTTTCTATTGATTTGAATTTTTGGATGATTATTAGCATATATCAGTTCCCTTCCTCTGTGGCACAGAAATGCTAATTTTAGGGGGACAGAAGTGAGTACAAATAGAACATTTGATTACACTGATAGTGTTCTGAATATTTTTTAATATTGTAAATGATTACAAAAGACATGAGAGACATTGTGCTTTATGAAATAATCTCTGAACAAATCCAATCTTAAATATTAAGACTATTATTAAAGCCAAAGGTATATTATTTTTACAAAGCTAAACACATTTTGAAGCATCATTTAATTTCAGTTAGACTCAAGTAGTGTTTCCTTTCAGATGAACAATAAGTTTTGAGAAGGCCCTGCATAAATTCAAAATTAAATTTCTTTAATATCAGTAGATCTTTAGCAAACACCGAGTGAGGAAATGGATTTGAAAAATATAATGACTAGCTATAGTAAGAGCTTTAAAATTGCACTTTCCAAGAAAAATATATTGAGCCTGGGATTACATTGGAACTAAAATGCATGCTGAAATAATTTAAATATATGAGCTCATAAATTCTATGGTTTGTAATAGCATTATCATCTCTTAGACTACCAGGAGAAAAGTGGCATTTAAGATGGTCTTTCTTTGTCCTTTATGCAAGAGCCATCCCTAATTATTAAAACTCTATGAATCCTAATTCTGATCATATCCAAACAAGTAACTCCCAATTCATTAAGCATTATGTCACAGCCAATTAACACCAAGTTAATTTCAGCATTTTGTAGATTAGGACCAAATAAAAAGGTACACTGAAAACAAATGATGAGGAAAATGACATTTTAAAACACCTATAAAGCCATCTGTTTTGATTCCCTCATGGTGAAATGACTATTTTTCTCAAAAGCTTTTCAAAGAAGAATATCAATGTAAAACAGTGTGGATATTATCTACAATAACATACATTTTAACAACTGATTTTTCTAGATTACGGTTATTTTTCTTCTCAGTGATAATTGAGGCTTTTGAGTCCTCATAGGATAATGGCAGTCACATAAATGTTAATCTCTTTCACAAATTAAAAAAAACACACAAGATCAATTAGGAAAACAAATAAAATCACCAACAGCCCTTATGCCCACTGCACAATTAGAAGACAGAATATACTATACATTTTGTTAATGTACACATAAGGGGGTAAATAAACCTCAGAGACCAGCAGAGATTGGAGCCCCAGTATTTCAGGGACGGTTGGAACTAGAAGCCAATATAGTAGGGTGGGGGTTGCAGTCGTGCCTAGCACCGGTTAAAGCCAAAGAGGGCACACCCAGAGGGAGAGTCGCTCCCTCCAGGGGAATGACAAAGGGTCAGTGTGAGTCCTGGTAGATCAGAGGCCTGGCTACAGGGGCTAGGGTGGGGAGAACAGTAAGCAAAAGGGTTTATGACATGAATAGGACCAGAAGAGGCCCTCTTGGGAAGGAATCTTCAAGTGGTATTCTTGGGAGGCTTTGTGAAGAGAAGGAGCAAGCAGCTGAAGATAACCGCCTTAATGAAACTAGACAGTATCAAAAGAGAGATTTTCTGTCCTCTCACTTCCCCCCAAATAGTAAACTTTTATTAAAGAAATTGCACTTTCTTTTTTATTTTTTGGGGTATAGTTGACACGTAACGTTATATTAATTTCAGGTATAAAACACAGTGATTCCACAAGTCTGTACATTATGCTGTGCTCACCACAAGTGTAGCTACCATCTGTCATCAAATGACACTATTACAATATCATTGACTGTATTCCTTATGCTGTGCCTTTTATTCCCATGACTTATTTATTCCATAACTGTAAGGCTGTGTCTCCTTTTCCCCTTCACCTCTTTGTTCATCTCCCCTGCCCACCCCACCCTCTGGCAACCATCAATTCTCTTTATTTATAGATCTAATCCCATGTTTTTGTTTATTTTTTTTAAGATTCGACATATAAGTGAAATCACATGGTATTTGCCTTTCTCTGTCTAACTTATTTCATTTAGCATAATACCCTCTAGGACCATCCATGTTGTCACAGATGACCCCAATCTCATCCTTTTTGATGGCTGTGTAATATTGTGTGTGTGTGTGTGTGTGTGTGTGTGTGTGTGTGTGTGTGTATCAATCACATATTCCTTATCCATTCATCTATTAATGGACCCAGGTTGCTTCCATACCTTGGCTATTGTAAATAATGCTACAGTAACCATAGGGATAATATATCTTTTCAAATTAGCATTTTTGTTTTTTGAGGATAAATCCCCAGTAGTGGAATTAGTGGGATTACTGGATCATATGTTATTTCTATTTAAAAATTTTTTTGAGAAACCTCCATTCTCTTTTCCACAGTGGTTGCTCCAATTTACATTCCCACCAACAATGCATGAGGGTTCCTTTTCCTCCACAATCTCAACACTTGTTATTTCTTGTCTTTTTCATTTTAGCCATCCTGACATATATAAGATGATATCTCATTGTGGTTTTGATTTGCATTTCCCTGATGACTAGTGATGCTGAGTATCTTTTCATGTGTTTGATGGCCATCTGTATGTATTCTTTGGATAAATGACTACTCAGGTACTCTGCCCATTTATTAATTGAATTGTTTGGTTTTTGGCATTGAGTTAAATAAGTTATATATTTTAGATATTAACCTCTTATCAGATATATCACTTGCAAATATCTTCCATTCAGTAGGTGGCCTTTAGGTTTTGTTGACTGTTTCCTTCACTGTGCAAAAGCTTTTTATTTTGTTGTAGTTCCAGTAGTTTATTTTTGCTTTTGTTTCTCTTGCGTAAGGAGACATCTGGAAAAATGTTGCTAAGGCTGTCAGAGAAATTGCTGCCTGTGTTCTCTTCTAGGATTGTTATGGTTTCAGGTCTCATATTTAGGTCTTTAATCTATTTTGAGTTTATTTTTGTGTATAGTTTTAGGAAGTGGTCCAGTTTCATTATTTTACATGTAGCTGTCATGTTTTCCCAGCACCATTTATTGAAGGGACTGTCTTGTCCCCATTGTATATTCTTGCCTTCTTTGTTGTAGATGAATTGACCATATAATCGTGGGTTTGTTTCTGGGCTCTCCAACCTGTTCTATTGATATATGTGTCTGGTTTTGTGTCAGTACCATACTATTTTGATTGCTACAGCTTTGTAGTATGTCTTGGAATCTGTAATTCTGATACCTCCAGCTTTGGTTTGTTTGTTTCTCAAATTGCTTTCACCATTCAGGACCTTCTCTAGTTCTAAACAAATTTTACAAATATTTGTTCTAGTTTGGTGAAAAATGCATTGGTATTTTGATGAGAATTACATTGAATTTGTATGTTGCTTTGGGTAATTTTGACATTTTAACAACATTAATTGGTTCAATACATGAGCATGGAATATCTTTCCCTTTGTTTATGTCGTGTTCAATTTCTTTCATCAGTGTTTTATGGTTTTCAGACTACAGGTCTTTCACCTCTTTGATTAAGTTTATTCCTAGGTATTTTATTCTTTTTGGTACAATTGTAAATGGAATTTTTTTTAATTTTTTAATTTTGTTTTTATGTTTATTTACTTTTGAGAGAGAGAGAGAGAGAGAGAGAGAGAACACACAAGTGGGGGGGAGACAGAGAAAGAGGGAGACACAGAATCCAAAGCGGGCTCCAGACTCTGAGCTGTTAGCACAGAGCCCAATGCAGGGCTTGAACCCATGAACCATGAGATCATGACCTAAGCCAAAGTTGGATGCTTAGCCGACTGAGACACCCAGGCGCCTAGAATTGTTTTCTTAATTTCTCTTTCTGCTACTTCATTATTAGGGTATAAAAATGCTACTGATTTCTGGGTATTAATTTTGTATCCTGCAACTTCATCAAATTAATTTATTACTTCTGGTAGCTTTTTGGCAGAGTTTGCAGAACTCTGCTGCTATCATGTCATCTGCTAGTAAGAAAGTTTAACCTCCATACTAATGCTGATAACTCTAATTTCTTTCTCTCATCCAATTGCTGTGGCTAGAACTTCCAGTATCACATTGAATAAAAGTGGGGAGAGTGGACATCCTTGTCTTAGTCCTGATTTTAAAGAAAAGCTCTGTTTTGCTCCATCGAGTATGATGTTAGCTGTGGATTTTTCACATATGGCCTTTATTATTTTGAGGTATGTTCCCTCTAAACACTTTTTGTGGAGGTTTTTTTATGAATATATGTTGGATTTTTGTCAAATGTTTTTTGTCAAATATCACATTGAGTGATCTGCGTATATTGAATCATCCTTCCATCCCAGAATAAATCCCACTTGATTGTGGCAAATGATCCTTTTAATGTATTATTAAACGCAGTTTGCTAATATTTTGTTGAGGATTTTTGCAACTATGTTCATCAAGTATATTGGCTTATAGTTGTGTGTATGCGTGTGTGTGTGTGTGTGTGTGTGTGTTGGGGTATCGGGGTAATGCTGGCCTCCTAGAATGTACTTGGAAGGTTTCCTTCTCTTCTATATTTTGCATTAGTTTAAGGAGAATAGGTGTTAACTCTGTTTTTAGTGTTTGGAAGAATTCACCTGTGACTCCATCTGGTCTTGGACTTTTTTTTCTTTTTTTGAGTAGTTTTTGTTTACTGATTCAATTTTTTTACTAGTAATCAGTATGCTCAGATTTTCTATTTCTTCTTGATTCAGTTTTAGAAAATTATATGATTCTAGGAATTTATCCATTTCTTCTAGGTTGTCCAATTTGTTGGCATACAATTTTTTATAGTATTCTCTTATAATCCTTTGTAAATCTGTAGTGTCAATTGTTACTTCTCTCTCATTTCTGATTTTATTTCTTTGTGTCCTTTCTCTTTTTCTCTTGATGCATTTGACTATGACTTTGTAAGTTTTGTTTATCTTTTCAAAGTACCAGCTCTCAGTTTCATTAATTTTTTTTCTATTGTTTCTTTAGTCTCTACGTCATTTGATTCTGCTCTGATCCTTACTTTTTCCTTCTTTCTACTCACTTTAGGCTTCGTTGTTCTTTTTTCAGTTCTCTTAGATGTAAGAGTTGATTATCTAAGCTTTTTCTCATTTCTTGAGGTAGACCTGTATTGCTATATATTTCCCTCTTAGACTGCTTTCTCTGTGTCCCAGAGATTTTGGAACATTGTGTTTTCATTTTCATTTGTTTCCATTTTAAAAAATTTATTTGATTAATTTGTTGACCACCTATTTGTTGTTTAGTATCATGTTGTTTAGGCTTCACATGTTTGTGTTTTTTCAGTTTTTTTCTTGTGATTTATTTCTAGTTTCATATTGTCATGGTCAGTAAAGATGTATAGTATAATTTCACTCTTTTTAAGTTTATTGAGGCTTTATTGGCCCAACATGATATATTCTGGAGAATGTTCCATGTGCACTTGAAAATAATGTGTGTTCTTTGGTTTTGGATGGAATGTGCTTTATATATCTGCTAGGTCCATCTGGTCTAACATGTCAGTCAAAGGCACTGTCTCCTTATTGATTTTTTGTTTGGATGATTTATCCACTGATATAAGTGGGGTGTTAAAGTCCCCTACTATTATTGTGTTACCATCAATTTCTCTCTTTATGTCCATTGATACTTATTTACTTTATGTATTTAGGTGTTCCAGTGTTGGGTGCCTAGATATTTATGATTGTTATATCTTCCTGTTGAATTGATCCCTTTATCATTACGTAATGCTCTTCTTTGTCTCGTTTTTACCATCTTTATTTTAAAGTCTATTTTTTTCTGATAAATAATTGCTACTTCAGCTTTTTGTTTTTCACTGTCATTTGCATGGTAAATGTTTTTCCATCCCTTCACTTTCAGTCTGTATGTGTCTTTAGGTCTGAGGCAAGTCTCTTATAGGCAGCATATAGGTGGGTCTTGTTTTTTTTTTTTT
>CM053571.1:50167100-50183631 GCA_028646485.1 Cryptoprocta ferox | reverse complement strand
AAAAAGGCTAGGAAAGTCCACAATCATAATTGGAAAAGAAGTAAAAACAAAAAGTCAGTAATAATTTTAAGCAGTGTGATTCAGCAAATTTGATCTAATGGACATATATATAGAGACCACAATCTCCAATGATTACAGAATATACATTATTTGCAAAGCATAGAGAACATTTATAAAAATGACCTTATACTGAGCCATAAAAAATGTTTTTAAAAGCCAGGAAACATAAAAGATGTTGTAATACAATACTCTAACACAAATATAATTAATCAAGACCTAGTAGAAATGTAAGAACATAACAAATCAGAAATTCAAAAATTCAAGATGCAGAAAAACAAATAAGGTGTGAAGCTTGGCTGGCTGCTGAGGTCCGTGGTACAAGATCATCCGGAACATTATTGTGTTGGGCAGATTGCAGATCTATGGCTGCCCTTTTATTCCATTTCTTTGTGTGCACTGCGAAGACTTCATACAGCCCCTTAGCCCTTCAGCTTGTCTGAGTCTACCTTGCTTGATCTGGCCCATCCCATCTTGGCAACACAATCCCACGGAGCCTTTGTCTAGCAGCTGGTTTGGTTCTGGCTCCCAGGCTGATACATTGATCTATAGTGCTTTGTGTCTTTATTACATATGCTTATCGGGCAACACATTCCCTGAGGATCCAAAAAATGGTCCTGTTAAGACGGATGCAGAGGTAGTGTATACAATATCTGCTTCAGAGAAACTGCACTATAACAGATGCAACCTTCTAGAAAGGCTGAGCAGGGATGTTGTCACACATCATTTTGATTGCTGTGGAGTTATTGGAGTTTTTATGGCTTGCCATTCTCAAGGCAGCCAGCTATTTATGGAAATCTTTGTCCATATAGGGCAAAGTTCCTGGAATCAGTGAACCTCAAGTTTTGGCAAACATTAATGAAGAAAAACCCTCTATTAATGGAAAATATAACTTTCTGATTCAATACCATATGCTGTATTGGTTAGAGTGATCCAGTCATACAAACAAAAATCACAAATGTTAGACTAAAGAACATTCAAAGTATCAAAGTATGGCTTGAAAAATGGTTAATAACGAGCTTCAAACTACCAAAATTACATGACATGGATAAAAAACACGTAAACCGCCGTTAACGATGCTAAAGTCAGAAGTGGAGAATCAGAGTGTCCCTGTTTCTAGGGCTGAAAAGAACAGAATTCTGTATTGCTAGATAAAAACTTAATGGAAAACCAAGAAACCTCAATAAGTACAAAGTTTATTGTGCTGAAAATATTTTGCACCCACGTGTAGGCTCAATGTTTTCACCATCTGGTCCAGGAGATTTCTAAACACCTTTATCCTTGTAAAAATAATCACAGATTTGAGCAGGAATTATTCAAGTTGTATTGGAGGCTGTCACCATTGCATTTCTCCCAACTCTGGAATTAGAAGCAAATGAATTGAAGCATTTGCAAGCAACACCAAATTCAACAGAAGTTCCAAAGACAGGAGAAAATACTGCAGAAGGCCATCTTCCAAACTATAGAATTTCTTTTTGGAGTAATCTACCAGTTTATCCATGATCAGAAATCCTGATGTATACTTTCAGGAAAAACTTATAATTTGGATATCATCAACTATGGTATTTAATAATGTGATTCCAACTAATGTTTCCAAGATCTTTACTTAAGGGAAACTCTGGGTACATAAAATGACCATAGTTATTGTACTGTGTGGATCATTTCTTGACCCTTTTTTAATTTTTTTTCTCTTGGACTCTAATGAAATTATAATCTTATGGATTGTCATGATAGAAGGGAATCTGTAAGGGAATTGGCTGTCTGGAGATTTCTGTAGCATAGTATTTTAAAGCCTAAATTAAGGCCTTGTGAAATTTTCAGCTAATTGCTCTATTCAGATTAATACACTTCTTAAAAATACCATGTAGCTTAAGTTTAATCAAATAAATACTAGACACTCCAAATTAGACATTTTGGACGATGTTGTATATAGAATACTTATAAAAATAGATTTATGCTATGTTACCTCATTTCTTTTGAAATTCCTTCTGTTTTGTTTTTCTTGGCATGCTTGGCTTTATAATTTGGACATATATTATTCTCAACACTCTTTTTCTGTAACACAATAGTTTACATTTAAACATGTAGCCTTCAGAAAATTTGCAACTTTTCATGGTATGTATACACTGTAATTTTAAAATATGTATCAAGCTGCTTTCAATAAAATGGGTTTGGTTTTGGTCACCTCTCAGTAACTGCAAAAGTTTTCTATGTCTTTTTGTTCTGTGTTTTAAAAAGCATTATGAATAGAGATTCCTCTACTTATTTATGGTAATAAGTATGACTGATTGTAAATCTACTAAATAGTGCCAGGGTGTATGGTCTTAAATCCCTGTACTTTAAAAAGGCTGGGGGCGCCTGGGTGGCTCACTCAATTAAGCGTCCGACTTTGGCTCAGTTCATGATCTCACCGTCCGTGGGTTCGAGCCCCGCATCGGGCTCTGTGCTGACAGCTCAGAGCCTGGAGCCTGCTTCAGATTCTGTGTCTCCCTCTCTTTCTCTGCCCCTCCCCCACTCACTCTCTGTCTCCTCTCTGTCTCTCAAAATAAAACAAAGACATAAAAAAATTTATAAAAAATTTTTAAAAAATAAAAAGACTTGTCCTTGTAATGGAATGCTTTCTTTTAGGAGAGTTGCTGTGCTATTAGAGGGGTTCAGAAGTTCAGAGGTATGAGAGCACTGAGCCTACAGGATATTTCACATCATAACATATATTAACTTACAGCTCAGGCTTTAAATTTATAATAGTATCTTGCTATGTCTCCATTAAATATACACATATACACAATATACTAGATGTTTTTAAACAACTACAACCTCATCTGTGAAAGTCTGTACATTGCTATTAAAATAATAAAATAATAAAGCATATTAATTTAGGGCACCTGGGTGGCTCAGTCAGCTCTTGATTTCGGCTCAGGTTGTGATCTCACAGTTGGTGGGATCAAGCCCCCCCCCACCCCGAATGAGCTCTGCACTGAGAGTGGGAAGCCTGCTTGGACTTATCTCTCTCTCACCTATGTCCCTCTCCCCTGCTTCTGCACTCTCTCTCTAAAATAAAAAATATGTATATATATTAATTTTCTTTTGGCAATAATCTGTGTACTTATTTTTAAACAAATTTATGTGGTCAAAACATCCCCCTATTTAGATTTTTAATTTATGAAATTTGAACAAAACTTATATGCACCTGCCTCTATTACTTGCAAGCATATATGTGTTATTTTAGCACACAAGTGTGCTAAGGATCATAAATCTCTATTAATCTATTGTGGAAATCATATGTATATTTCATAAGACCCTGGCAGATAGTAAGATAAGGTAGATTTTGACAAATTTCCTGATCCTTTAAAAATATTAACAGCTTAATTTGCAGCTTATTTTGAAATTCTCTTAGGAAATTTTAGAAATCATGATCATTCTATTTGGATAGAATTTTTCAGATTCAATTAAAAATGAGACAACATAGATAAGGGGTTAAAAAGTCATTTATTCTGATACATAATTGTGATTTCACATAAAATTCAGATATTTTTTTATTTCATACAGCAACAAGCCTAATTGATCTAAAACAGGTTTTTCTTCTCATTTGACTAAAGCATAGGCCCCCTTTTAAAAGAAAAAGCTTTTGAGACCTCTAGCATTGACAAAAATTATTTTATCATTATATTGTAATACTGTAAACTTGTTACACATAAGGCTTATAGAGCTATAAATCACATTTAAAAATTAAATACATAGAAAATTATATAGCCAGTAAAAGTCATATAAAGAATATATAATAGGATATTGAACTGAAATTTTTACTGGGGTATCAAAATAGGATGATATCAGATCCCAAATATTTTAACTGGAATCTTTAAAACTGGTGTTGTCCCATACCAGCCCCCTCATTCTCTTCAAGAATATGAGAGGGTGAGTTGAGAGGAGAAAAGAAGAGTTTATGAAAAAACTTGAATCTGGTGGAGCAGAATTCTCAAATGATATATCAACACTGGTTACAGATAAACCTCAAATGAATTCTGGGGTAACCATTCCAAAATTCACAACAGTTGAAATTACACTTAAACCTATTGGTATGTCTCCCTGTGTATGCTTCTTAAATTCGGTAATGATTATTTTAGTGCATAAAACATTAGGCAGCATTCCCCGCCATGTGGCTCCCTTTGGCTTCCCTGTGGAATCATCCATTTAATTTGATTATCAATTGAGCAATGATTTGTTTATCATCAAATAATGACTTTGTTTCTCATGTGCTTTTAAATACTTATGCTTTTTATTTATTTTCCTTCCCTTTTTGACTTTTTTACTAGAAGAGGAATGTATGGTTGTTAACTCTGTTATTTGAAATTAGGTTAAAATCTTGTGCTTGATAGAATTTAATAGTGAATTCTTATTTGTTTTTAGAAATAAAATGTTATTTGAAAAGAAAACAATAAGAATTAAACATGAATTAATTTTAAGGTGAAGTGAGCCTTTATTTTTGTAGTTTTTTTAATGTTTATTATTTATTTTTGAGAGAGAAAGACAGAGACAGTGTAAGTCTGGGAGGGGTAGAAAGAGCAGGGGATACAGAACCCAAAGCAGGCTCCAGGCTCTGAGCTGTCAGCACAGAGCCTGATGCAGGGCTCAAACTTGTGAACTGCAAGATCATAACCTGAGCTGAAGTTGGAGGCTTCGAAATTATGTGAAATTAGGAAAATATTTTTGAGATGCATTCTCAACCACAATATTATTTTTCCACGAAGCGATCTCTTATAGAACTAGATGACTTAGAAATAGAGAATACTCAATAGATCACTGTTTATTTTCCTGCTGGACTGACACATCACCAGATACTCTGCAGTGTTTTTCATTTACTCAAATGACCATCATGTCAGTTCTGGTCTTCCATTCAGATAAATGCATTGTTTCTAAGACTTTCACTTTGTGTATATACCTAAGAGGTTTCTGAGCTCCTGGGATTTTATTTGAGCTCTTTAGGCCATTGGTGATGAGTTCCTCTCTCTCCCTCCCTCCTTTCTCTACCCCCCTCCTTTTCTCCCTCTCATTCAGCCATTCAGGGAACCCCCTAGCCATTAGCATTATTGTGCTCCTTCCTTCCCACTACTTTATTTTGGTTTCCCACTTTCTATTCTCCTGTGTCTCAGAAACCTCGCACTCAAACCTCTAAAAACAGTATCTATTTTTTGTCTTCACCTATAGTGCCTGTTTTGACTCTTCTTGCCATCCTACTGCCTATTCCAGATAGCATAGGATTTTCAGAACCAAGTTCTCAGTTCCGAAACAATCACTGTTGTTGCCTCCAGGATCCTTGTTAAGTTAATGAAGCTCCTGGTCCCCGGGTAGTATGTGGAGGAAGGTCACTCTCATTTCCCCAGTTCAGGGTCTGCCTCCAGCATCTTTTCTGGTGTCTTGAGCCTCTTGCCTGGCAGAAACCCCGCTAAGGGTCCAGGTGTTCATGCAGCCCTGACTCCCCAGAGGCCTTCCTGTATGGGGCATCACCATGTCTGTCCTCTCTGGAAGAATGCCAGGCTTTAAGGCTTTTGGATTCCTTTCATTCAGTTCTTCAACCAAGGGCACCCTCCTTGAGCCCCAGCCCCTTAGGCTCCTAATTGTTTCCAGATTGGATCTGATAATGACTTGATTATTCATCTTATTTAAAAAATTTTAATGTTTATTTATATTTGAGAGAGAGCAGAGAGAGATGGAGGCAGAATCGGAAGCAGGCTTCAGGCTCTGAGCTGTTAGCACAGAGCCTGAGGCAGGGCTCAAACCCACAAACTTCAAGATCATGACCTGAGCCCAAGTCGGACGCCCAACCGACTGAGCCACCCAGGTGCCCCTTATCTTTTGCATTTTAATACTGACTTATACAACCTTAGCCCTGAAGATGATTGCCTAGCAGCAAAGCATCAGAAAGGGCAGTGAGATGAGCCTGACGGTGACAGGAGTGTGAAATGTCCTGAAAGCACATTCTTAAAACATTCTTTATGCGGGAGTCCCATTGGGGTATACAAACTGTGTTACACTGCTCTGGAGGCTTTATGTAATATTGTTGGTGGTGCTGTATACTTGCATAGAATAAGAAGTACTATCAGTAAAATGTATAAGAATAAATAATAGACAATTAGTTAATACCATAAATACCTACATGAAACATTGTCATTATTACTAAACATTTTTTAACATAAAGAAAACAGAGCAATTGAGGCCAACAATAAGTTTCTTCCTTCTCTGGACGGGCTGTACAAGGAAATAAGGTAATTAGGTATACTAAAACATCATCCTGAATTCCCTTGATCTCCTCTATCTGATATTATTGGCTTGAGGAATCAAGACCAGGAAAGAGTTTCTCTTGCTTTCACTGAAAAGTGTTCACTACTGGTAGAAATTTCAGTCACGGTGGTAGATGACGCAGGAAAAATGGGGGTCAGCAAAATCCTTTAGGGACCCTAAAAGACAAGCTTACTTAATTACCAGTGCAGCTGAAAGTGACTGTAGCAAGCCACGTTTCTGAAGTGAATGAGTTCGGATGGACCGGGAGATGGTCATCACAACCTTGCCACAGGCACACTAAGAAAAGGGACAGTGTAATCTGTAGCCATAAGGTTACAGATTTGAGCAGGGCTACAGCCCCCTGGAGTGCGTGTGATGTTAGGAAAGCATGAAGGACCCTCTCTTCCTCAGTGCCCCAGAGATGAACACTCCCAAACTTGCTATTCAGAGAAGAGAAGGAGTCAAAGGTTTTTGAAAAGCCTGTTAGACCAAGACCCTGTGCAGAGTGGGGAGTTCTAGCCCTTGGCTTCTAGGTGACCTAGAGGGGCAGAAGGAGCCCTTTCCTGAAGTGCGCCAGGAGAGGCTGCAAGCAGCATCTAGATGATGTAGCCTTTGAAATTTGTCCATGCTTTCCTGGGATTTATAGTTTCTAGTGAGAAGATAAGAAGTTAGTTTATTTTTTTCAGTTTATTTATTTGAGAGAGAGAGGAGAGGAGAGAATCCCAAGCAGGCTCTGCACTGCCAGTGTGGAGCTCAATGTGGGGCTCCAACTCATGAATCTGTGAGATCATGACCTGAGCCAAAATCAGAGCTAGACGCTTAAATGACTGAGTCACCCAGGCACCTCTAGAAGAAGTTAGTTTAAAATCATGGGGCTTCTCATCATATAAACGTCCTAGTTTTCATGCCCTTTTATTCCAAAGACTTAATTGGCCACTCTAAAACTTTTGCATGTGTCCTCTACAGACCCTGCTGCCTTGTAAACAGACTCTCCTGAATCCTCAATCTTTTGAGGATTATGTGAAATACTATACAAGAAAAGTGTGAAAGATGAATGTATTAGAGAAAGGGAACCAACAGGACATGTGTACATACAGAAAGAAATGCAGTGTAAGAAGTTGGCACATGCAATTATAGAGGCTAGCAAGTCCAAACTTGGCAGTGTGGTTGGCAGGCTAGAGACCCAGAAGAGCCAGTGGGGTAGATGATGTCCTAAGGCAGTTTGCTAGAGAATTCACTGTTGCTTGGGGAAGCTGTTCTTTTTTGTTCTACGGAGGACTTTAACAGATCGAAAGAGGCCCACTCACACCATGGAGGGCAATCTGCTTACTCAGAATTCATGGATTTAAATGTTAATCTCCTCTAAAAACACCCTCCAAGTTGACCCATCAAAATAACTGTCACAAAGAAGCAAAACAAAAATAGTTGTTTTTAAATAATATTTCCCTTCATTGTGTTCCCTTTCTCTCCCTTGATGAGACCTGGCTTTTCCACAATGAAACTGCTTTCCTCATAGCCTTTTCCATGGAGGCAACCCATCCTCCTGTATACCATGGCTGTGGGACTCAGAAAAAGGTTAGCGTTCTCTTAGTAGCCCAGTGTCACTTACAGACTATCTTTTCCCCCACTTTGTGCAAAAAGCCTTTTCCTTCAAGCCCATGTTAGTAGGTTACACTACCTGTTACTTCATGTCACTGTCAATTTCCCACTGGTCAGTCCCTCACATTCATTGAGGACTCTTGCTCACAATTCACAATCCTTTCTCTTTAGCTCTATTCTGCCGTGACCTCAGTGTCCATGATGCTGACTCATCCTTAAAGAGTTTCTTTGTATCCTTTCTCCTAAGGATTGTGCTCCATCCCTCTTCAGCTACCCAGTCTGCATCCTAGGCCTGACCTTCCCATGGAGCCCTTAAATGGAATTTGTTATTTTTCCTTCCTCAGCATTCTCTAACCCATAGAAACCACTTTCTTTTGTCAAGTCCTCAGTGAAAGAAAGAGGGAAAGACTCTTAGCCAAACAGTCAGAAGCAAGTAGGCACTGGAACAGAGCAAGAATGCAAGAATGGGGTAAGCAAGAAATTTCTGCAAAAAGGACTGGAGTTGCCCTCTGTCCAATCTTCTACTCACTGATCAATCCTCCTCACTCCCTCCAAAACACTGATCCAAAGCTGGTATTTCCTTACACAATATACTTCAGTGGCCTAGTAGATAAGTGCTAAATTCTTACCCATGGCATTCGAAGATCTTCATCATCAAAATTCTTAAGTCTTCAACATTCAGTGTCTACATACATACTCTGCTGCCTATTTAGTGAAAGACTTCCGGATTGCATCAGCTATGCTTTCTCAGACTTCATTCCTGTGCACATTATTCTCTGTGTCTGAAAGCACTTCTATTTTTAAACTTCTGTTCACAGAGCAAACTTCTAAGGCAAAGTGCTTTTTCCTGGACAAGCCTTTCCTGAACCTCCACAGGCAGGTTCTTCTAGCACCCTTCTAGGTGCTTCCTTTCCACCATAGTTCCTACTGCTTTATATTGCAATTATCTGTTTGTCTATATGTTGGTCCTCTTCCCCGTATTCTGAATTTGTTGAGGGTGATTCTGTGTACAATTCAATCATCAGCACCCCATATAGTGAATGAATATAAGCCTACCTATTTAAGTCTGCTTAGAGCAAGCTGGCCACCAGCATGGCCGTGAAACTGAGATGTTCTTGGGCCATTGACGGATATCCTGGGCTCTCTTGTCCTGTTCCTTCTTGCTCTGGCTCACTGTCTTTCTGGCTTCTAATCTCTCTGGCTCCATTTCTCATCTCTCACTTTGTGTTTTCCCCATGGACAGGATACAGTTTTCTAAGCTGCTTTGGGCAGTGGTTCTAAACCTCTGTGTCCCAAATGTGTTGGGTCATAGAACAAAATGAGAAGAAGGGGTAGAATTACAGTGAGCTTGCTAGGGATGCAAAATTAATACCACACCCCACAATAGGTATGAATCTCAACACCATAATACTAGGGCAAGCAGCCAGATATCCAAAAAATGTACATACATAAACCACTGTATGTTGTTAGCAGTAGGGATAGTAGTTCTTTAGGGGTAGAGTAGATTGAAAGAGCATGAGGAAGTGACTAGGGTGCTTGTAATTCTTTTTTTTTTTCCTTGTGTGTGTGTACTCAGTAAATATTTATTGATGAATGAAGTACCAAAACCTTTTTACCAGCCCAGAGTCCAGAGAGTAACGAGATGTGAATTTGTAAGACAATGAAATAAATGTTTTCAGTCGTGTAGTTGATATATTAAGTAATAGTGTAAATTCTATAGATTAATTGGCTGTGATTTTCATTGTGTCTCATAATTTTTTACTGCTTATATCTAATTTGTGTAACCCAAAAAAGGGGATCTGGAACTGGAATATGAAAACATGAAGAGCAAGTCCTGCCTCTGCCACTTGCTAATTGTGTGTCGTTGGGCAAGTCGTTTATTGCTAAGACTTTATCAGCTGGAAATACTATAATACAAGCCCTGTGCACTCTTCAGGGTTGCTATGTGGACCAAATAAACCATAGGGGAGTAGATGACAACTTCACCCCAAAGTCCACAGTTAATAAAAACACCTATTGTGATTAAGTGTTCTATTCTTTCTATTGATGGCTTAGTCAGGAATGTTTCTGAGAGTTCAAATCTCACAAGGTAATGGCTTTGGGAATATCCCAATAGTGTACACATCAATCAGTGAAAACAAATAGCCGAAAACATGCCAACAATGAATTTTATTTTCAGTGAAGATTCCAAGGCTCATTCATAAGATGTAGAAGTAGAAATGTCAACTCTTGCCTAATATGTATACCTTGATATATATATAGTGACTTATTCTCAAGGTTGCTTATTTTAACTTAGGTAATATAATTTGGTCCAATATTTCAACTTTCCAACAGCTGGGTAATTGCTTTAGGCTAAAAAGGAATCAGAGTCATTCTCCCATAACCTAAACTTTGCATGGTGCTCTAGCCAGTTCAGTTTCCTAATGGCACAAGGCAGGCAGTCTGACCCAAAACTTTCCCTGCTATAAATACCTATTCTTTTTATTTGTTTGTTTGTTTTGAGAAGACTTGTAGACTCAAAACTATAAGAAATTGTCTTTTTTTAATGTATCTTCATGCTTTATTTTCAATACTCTATTTCTTGATCCATGTGTTCCTATTATGATTTATCTAGCTATATACTTATGATCTGTGTACATTACAGATGAGTGAATGAATTTTATTAAATGAAAAATACTGATGACAATAGCAACTGTTTAGAAAAGACACAAAAAAAGACATAAAAAAGAAGAGCTATTAGCTAACAAAACCTTCATCAGGGTATTGCTCATGAAGCATGACAGAGGAAACAGTAGCAAAATGTATGAAGGAGGGCCTAATGCTGAGGAGAAACAGGTCCATAGAAGCTTGGCCCCAGAGAGGGGAGAGTGGGTGGGGAAAAGAGGTCAGCAGTACAAGCCGTGGAGCTGAAACAGGGAGGTTCTTCTGACGTCTCCATATAAATATCTGATCCACTTCATGCCCATCCCCCAATCCGGGTAGAAAATCCTGGATGGAAAAGTCACACACTCTTCGAAAGTGTAGTCTCTAAGCTCTGGCTTTCATGAAAGCAGTCCTGACTGCTGGCTTCCAGCACTTTCAGGGAGCAGCTGGGACCCCCACTTCCGGAACATTCGGCTTCTGTGCTTTTCCCCGAGAAAGGCTTCAGTTACATCTGTTATCACTTGCCCATCTCCCATTCAGATTTTAGAATGTTGCTATTTTCTCCTCTTAGCCTTTGTGTTTTTGCCCTTTTATTTAAATTCCTTTATCATGTTGGTGGGGTGGGGGTAAGCAAGGGAACTGAGGCAAACTTCAGTATTCTGTGCCATGTCCAACAAAAAGTCTCTGCTGCTTTTACAATGAGAAAATGAAATATTTGTAAATTGAACTGGGTTGGGGAGATAAAATATATAGGTGCCTGTTTAGTAGATTGTTAAAAAATGAAACAACTGAAAACATTAGGGTATATCTTATATTGGAAAGTATCATTTCCTGAATGTTATTTAAATACGATTCTTACTATGGGCTGATTTTTTTTTTTTTTTTTAATGTCTGAATAGCACTCAGACATTGATTAGCTCCCAAAGGCCAGAATGCGGCTTCCAGGTGCAGAGACTGCAGGTTCCTGGATCCTGGAGCTCGAACACAGCCAGACACCTGCACACTAGTTCTATTTTTTTAAATATAATTTATTGTCAAATCAGTTTCAATACAACACCCAGTACTCATCCCAACGAGTGCCCTGCTCAATGCCCATCACCCCTTTTCCCATCTCCCCCACCCCCATCAACCCTCAGTTTGTTCTCTGTATTTAAGAGTCTCTTATGGTTTGCCTCCCTCCCTCTCCGTAACTTTTTTCCCCCCATGGTCCTCTGTTAAGTTTCTCAAGATCCACATATGAGTGAAAACATATGGTATCTGTCTTTCCCTGACTGGCTTATTTCACTTAGCATAATACCCTCCAGTTCCATCCATGTTGCTGCAAATGGCCAGATTTCATTCTTTCTCATTGCCATGTCATATTCCATTGTATACATAAACCACATCTTCTTGATCCATCCATTAGTTGATGGACATTTAGGCTCTTTTCATAATTTAGCTATCGTTGAAAGTGCTGCTATAAACATTGGGGTACATGGCCCCTATGCATCAGTACTCATGTATTTCTTGGGTAAACTCCTAGCAGTGCTATTACTGGGTCATAGGGGAGTTCTATTTTTAATTTTTTGAGGAACCTCCACACTGTTTTCCAGAGCAGCTGCACCAGTTTGCATTCCCACCAACAGTGTAGGAGGGTGCCTGTTTCTCCACATCCTCGCCAGCATCTATAGTCTCCTGATTTGTTCATTTCAGCCACTCTGACCGGCATGAGGTGGTCTCAGTGTGGTTTTGATATGTATTTCCCTGATGATGAGTGATGCTGAGCATCTTTTCATGCCCGCATACTAGTTCTGAACCAAATGCTGCGTGCTGGCCTAGGAGAGGAACAGGTGGTCAAGGGACAAGGAGAAGGTAAAATTTGTATTGTATATCCTTTTGTAAAAAAAAAAAATCACCTATTCATAAGTAAATAAACATGCTTACAAAAGGGCAAACAAAAATTGTTTGTTCACTCATTTCCTACAGTGTGCCTGTGGGTTTCCCTGAGCAAAGCAGCAATGTTCCCTAAGAAAGAAAATGCTGCATTGTTAAAATCTAAGGCAGCAGGATGGTGAAAAAGCAGTACTATGTGATGATAGTGTGTTCTACTGATAACCCAAAATCCAGAGGGATTTTATTTGCTTATTTATATATTCAGTTTAATTGTGTCAAGGCAAGTTCAAGATTCAAAGGTATTTTGAAATGAGAAAAAGCAATACAGCTTTAATGTAAGGAAAAACCTCAGAGATCTGTGATCCTTTACGGTGTGGAGGAAATGGGGTGTTTTCCTATCACAGAATGAATTAGAGGGGGCATTTACAGGGTTATATTTACTTTTTCATGTTTGGGAATGGGACTCTAAACCTCAAAAGTTGAAATATTTCCCAAATGTCAGACATGCTGGAGGTCAACGCGCCAAGCCACAGAGTTTGTTGCTAAGCCTAACATAGCTCTCTGTTTAGCACATCATCTATACAGTATTTGTTTTATCATTGTCTTTCTAGCTGGGTGCCCTTAAATGGCACTCTCTTACCTCGGTTTCTTCACATGTAATTATAGACATACAGAATTATAGACATTGAACCAGATGTGGAAGATTCCTTCCAGTGCTAGCAGTCTGTGGAACACCTACACCAGCCTACGAACCTGGGCCCATTTCCCCCTTGCAAGTATTAATGAAGTCATTTCCACGAATCCATTCTCAGATCAGTTGAACCGTCACAGCTGCCCTGAGACATGATCCTTCCCACGGCTCCCAGATCAAAAGAGAACAATTTCTACTGAAAAGTATTTCTGGCTACTTCCAGAAAGTAGTCATTGGCACACTGTGACGTTCAAATAACGTGAGAAAACCCAATCCACGTGCTGCTGTATTTTACTTGCTGATTTTAGAAAAGCTACAGTCTCTGCCTGCAGCAGAAGAGAAATTCTCCTTGTGCATGTAAACTGAGATCCTCAGTGCCACCGCCTACTGCTAAAAGCTGAGGTTAGGAAGGCAAGGCTTGCGTTTATTTTGAACACACTATAAGGCTATGTGAGACTGCTCTTGACCTTGCTAAAAAATTTAAAAAAAAAAAAACACAAAGAAACACCTCCATCTGTAAATGAGAAAATAAACTGAATTATTAAAATATTGGAAGGAAATATTGGCATTAAAAAAAATTATGGTATAAATGTTCTTCTAAGCAACAAACAACCCTAACATTTTAAAAGCAACGATTGACGGATTTGACCCTATAAAGACTTCTCAACAAGAAAATAAGAGAAGTCTGTCCTTATGTATACACAAATTTAAAATACTCCTTAAATACCTTACAGTTTTACTTGTCCTTTATATCCCCAATAGAGCTAAAAAAAAAAAAAATTAAAAGACCAGCAACTGATGGAGAGAAATACTGGCAACATATAAGTAAATGCATATTTAATGTCTGGAAAATATAAAAGCTTCTATAAATGAGAATAAACAAACTAATACAAAAATGGGCTAAAGATACAAAAAAAAAGATGCAAAGATAGAGAAAAAACAGCCAATAATATCTGAAAAAATATTCAGCTTGATAAAAGTCATGCAGGAATTATATATTATTGCTGATCAGATGAACAAAATTAAAAAATAGGTACTATCAAGTATTGGCATATAGGGAAATAAACATTCAGACATGACTGGTATACATTAGGTTGCTTCATTCTGTTTGGTGGGTAATTAGTGATTGCAGTTAAAATTTGTAATTGCATTCAAAGACATAGCAAGTTGTCTTAAGTATCTATTCAAAAGAACTTCTCATACACACACACTCAAGAGTTATACAAGTATATCTATTTCAGCATTCTCTAAAATTAAAAAAAGTATATAAGCTAAAAAATATTATATAGGATATACGTTGAGTAAAGAAATGTATTTTAATAAATATAATAAATATATAAAAATGTATATGGGGGACCCTGGGTGGCTCAGGCAGTTAAGGGTCTAACTTTGGCTCAGGTCATGATCTCACAGTTGTTGAGTTCGAGCCCCACATTAGGCTTTCTGCTGTCAGTGCAGAGCCTGCTTCGGATCCTCTGTCTCCCTCTCTCTCTGCCCCTCCCCGACTCCTGCTCTGTCTCTCTCTCAAAAATAAATAAACATTAAAAAAATTTTTTTAAATAAAAAAATTTTTTAAATATATAATTTATTGTCAAATTGGCTAACATACAGTGTTTACAGTGTGCTCTTGGTTTTGTGGTAGATTCCCGTGGTTCATCGCTTACACACAACACCCAGTGCTCATCCCAACAAGTGCCCTCTGCAATGCCCATCACCCATTCTCCCCTATCCCCTGGCCCCTCCATCCACCCTCAGTTTGTTCTCTATATTTAAGAGTCTCTTATGGTTTGCCTCCCTCCCTCTCTGTTTGTAACTATTTTTTCCCCTTCCCTTCCCCCATGGTCTTCTGTTAAGTTGAGAGAAGGTTATTTTGGAAGCCAACCCAGGTAGGAGTCAGTCAGGGTGAAGGCCACAGCCTGGCCTCATTCATTCAGCCTGCAGACCTAACACATAAAGTTCTAAGGCAAAAAGCAAGGAGCACTTGCATGGCAGTGAATGGTCTGCCAGGAAACGTGTGGTTTTTCAAGTGCTTTCAACATAGGAGGATCTCAGTAAATGTATATTGATCAACTTAACAGCAAAGTGACTGTGTAGCCTATTTGTTTGGGTACAGATTCTGATGTACAAGCCACAGGATACTAGACAAAAGCTGGAACTTTCCATTTTCTCTAAAAATACTGTGGACTGGAATGCTTACTTTGCGCTATTATAAGAAATAATAATAGTATTTGAAAAGCTTAATAATTCTGGAGCAAAGTAGGTGTTGAGTAGATGGTAGCTGTTATTATCATGGTCTGTGTATATCTACCTAAGCTGGATTGTTTAACACTTGGAAATCAATTCAACTTCATGGGTGTCACTGTAAAGAAATTTTATGACTAAATATATCTAAAAGACTAAGAACCAAGAGTTTTTTCTAATTTTAGTTGTGTTGCTGTATTATCTTATTCAATCTTCATAACAAATAACCCTAGAAATAACCCTTTCATGCATCTATTCATTCAACAAATATGTATTGGGACCCGACTGTATATTAGATACTGTTTTAAGTGCATTGAGAATTAACAGTCGAGGAGTAGGGTGGTGGAAAGTTCCCATCCTCATAAGAGCCTATAACAGAAGAAAGAGAGAGAGACCAAATAAACATACAATACAGTATCAGGTAGTAATAAGTGTTATACCCTCCCATACAAAAAAAAAAAAAAAAAAACCTGCCTAAGACGAAGAATTTGGGGGAGAGAGAGAGGGAATAGGTATTTTATAAAAGATGTCCTGAAAGGCCTCTTTGAAGAGTTAACATTGGAGCAGAGACCTGAATGTAAGTAGGGAGCAAATCATGCAGGTATTTTTTTTTCTTTATAGTTTATTGGCAGGTTGGTTTCCATATAACACCCGGTGCTCTTCCCCACAAGTGACCTCCACCATGACCATCACCCCCCTTTCCCTTTCCCCCTCCCCCTTCAGCCCTCAGTTTGTTTTCAGTATTCAAGAGTCTCTCGTGCTTTGTCTCCCTCCCTCTCCCTAACTCTTTTTCCTCCTTCCCCCCTTCATGGTCCTCTGTTAGGTTTCTCCCCTTAGACCTATGAGTGAAAACATATGGTATCTGTCCTTCTCTGCCTGACTTACTTCGCTTAGCATGACACCCTCGAGATCCATCCACTTTGCTACGAATGGCCAGATTTCATTCTTTCTCATTGCCATGTAGTATTCCATTGTATAGATGAACCACATCTTCCTGATCCATTCATCAGTTGATGGACATTTAGGCTCTTGCCATGATTTGGCTATTGTTGAAAGTGCCGCTACGAACATTGGGGTACAAGTGCCCCTATGCATCAGCACTTCTGTATCCCTTGGGTAAATCCCCAGCAGTGCTATTGCTGGGTCATA
>CM053571.1:50108761-50166600 GCA_028646485.1 Cryptoprocta ferox | reverse complement strand
GTCTAACAGGAGAAACCTAACAGAGGACCATGGGGAGGGGAAGGAGGAAAAAGAGTTAGGGAGAGGGAGGGAGACAAAGCACGAGAGACTCTTGAATACTGAAAACAAACTGAGGGCTGAAGGGGGAGGGGGAAAGGAGAAGGGGGGTGATGGTCATGGAGGAGGGCACTTGTGGGGAAGAGCACTGGGTGTTATATGGAAACCAACCTGACAATAAACTATAAAAAAAATTTTTTAAATAAACATTTAAAAAATTTTTAAAAGAACAGAAAGGATTTTTAAAATTTATTTACTACAAGGGTAGGGAGTGCCCTATGCTTGTATGCATACTCTATTACAGGTTCCGACCAGGGCTTGAGTTGTGTGGCCCTTAGCAGACTTTTCAGCTGAGGATAGAGCTTCTGATAAGTCAGAATCCTGTTCCAGGTAACAATTGAGGACCCGGGGCCTCTTTTTTTCAAATAGAGCCACAGTTGCTTTTCCCTAAATGCCCTTCCCTTCCTTCCCTCATTGACACACAGCTAACACTTTTCAGTCCACTCCCATTCTCTTGAAATATTGTTGTCATTTATATATTCCCTTTTCAAAAAGAGCTTTGTACTCTCTGCATTCATGGAAATTGTACTGTCTATCCCTCTGAAATAAAACCAATACCAAAGGAAACTGTTATTATACTCAAATCCATCTGGATGGTTGATTAATTTCTTATCCTGTTTGTTCTTCCAAAGCCATTATACCCATGACTAAATAATGTCCCCCTGATCCTATAGATTTCTTCAAAAAATATTTAATGAGTGTTGCTGTGTGCTAGGCACTGTTCTAGGAACTGGGAACACAGAGGTGAATGAGACAGGAAGTCTCACTCTCATGGATTTTACTTCGTTGTGATCAGAGACTGACAATAAGTCAACATAAAAATAAACAAGATACTTTCAAATGCCTAGAATTTTGCTGAATCTGATGAGAGAGAAGAGGATTAGAGAGGAAACAAAGTTTACAAAATTACAGGGTCCTTATTCCTTTTCTAGATGAAGGCAGTGTGGCGTATGGGAGGTTATAGGACCTGAGGTAGATCCAAAGACCTAAGGAGAATAAGAAAAGAACCATATCCCTTCTTGAATAAGGTACAGGAAAGAAGCATGACTTCAGTATTTCCTCCAGGCTCTGCATGCTTTAGGAACAAAAGAAATACTGACTTATGATGCCTACACAGATGGTCTGAGACATCCCCACAGAGTATTGTGTTCCTTAGGATATTTCAGAAAAATGTTGAAATGCAGAGAAAGTCATGATTATAGCATAAATTATTGGCAGACGAAAGAGACCTTATATTTGAAGCATGAATGTTGACCTTAAGAGATCTCTTTTTCTGCTTTAGAATCTTAGTTTACCCCCAGCTGCTGTGACCTAGGAAATAACTCCAATGTCCGCTAAAAAAAAAAAAAAAAATTACTCCTACATTTGTGTGTAGCATTGAAATAGAATTCAAAAAAGAAAAAAAGAAGAAAGAAAAAGAATAAAACCACTGAAGAATTAAAAGTAACCCTACAGATAATTAAAAGCCAGGGTTGCCCAAATTAAATTAAAGCTCACATAAAAGTGCTTATGAAATTTACCTTCATACAGCCAGCCCCCTTTATACTTTCCATGACTTCGATGCAGAAAAATGCTTGGATTTTTTTTTCAGTTCCCTTTAGATTTGCACAAAGCTCTAAATGTATGAACGTTTGCAATCGCCTGACACTCCTCCCTAGATAATCAATGCTTATAACGCATTCAGTTAAGTCAACCATGTCCATGGGTGAATAATCGCTTGTGATTTCACAGATAAACAGAATTTCTTTGGTGCTGAAACTAAAATACCATTACTGGAGCAAGGCCCACGGCAGAGGGCTGGAAGAACACAGTCTGCCCACATTTTGGCAGCATTAAATCACTTTTACACACACTTTCCGCTGTCTTGAGTCTCTAGTCTTGGAAAAATTTTTTTGAAGTTTGATTAATTTTCTGAAGGCTGATAAAGTTAAAAATTCTCAGAAAACCCATCTCAAAAAGCCATGTATGGCTTAAACATGTCTGTGCATTTTTATTCACTGATCTCCAGAATCAAGAAGGGCTTTTGAAACATATTGTCTTTGTCTTTTTTTTTCATTGTTAAGTTTATTAGTTTTATGGCCAACTGTTTTCTTAAATATTCATAATTTTTATTACCACTTTTCAAAACTGTAACTCTGGAAATGCCCAGAGATACCAGTTTCTATACATGCTTTTTAAAAAAATTTTTTTTCTTTTTTTCTTTTTTTTAACATTTATTTTTGAGAGACAGAGTGAGACAGAGCATGAGCAGGGGAGGGGCAGAGAGAGAGGGAGACACAGAATGCGAAGCAGACTCCAAGCTCTGAGTTGTCAGCACAAAGCCCCACGCGGGACTCGAACTCACCGACCGCGAGATCATGACCTGAGCTGAAGTCAGACACTTAACTGACTGAGCCACCCAGGTGTCCCCCAAAATTTTTTTTTAATGTTTATTTATTTTTGAGAGAGAGAGAGAGATAGGGTGTGAGTTGGGGAGGGGCAGAGAAGGAGGGAGACTCAGAATCCAAAGAAGGCTCCAGGTTCTGTGCTGTCAGCACAGAGCCCAATGCGGGGCTTGAACTCACAGATTGAGAGATCATGACCTGAGCTGAAGTCGGATGCTTAAGTGACTGAGCCACCCAGGCACCCCATTACATGCTTTTTATAGTAAAAAAGAAAGTTCCAACCCATATTTTAACCACTTTGAAAGCCAAGTGTGACTGGCTCATGAATATGGGAGAACACTAGCCTCCCAGTAGGTATTGGTAGCATTGTGGAAATAGACACCTGCCCACAAGCTTAGACTGTGACAGAATTAATCATCGACCATTGGAAGCAATCCATGGACCTAATGTTAAAATCAGCATATGAACAATATCATCAAAATGTATCTATGATTTCAGGCCCTTTGCCTCTAGGTGCCTGAAGTATCATATGTTTTAGGTTTCCACAAATTCCATGACCTGGCAACATCTGAACCTTCTTTCTAGATTTCATTAGCTTTCCAGAGACTTATTTTCTCATGACTTCTTCTGCCTCCAAGTTCTGGCATGCTATGTTTATCAAGATGTCAAATAGACCTCTCCACTGTTCTCTGCATTGAAACCATGTCTAGCGAGCATTTTACAAATACAGGATGGAGATACACAGTTCACAAAAAGATGAGCAATATCCTGGACCAGTTAACCTCCCATCTTTCCTTTCTGACCTTCTCCCACTCCACTTTCCTCTTACTTTCTAACCTGTAGAAAAGGTTGCTCAGTGTTACCAGAATGCCATGCCCGGATATGGTGATGGGGCACATCACCCCAATGTTGTTTGCAAACATTTGCACACATTAATGTGTGATTATTAGTATACAATCCAGAGCGTATCTTAACATAATATTTGTTTCGCAGTCTGAGATAGGGAGCTTGCTTTCCTGGGGTTTTGATGAAAATAATAAATTAGTTGAGGATGACTGCATTCATGCTATGAAATGAGTAATTTACACACTTTTACTAAAGAGTTATTTAGTGTGATACATGGCCTACCTGAATATTATACAATAGAGTATGAGTCACGGCTGTATTCTCTTTCTTTTCACATAATCCACATCCTGCTGATCCCTCTGTCTGTGTTTCATGTTGTCCCCGCATGGTGACAATCAAAGTCTTTGTTTTCTGTCTGTAATGATGTACCTGCTCAACTTCCTCGTTAAGAACGGTCTCCTTCCATTGTATTTCTAAAGAGGCTTCTTCTCTCTCAACTTTTGACAAAACTCCTCCTACCAGTATCTTATTCTTCTCTCACTTCATTGATGAGTCAAGTTATACTTCAAATCTTTTAGCAGAAAAGCAGTTTCCATCTTGGTATCGTCTTGGCTATGTGAACTCAAACACTGACACTTTCTACCTGCACTTTACCACCCCCCGGGCTGCCAGGCTTCAGGCTCCCACTGTTTAACTGTTTCCTGCCTCTTTAATGTAACTAGTCACTGAAATATGTTGAAAGGCTTTGTATTTTTTTAATGCTTTATTTACTTTTGAGAGAGAGAGTGTGTGAGTGAGAGGTGGGAAGGGACAGAGAGAGAGGAGGAATAGAAGATCTGAAGTGGGCTCCTCACTGACAGCAGCAAGCCCGATGCGGGGCTTGAACTCACAGCTGTGAAATCATGACCTGAGCCAAAATCGGACGCTCAGCTGACTGAGCCGCCTAGGTGCCCCAAGACTTTGTATTTATCTGAAAATCACCTGTGCATGCATGCATGCACACCCACAAATAGAGACCACAGAGATGGAGTTCCAATTTCAGTTGGGAGAGGTCCTAAGTAAAACAGAGAAGTGTCCACTGAATATGAATAAACTGGGTTTTAACTGAAAAAGTTGTGGTTATATAGTGACATAATGTGTAAAACACTTTCAGCTGTGAACTGATACACGCTGCCCACAAAAAACAACTCTGATGTAAAAATGTGATGTGACTAAGCCATTAAAAAATATCACTGAAAAAATATGTATCAATGACAGCAAAACAGGCTGTGGTTTTTTTTTTTTTTTTTTTACTTCAGCATCCATAAGTATCTCATTATGGCTGTTGGACAACTGCATTTATTTCAGAATATGGGTTTACTCTTCTAGGGGCTGTTTGCAAACATTTGGCTATTCCATTTTACAAGTTCTTTGCAGTGAAATGATGTGCTCTGTGTTCGCTAACGTTGGGTTTTCATCCCATGTTATAGTCACATGTGCAGAAGGCACCTGACTTCGTGGTGGTACGTGCCTCAAGGAACTGAGACCCCTCATGGCCTCTTCTCCACACAGAGCTCACTCTGTGGACTCTCTGGAGACTCACTCCAGAGACTCAGGATATATTCCCTCTTCTACCTCTTCCCTTCCATCATAAGCCCCCTTGTTCTTATCTTCTGTGTTTAATTTCTATCCAGCTCCTCACACATGGGCTCTGTCTCCCTGCCTAGTATCCTCACATTAATACGATATTAAGACTATATTCCTGACTTTATATTCCACGTTCTGTTTCTGGGCTCACCCTGCATCTTGGGGTATTGTTGAGGCTCCCTTTGACCTAAATCATGTCAATCACTCCAAGTTCACTCTTGCCTGAAAAGAAGTTTAAAAATCGTATATTCAGCGTTTTGAGGGGACAGCCTTCTCTTCCTCCCAAATACTTTTCTTACCTGTGTGCTAGTACCTATAGTTAACTTACACCATGAACAAAACATTATATCATAATATCATGATATCTTCATGTCATTCTAGTATCGTTGGTGTGTTGGGTTTTTGTTTTTGTGTTTATTTTGTCTGGGTACAGCATACTTTAATGATGGTATGTGACAAGGGAGGATTCCCCAACCCCCTCCCTTCTTCAGGGTGTCTGAGATGGAAACTGTGTAAAGATCAGAAATTCTCAGTATGTTGGGGGATGAGTTGGGGCAAGAACTCCCCAGTAGGTGAAGGCCTCTCTCTACCTCTTGCCCTCACTGGGACTCGTGGTCCAGGGAGCTCTTACTCCTTGGAGGCCATGTGATAAGGCCCACCACCCAGTTGCCAAATTCATTGTCATACCAGGAAATGAGCTTAACAAAGTGTCATTGAGAGCACTGCCAGTCTCAGCATCACAGATGGAAGACTGTTAAAGTCACAGGACACAACCTGATCCTCACTGTAGCCCAGGATGCCCTTGAGAGGGCCTTCCCATTCCTGCTTTCACTGCCTTCTTGATGTTATTGTATTTGGCAGCTTCCTCCACGAGGCAGCTCAGATCTATGATCAACACATTGTGGGTGGGGACATGGAAGGCCATGCCAGTGAGCTTCCCATTCAGCTCAAGAATGACCTTGCCTACAGCTTTGGTGAGGCCAGTAGAAGCAGGGATGAAGTGGGCAGCCTCTTGACCATCACACCACAGCTTCCCAGAGGGCCTGTGCATGGTCTTCTGGGTGGCAGTGATGGCATAGACTATGATCATGAGTCCCTCTATATTGCCAAAGTTTTCATGGATGACCTTGGCCAGAGGGGCCAAGCAGTTGATGGTACAGAGGCATTGCTGACAATCTTGAGGGAGTTGTCATACCTCTTCATGGTTCATGCCCATCACAAACATGGGGGCATCAGCAGAAAGGGCAGAGATGATGACCTTCTTGGCCCCACCCTTCACATGAACACCAGCCTTATCCATGGTGGTAAAGACTCCAGTGGACTCCATAGCATAGTCAGCACCAGGATCACCCCATTTGATGTTGGCAGGATCTTGCTTTTGAAAGGTGAAGATGGTTTTTCCATTGATGACAGGTTTCCCGTTCTTAGTCTTGACTGTGCTGTTTAATTTGCCATGGGTGGAATCATACTGGAAAATGTAGACCATGTAGTTGAGGTCAATGAAGGGGTCACTGATGGCAGCAATGATCTATTTTCCCAGAGTTAAAAGCAGCCCTGATGACCTAGCACCCAATATGGCCAGATCCATTTACTCAGACTTTGACCATCGTGTCTCCGAGATACAGCCGGCACTGCACCAGAAGATGCTATTGTCTGACGAACAGGGAGGAACAGAGAACCCGTTCTAGAATCTTTGATACCCGCTAAAGTTTGAATCATCCTGGGCTTGGCATTTTTTTAATCTGGGAACAAATTTTAATAAGGAGACAGAAACTTGGGACAGCATTGGAGGGGCAAGATCTAGGACACTGGATGTGTGTATGTGTACATGCTACATGTGCTCAGAATAAGGCCACTATTTCTGCCTCCAAATCACAAAGTTACCCTTTATTTTGCTGCACACTTTTATTCTTAATAAAAGTAAAGAGGTAAATAAGTCTAATTTTTCTGTAGAAATAATTTATACAACAAAGTAGCTGAGGATGGTTTAGTTCAATTCCTAATCATACAAACTACATAATTTCTCAGGAAGGGAGCTACATTGATTAGGCACCTGCATGTCAGAGGTGTCACCAACATTATCTCAATTCTCCCAGCAACCACAGAAGGGGGCTATTATTCTTCCAAATTTAGTGGGAAAGAAACAAGGCAAGGTCACAGATTTATTACTAACACAGGCAGAATTCTAATCTAACTTCTGACACCTCATCTTATGTATTTTTTACATTCCATAAAGAAGAGGGGATCTAGTACAGTTAGAGCTCAAATTTTGATGTCAGAGAGACCTAGGTTCAAATCTTCACTCTTTCCTTACTATGTCTGAGATACAACAATTTACCTCTGGGCCTTGGATACTTACAGTTTTACATTCTTTAACTTTCATCTTAACTTTCATTTCTGTTTATTAGTGTCTGTTACTTTGTCCGTTGCTCATTATCCATACACCATCATAAGCCTTACGTTCCCCTGCTCCATCTGTAATTTCCTTCACTATGTCAGATTCAGACTTAACTGCTGGTATCTCTTAGCATTTCTGAAATTGAAAGTCTGGGCATTTTGGCAATTACATTGGCAATTACATGTCATTTTCATTCATGCTAAAAAGTACTTAGTTGCTATTTCTTCAAAAAGTTATATTTACAGTGTTTCTGTATACAACAGGTGGTTATGTAGTTTATGTACATCATCCATGTCAAAATGAGGTTCCTTTATCTCAAATGAGTAGGGCAAGTTTAAAGTGGCTGGCTCTTGAAGAGACCAGCCCTTTGTTGGACTAATAGTATGTACTAAAATTATGTACTGACCATAAAATTGTATGCTTTTTATCTGAATACTTTTAGATAAATGCTTACTTCCAAAGAATGGGATTGCTGATATGACATAAAGCAGTAATGGCTAATACATACATAACACTAACCATATACCAAGTACTGATACCTAATTCATTGCTCACAATAACTCTTGAGGAGGGTATTATTATTATTATTATTCCCATTTTATGGAGACATTAAGTAACTTGCCTAAATCACCCAGCTAGAAAGTGGTAGGCATAGTATCACAAATCAGAGATGAAAAGTAAACTGTTCAATATATGATATTGGGAATGTTGATTTTCTACATGGAAAAAATAAAATTAGATCTCTATCTTAATAAATTCCAGCTAGAATAATATCTACATGTGAAATATGGAATTTCAAACATTGGAAGAAAATATAGGTATAAATTTTTAATACTGGTGGTAAGGAAGATTGTCTTGTACAAAAACAAAAAGAAAAATGATAAAACACATATTTGATAAATTTTACATCAAAAAATATATGTTCAACAAAGACACATAATCAAAGTTGAAAGTAAGAGACACAAAAGACAGAGATAACCAAATTCATATGCAGATTATTTTTTAAATCCTTCAAAAATCTATTAGAAAAAGAAAACAGCACAGAAAATGGACAAGAGATATGAATGGTTAATAATCATAAGTGGAAGTCTGAATAGACTGACAAAATGCTTTGCTATTTGGAAAATAAAAATTCAAACACAAGACATCATTTCTCATCGTCAAATTGTCAAGCACGTTGACATGCTGTCAAGGATGCAGAGAAATGGGAACTTTCTACGTTGCTGTAGAAATAGAAATTGAAGCAACCATTTTGGACAGAAATTTGGCAATATCTCATAAAACATTACAATGTAACTCTAAGTAAAACCATATCCTGGAGTGTTTCTTACATTTATGCTCAAGAAAACTGAGGAAAGATATTAATTGCAGCCTTGTGTGTACTAGCAAAATAGAAGGAAAAAAGAGAAAGAAACCTAAATGCTCATCAGAAGTGGATAAATAATATGACATAGTCATAAAACAATTTTATATAGGACTTAAGAAAAGTGATCTATATTTTTAGTTAGATAAATATATATAATATATATTATGGTACATATAATATTATAAATACATTCTTATATCAACATGGAAAAATTCCAAAAATCTACTCCTCTGTGGAAAAAGAATTCACAGATCAATGTTCACATTATATTTTTCATATATAGTTACTTTCAAATGACACAAATAGGAACTATCTTTTTTTTAAGATTTTATTTTTACATAATCTCTACACCCAACAACGGGGCTTGAACATACAACCCCAAGAGTTGCATGCTCTAGCAACTGAGCCAGCCAGGTGCCCCTAAAAACTATCTTATTAATATGTAATGACAAAAAATAAAAACTGTACTATTAAGGTAATTAGTTAGAAAGTTAATTAGAAAAATACTTGGAAAAGCTAAGTAATTAGGGTAATATACCTACAGAAGACTAAACAAATTAGAGTAAGTAAATATAGGGATAAAATAGAATGAATTAAAGTAGTTAATTAGAGCAATATATCTACAAAAATAAAATATTAACTTACTAAGTCATTAGGTAATTGATTCAAATGATTAATTATAACAAAATAATTCAAAAATTGCAGTAGCTTAGCCTAATAATTTATTTCTTGCTCATATAACAGGATAGTGTAAATTTTCCTCACCACCACATATTATTCCTTCATGAAGTCATTCAGGGATTCAGATTCCTTCGTCTTTCAACAGTAACATCAAAAAAAAAAAAAATTAAACTCTAACATCTTCTCCGACCTTGTCTTCTGCATCCAGCCAACAAAAGGGAAAAGAGATATAGAGGGAACATATCTGCTTCTTCAAAGCTTTGGTAGGCACTGACTCTTGACCATTCCATTGGTGAGAAACAGTCATGGGGCCACAGCTAAATAGAAGACATGGAGCCACTGGCCAGACTGATTTCTCAGTGACAACTCTGAACTATGAAAAGGAGAGCAGGACTTTTAGTCAGCAGCTGGCCATCTGTAACTCACCAAATTTAGTGTTTTTCTATAAATGGAACTGGATGAGGGAGGGGGAGAATGGAAGAGGAACAAAAAGACTTCAACTTGATCTGTACTGTTGGTGGGAAAAAACGATGTGCATCAAACATGATAGTTCATGCTTTCTAGTTCCGTGATACACGAGTGTTGTTACAGTGTTCATGATTCTTTTCTCAATTTTTAAAAATTTTTTAAGAAAAACGAAAAGATGTTCTGTAACTGCCAGTGTAACCACATTACTACATAGGAACAGCTGTGTCACTCTGTCTTTGGATTCAATTTAGTGGCACCAAGTCATAAGAGACATGGTCACCAAGCACAGTGAGATAAATGGATAAAATTTGAGGTCAGATTTGGGTTTTAATTAATCCTGGCTGTCCTACTGTGACCTTAAACACATTTGAGCATCCTCAGCAATGACAATAATAATTTATATCTCACAAACTGTTGGGAGGATACAATGAGATTATGTAAACTGCTTGCTACAGAATAGGGATTTTGAAGAGTTAGGGAGAGGGAGGGAGACAAAGCACAAGAGACTCTTGAATACTGAAAACAAACTGAAGGCAGAAGGGGGAGGGGGAAAGGGGAAAGGGGTGATGGTCATGGTGGAGGACACTTGTGGGGAAGAGCACTGGGTGTTATATGAAAACCAACCTGACAATAAACTATAAAGTTAAAAAAAATGTCAACTCCTTTTTTGGTTTGTCTAGTACTTACTTTAAGAGAGTAGCAGTAAAGGGGAGGCAGGTAATAACATTTCTGGATTTCTATTTATATACCACAGTGCTGGGGTAGAAGCTCATTGGCAAGACCATTCCTGTTAAATTACTCACGTTTTGCCACTTCTGGAAATTCAGTTTCTTTAATATTCGTGTTGTTTATTTTCATTCCTCTTGAATTTCCTTCATGTGGTTTGTCTTTATGCACTTTGGTCTCATAATACTGAGTTGTCTTCAGTTGTGTGGTCTGATGTCTCCTGCGCTATTTTCATGATGATGGTTTTATAGCTTTTCCCTTGACACATTTTTTTTTATCATTGGTTAAAATTGTCCTGGGTCCCATGGCCCAAGATCCTGTTTTGTATGTTTCTCTTAGCCAGGCTGGAAAACACGTCAGTGCAGGAAAAGAAAAAACAAGAGGCACAAATGGTCAGTTATGGAAACTAACCAAGATCTCTAAAACAAAGCAGACTGAAAAAAAGAAAAGAAAACCCAACTGTCAGGGCTTACACTACATTCATTCTTTCATTAATTCATTTATTCTTTCCTTCAAGAAGCACATAGTAAGTAGCATCATATCTACTATGTCTTAGGGGTTTAAAAATTAATCATTTTAAACTCCATCATATCTACAGGTCTTAGGGGTTTAAAAATTAATAAGCTCTAATCTGTAGCCTGGGGAATCTTAATAAACTGGAAATATATACAAAAAAACAAATAATGATCTTACTCTCACTTAGTTGAAGGAGGTAGAGAAGAAGAGGAGGAGAAGGAGAAGGTGGAGAAGCAGTAGAGAGAGGAGGGAGATATTAGAATTTGACACAGAATATAAATTTACATAACAATGGCAATGGCATTAGGCCTCAAGGTATGGGCAAAGCTGGAGTTGGGAGAACAGCAGGGGCAAAGGAACAGAGGAGCAAAGTCATTACATACTCAGGGATAATGGGGGTCTGCTGTGAGTAGAGACAAGCACTGGCTCATGAGGTCAAGGAAAAAGGATTAGAGGAAAATGTAAGAAGGTGATCCTGGGAGGTCAGGTACAGCCAGTTTTTTAAAAATGTTTTATGTACACTAAGGGATACAGTGTGCAGGGATGCTAAAAATATTGTGATTGTGTATTCTAGCTAGACTCCTTAGCTGTGTGAACTTGGACTTATCATCTCTGAACTTATTATCTCTGAACCCTAATTTATTCACTTTCAAGTGAGGGTAAGACTCAGGATTGAGCTAGAAATTAGAGATAATATGATAACTATAGCTGCTATTTGTTGAGTTCTTTGTACAACCAGTGTGTTTTACATACATTATCTCATTCAATTATCAAGGAATACTATAGTATGTTAGATATTGTGATTATCCATATTTTACCTTTGAGGATACTGAGATTACATAATTTTCTAGTAAGCAGCCTTAGTATGATTAAACATAGAACTGTCTAACCCAAAGTCAATGTATTTAACCAATATTATGTAAAGTGCTTATTGCCTAACATATAATACATGCTCAGTAAATGTTAGATAGAAATAATTGTACTAGTCACAATAGCTAGTAGTAATTACAGTATGTTAAGTAGACAAAGGAAAACCAGTGGTGAAAATTGAAGTAATGACAGTAGCGCTGGTATTCTGTAGAAAATGAGAAACAAGAAAAGAAGTTTTTTGATTTGTTTTTACTTGTTTACATAGAAAACCACATGATTATATTTGCCTTCTAAACCTCAACTCTAGAGAAAGTATATTTTTAAAATGCATTTTGGAGGGCATCTGCATGGCTCAATCAGTTAAGAGTCTGACTTTGGCTCAGGTCATGATCTCTTGGTTTGTGAGTTCGAGCCCAGCATCTGACTCTGCTGTCAGCACAGAGTTCACTTCAGATCCTCTATCCCCTTCTCTCTCTCTCTGCCCCTCCCCTGTTCATGCTCTCTCTCAAAAATAAACATTTTAATTAATTAATTAATAATTAAAAATGCATTTTGGGAGAAAGTTCCTAGAGCTTCAAAGGTCATTAATTTAGGTTATCTCATAGTCTTATAAGAGATGATGAGCACTGTACATGATAGAGCACATTTAAAAAGTATTTCAGAGATAATTTATAAGATTTAGTAAATTGTTGAATATTGGAGTGAGATCAAGAAAAGTTGATGCCCCCAATCCACGATTGGGAATACAGGAGAAGAAACACACAGAAAGTGATGCTTTTATTTGGGAATATGTTGATAGTGGGACATTCCGGAGACTGTTCAAAGGACAGTAAACTCTGAGCCAACAGGCTCTTGGTAAACATGATACACAATCTTCTGTGGGGGTAAATAAGAGCGCTCAAGGAATGGAAAGTGAGAAGAGAAAGAGGCACAGGGCCAAACCCTGAAGAGATTCATCCTTTATGACATAGAAGAATTTACGTAGAAAACCAGGAGAGGAAGAACAGAAAGGGAGTCTGGAGAAGGTGAAGATAGATTTTACCCCCTTCCAGTTTTGTAGGAACACCAAACTCCTGCGAGTACCAACATTTTCCTTGCCCTTGGTATCTGTTCTCATATACTCCATTGCAGATAGTTATGATCCCTATGTAACTGCCCATAAATAGAAACTTAATTTTTACATTTATTTAATTTTGTTAATGCACATTTAAATTTAAGTAAACCCATGTTCCTAGTGGCTACCATATTGGACAGTACAGGTTTAGAACGATCACTAAAAAAAAGTAATGCCAAGAGCTATAGCTGAAAAAGTAATGGAGAAATTGAAGTGGAATGAGGAATAAAATGTTGATTATTTCAAAAGAAGGAAGAAAAAAGCAAATCCTCTGTGTATTACATAAAAATATGAATTAAAATATATGAAGCAAAAATTGACAGAACCAAAAGGAGAAATAGGTAAATCTACAATTATTGTTGGAGGTTTTACTATGTTATTCTGTAATTATAGAAAAGCCGACAAAAAAATCAGAAAGGATATTAACAATAGAACAATTGCTACTTACCAAGAGGACCTAACTGACAGTTCTATGCCATCATATCCAACAACTTCTGAATACACATTATTTTCAATTTCAAGAATACACATTATTTCACATTAACAAAAACAGCCTATATTCTGGGACATAAAGTATTCTCAATAAATTTCAAAGGACTAAAATCATGCACAGTATGTTCTCTGATCACAAAGAAATTAAACTAGAAATTAATAACAAAAAGAGAACTAGAAAATCACCAAGTCTTTTAAAATAACACATTCTAAGCAACCCATGAACCAAATTAAAAACCACAATGAAAATTAGAAAATATTTTGAACTAAAAGATAAAAATATAGCACATCAAAATTTGTGAGACACAGCTAAGGCAGCAATTTAGAAGAAACTTCTACTTTTAAATGCATGTATTAGAAAAGAAGAAATGCGTGTAATCAGCAATAAAAACTTTGATCTCAAGCTAAAAAAAACCACAAAGAAGATCAAAGGAAGAAAACATTAAAGATCAGAAATGAATGAGATAGAAAATTGTTCATCAAGGGGCACCTGGGTGGCTCAGTCAGTTAAGCATCCAACTCTTGGTTTGAGCTCAGGTCATGATCTTGTGGTTTGTGAGATCAAGCCCTGTGTCAGGATTTGCACTGACAGTGCAGAGCCTGATTGGAATTCTCTCTCTCCCTCTCTCTCTGCCCCTCCACCCTCCCACTTAAAATAAATAAACATTTTTAAATTTTCCATCAAGAAGAGGAATAAACCAATTGTGGTATACTCATGCAATTGGATACTATGCAGCATTAAGAACTACTGATAAGTCTTAAAAATATTATTGGAGTGAAATACACAAGGAGTACATGTACGATTCTGTGACCCTCAAAACTAGGCTAACCTATCATGACACAAGTCGCAATAGAGGTTACATGTGGGAGTATTGACAGGAAATTAGGCACGAGGGAACTTCCTGAGTTGATGATAAGGTGCTGCATCTTGTACCAGAAGAATTTTACAAAGATCTATGTGTAGGTAAACATCAAGCTATACAATGAATATATTTATAAATGTTACTGTCTACAAATCATACCTTAATTTAAAATAAAAATTCCAAGCAGCATTGAAGGAACATGTTTCACTAGAGGGAAATAAAGAGATATATTTGGATGTTCCACCTTTGAGCTACTATTAGCTGACCAAGGGGGAACGTTGACCAGGTAATCAGCCATCATTTCAGGGGGTAGGGTAAAATCCAAATGAAATGGGTTGAGAAGAAAATAGGAAGCCACCAAAAAGGTGACAAATACAGACCACATTTTGAGAAGTTTTGCTAAATAGGACAGTGGAGATATGGGGAAGGACATGAGAACGGGAGAGTAGAGAGGGAGTTTATGAGGGGAGAGCAGTAACTTCATATGGGGAGACAGGTGGGATCCAAGTGCAGGCTGAGAGCTTAGATGGGAGCAGGGACAATTTTTTACTGTAACAGGAGCGAAGTAGCTACAGATGAGGTATATTCATCAGGTATTTGCCATGAGAAAGATGATGTAATTTCTCATCTGATTACTTGTTTCTCAGTGAAGTATGAGATGAACTTATCAGCTGAGAGAGAGGAAAACATACGAGAGATTTGAGGAGAGAGGAGAAAATGTAAAATAATGATGTGAGAATATAAAAGTAAATTTATTAGACGGGATGTTAGCGTTTTTGACCCATTTGGGATTAGTGATCATAAGGATGTGCAGTTTTGTAGTTTTTTTCCAGCACCGTTCAGCTGCCCGAGACCATGTGTCATTTCAGGTATGCGTTGAGTTGTCACATACAATAATTTTATCTTGGAGTGCCTGGCTGGCTCAGTCGGTGGAACGTGTGACTCTTAATCTTGGGGTTGTAAGTTTAAGCCCCATACTGGGTGTAGATATTACTTAACTATTTAATCTTTGGGGGCACCAGTGTGGCTCAGTCAGTTAAGCTCTGACTCTTGACTTCAGCTCAGGTCATGATTTCACAGTTTGTGAGTTCGAGCCCCACTTCAGGCTCTGCACTGACAGCGTGGAGCCTGGTTGGGATTCTGTCTCTCCCTCTCTCTCTGCCCCTTCCCAACTTGCTCTCTATCGCTCTCTCAAAATAAATAAATATAAATAAATGAATAATCTTTTTTAAAAAAGGAATAATTGTATCTTAATGGATTACTCAATTACATGGTAACCCACAAAATTCACCAATTTTACTATCCACATTTAAAATATCTTAAATTTGTTAACTTAATTTCTGTCATCCTCACTCCAGTTTTTAAAATTGTGGGTTGTGTTTTTAATAAGGATATATCACACTGAGGTAGCCTTAAACCATGAGTTCCTCTATTACATCAATGGAAATTCAACATTCTATTTTATAATTTGAGTAAAAAAAGACGAAAATGGAATATATTTAAAAGATAAATATATTCATACGTGCTTTTTAATTTTATATGTAGTTTTCTAGTTTATTTTAGATTTTTATATTTGCATGTTTTCAGTGTGTCTGTAAACTCAGCCCCACGCCACAAGTATCAGAAGTACAAAATAAAACAAAATCATCTCAGAAGAGACCATAAGTTGTTTATGAAATAAAGCACAGTTTTCAGCCTCAATTTCACATGGATACTATGAAGCAAAAGTGCACTTTAATGATAATTTAAAAGACTGTTACTTCAAACAAACAACACTACACCAAAGAAAAATACGAGATTCCATTCTCCAAAAGCAGGAGAAAATTCTCAAAAAGCAGGGTAAACGGCAGGGCACCAGGATGGTTCAGTCGGTTAAGCATCCAACTTCGGCTCCGGTCATGATCTCACGGCTTTTGAGTTCTAACCCCACACTGGGCTCTGTGCTGACAGCTCAGAACCTGGAACCTGCCTCAGATTCTGTGTCTCCCTCTCTCTCTGCCCCTCCCCTGTTCACGCTCTGTCTCTCTCTCTCAAAAATAAATATTTTTTTAAAAAGGCAGTGTTAAGTGAAAAAGCCACATCAGAAAAAATATAGCAAAATTTTCAGCCTCAATTTCATATGGATGCTATGAACAAAAAGTGAATTTTAGTTATAATTTAATGTAAATGACTGTTACCTCACACAATCTCAAACCAAAGAAGACTATGTAATTCAATTCTCAAAAGCGGGAGAAAATGGGCAGTGAGAAAATACTAACATTTCATAAGTATCTCCTTTGTTCCAGGTACCATGGAGGGATTTTCCAAAGGTTATTGTTCATGGTGCATCTACCAAACTGCAAAATCCTGGGTTTGCTCCTGGGATTGTTAACATTTATACTAAAGCATAATCTGATATGCATTTTCTTATATTATGGAGATGTATAAATCAACTCATTTAATTAACTATTGCAAAAATGACTACAGATCCTTTAACCCTTTGAAGCAAGTAGTAAGATCCAAAATGTCCAACTTAGTTGAATCATTATTCCCCATATACAAAATTCAGCTCATGAATTACAGTCCAGTGAGGAGGGTAAATATTATTTTAAAAATAAAAATCAATCAGGACTGCAGGTGAGGGATGGGTGCTAAGGACTCTATGAAGTTTGCTGCTCTGAGAAGGCCCACTTTTTGTTCAGTGGATGATGGCATTTGAGCAAATACCAGAAAGGGGTTGGAACAGTGTTCTGGGAGCAGGCCCATCTGCAGTATGTCAGACTGAGAATAAAAGTATCAAAAATTCGCATTAATGTATCATCCAGAAAAACAGAGTGCAGATGTGCCAGCAGGAACAGTAGACGAATGTATACAGAAGTTCATCGAAATTGGTCAGGCATGGACAATTCTGGGGGTACACTTTTGCACTGCTGGTGGGAACACAAACTGGTGCAGTCACTCTCGAAAACAGTATGGAGGTTCCTCAAAAAATTAAAAATAGAGCTACCCTATGACCCAGCAATTGTACTACTAGGTATTTAGCCAAAGGATACAGGTGTGCTATTTCAAAGGGGCACATGCACCCCAATGTTTATAGCAGCACTATCAACAATAGCCAAAGAATGGAAAGAGCCCAAATGTCTATCAACTTATGAATGGATAAAGAAGATGTGGTGTATATATATACAATGGAGTATTACGTGGCAGTCAAAAAGAATGGAATCTTCTTGCCATTTGCAACTATGTGAATGGAACTGGAGGGTATTATGCTAAGCGAAATTAGTCAGAGAAAGACAAATATCATATGACTTCACTTATCTGGAATTTCAGATACAAAATTTAAGATAGCTGGAATTTAAGGTACATTTATAAGTAAATGCTGCACTGAAACACACACACACACACACACACACAGAAATTTCTAGGGAATAAAGAGACATAAAAAGAGTTTGATTTGCAGCAGCATGATGATCTGTCTTTTCTCTAAGTGGCCAATGTGGTAGAAAATACAGTGTTTCCGTGATAAAGCAGGAGTTGTTACCCTGATTTCTTGTGATACATGTTCACTAAGTATAGAACTCCTTCACTATGGCTAAAATTGTTAACTAACTGGAATCCTTTAACTGTGCATTCAGACATGTTGAAAAGAGAGCCCATTCAAGTCAATGTATAAAGCTGATAAAAAGAAGTAGGATTCTTTTTTCTGTCAGCTCTTTTATTTGTAGAGAAAATATAAGACTGTCAGGGAAGGGCCACCCCACATTAACAGAAAATTAATTTAGTCCTTTATATGTACTTATAATTTATAGACCATCAAAAAAAGGCTTGAATTATAAATTATATTTTATGAATTCCCATCTGAGAACTTTGTTATTTGGTCCATTTTCTCCTTGGTACAAAATACAAATTCTCCTTTTCTTCAAAAAAGCATGTCTCCTCCTGTAATGGGTTATGGTATAATCATGTTCCTTTATAGTTGCTAAGTTTCTGAAGTAACATGACATTTTTGGCTAAAGCTAAAGACCTATTGCACACGTAGCTCAAATTCTCAGGTCATTAGAATTAAATCAGAATCTTTGTGAATAACATGTGAGCCCAGTTCTCTCATAATGAGGGCTGAATATGGATATTCAGAAGGTCATTTCAAAGTGAATAAAGAAGGTAAAGTAGCAACTGTAGGAGGGATAACTTTGGAGTCAAAAGACTTGACTGACACTCTATTTCCAGATTCTTCATGTGGCTACAGTAAAGGAAGTAAGGCTTGAATACTGCCATGTTCAACTTTAAATGTAACTTAGGAAATGATAGCTTTTTAAAAAATAATAATTTGAAACAGATGCATTGCTTTCCTTTTAATTTCAAAGTACTAAGAGTATTAATTACTAGATTTATGAATAAGGAACCACTGCATTCCTGCTATGATCAAATGGACTTTTATAATGTTGTTATTATTGATTATAATAACTCTAAAGATTTTATTTTTCTCTATATTTGATACTCTATGTACAGTATATGTCAGAACTCGTTTAAAAAGCTTTGAGAAATCTTTTTTGGGATTACTTAAACTGTATTTCAAATGCGTGAACCAAGCATGTGACTTAGCAGCTTCTTATTCAGTCAAACTCATGGTATTTACTATTGGTTTGGACTTAAAAATTGAGTTACAACTCTCACTTGTAAATATAGCTAAAGTATGAGGCATATTCAAGAGAAGATTGCTTTCATTATAGCTATAAAAACAAAAATTCAAATTAACGTTGTCATCCAGGTTTTTTCCCTAAAAATATTTTCATATCTCTCATGAAATTTAGAGGACTTATTTGGGATGACATTTTTATCCATATATGTTGAACTAATATAGCTTGCAGTGTGTGTCACTTACTCTTTACATTTAACAATTAAAATGACTAAAACTAAATAGCAAATAACTTACTAGTAAGTACATGGTTTCAATGGCAATAATAAATTCATTTGAATTGGAGAGAATAACCACATAAAAGAATAAATGCTTGCTAATCGTCAGAAAATCTGTGGCCATTAGGGGCCTCATGTAGAAATCCAAAATCACAGAGGCCAAATCTACAAAATCAAAATGTGATTGAAGACAATTAATAAAACTGACGTTATATCTTCATCATATTTCCCTTTTTTATTCATCCCTCTTCTCTGTGACTTCACTTTCTCCTTATTCTTTAGTCAAGAATGAATTTTCTGTATTGAAATAAGACTTCAGAAAGTAAACTTGTATGTGTATATGTATTCAAACTCTAAAGTTTGGGCCATTGATATGTTATACAAGAAATTATATATGTGTAGTGTGTGAATATATATGTATGAACATGTGTGTCCCTGTTTTCTTCCTACCCTCAAATAAACTTAACTATAAACAAAAAATAAAAACAAATAAAATAAAAATCAATCACATAATTACTAATAAGGACAAGGTATTAAGGAAAAGGGTCGATTTCTATGTGAGAGAATCTAATAAGAGGAACCTCATATAAATTGGAGGGTCAGGTCAGGGAAGGCCCCTTTGTAGAAGTGATATTTAAGCTAAATTTTAAAGACTGAGTTATTGATTGCTTTTCTCCTCTATTATCTTTTAAAATTACATCTTTTATTTTGTTCATGCTTATTTAACATTAATAATAAGTTGGAATGGATTTTACAATATTGAAAAGAAGCTGCTAGATATTAGAAATGAATTATTTATGGTAACTAATGATATGAGAAGGTAGGTTTCCTTGACTGCTACACCAGTCTACTGTTGCTACAATCATATTGCATTAAACAACCCCAAATTCTCAGTGTCATATAACAGCAAGCATTTATTATCACAGATCTGAGGATTGGCTGAGGTTCAACTGATTCAGGCTGGCCATGCCTAGGAGGCCCTGCTTCAGACTGCAATGACTCCTATTTTTCACTGCTAGTCTATGAGGCCACAGAGGTGGCTGGGCTACATATGTCTTTCATCCTCCTTGAACCAGTGGGTTGGTTGGGGCTTTTTTTCTCATGGCAATGGCAAAAGTACAAGAGAAGATTAAGAAACATGGGAAGGCTCTTAAGTCCTGGTAGAATTGGCATAGTGTAATTTCTTCCCCATTCCCTTGGCCAAAGCAAGTCATATGGCCAAACTCAAAGCCAAGGGGCAGGGATGTATATTGCACCCATTAAGAGGCCATGATAAGATGTGGATACAGAGAAAAGTCTAGTCTTGGAACCAGTAATTTAGTCTATTACAATTGCTATGGATTATACTAATAGATATATCTCGATAGATGTATATATCAACAATGTATCCAACTTAAATAATTAGCTTTAATAAATTAATAACATTACGGTCTAAATATCTACCTAGAGTACATTAAAAAGACCTCTGGCCAGTTATAAAGATTCTGAACTTTTTATGTTCATTGCAATTAATTTCCGTTCATGATGGCACCTAAGTAACTCTCCAAAAATGGAGAAAAAGATAGACAGGAAGTGAAACTATTTGCATACAACCAAACATGGAATGAGAACAATGATATAGTACAGACCTTTAAGAGCTTTGAACCTGTCTCGAGTTCTGGTTCAAGTTCCACCACTAATCAACCATGTAATCTTGGGAAAGTTAGGTGACCCTTCTGAATCTGCAATACTGTATCTCTGTCACCTGGTTGTTGAGAGAGTTGCTAGGATCATATACACAAAGTTCTGAACTCATACTGGACAAGTGTTATACCCTAGCTTCTAATGAAATGTGCCTTCTCTAGTTACTTCAAAGCTTAATTCTGTATGGCATGCACATTTCTTCAGTGTTTAAGGGTACAAGAAGATACCTAGAAGATAGCAAGAGAAAGAATGTGGCAACCCCTCCTATATGATCCACATAGCAGAAAAAATCCTTAGTTCAAGAATTCGAGACCATTGTGTCTCCTAATTCTCCTGACCTATTTAAAAACTAAATAACTATGCAAAGGATTTTCCCAAAAGGCAGTAAATGTGGGCATTTATATTTGAAATCATCCTAAAGAGCTAATGGCACTTAGACTGACTTAATGGCACTCCATTCCATTAAAGAGTAGAGAAACTCATTGAAAGTGTAGGAGTCATAAATTAGAGCTTATAATTAAAAAAAAAACTCCAGGCAAGAATTGCTTTTTTTGCCCCTTTATCTCTGCTCTATTTAATTTTATAGCTAAACATTATAAAAAATGTATGTATCTAAAAAGAAGTAAAAGATAAACTTCATAATTCTTAGTTTAAAAGTAGGGACCAGATTAATTTGTTCAGTCTTAGATCTGATATCTTTTTAGATTGTGTGGAAACAAGAAAGAGAATGTGAAAAAATTGAATAGCATGGGCAAGAATGGTGCCCTGTATCTGCTGGCTAATCACTGTAACCCACATTATCATGGCTATAATGTAATTTAGTGCTATGAGCCATATATATCATATATATATATATATATATATATATATATATATGATTATTGTCTAGAAACAATGGAGTTTCAGAATTAGAAGTAGCCTTAGAAGCCAGGAGGTCTAGTAGTGTCCTTCATCTGACAGGTCAAATTCAAAGTCATATGGATGGGCGCCTGGATGGCTCAGTCAGTTAAGCATCTGACTGGCTCAGGTCATGATTTCATAGTCCATGAGTTCAAGCCCTGCGTCGGGCTCTGTGCTGACAGCTCAAAGCCTGGAGCCTGCTTCGGATTCTGTGTCTCCCCTTCTCTGCCCCTCCACTGCTCATCCTCTGTCTCTCTCTCTCTCTCAAAGATAAACATTTTTTAAAAACTTAAAAAAATAATAAAACTTCAAAGTCATATTGGAAACAGCAGAAACTGGGATCAGGACAGAGATAACCAGATGTCTGATCCCATGTCCATTTCAGTATTCAGAAAACATCTTCTTAAAAAGCTTAGAAAGTGGAAAGTACACTACATAGAATTGGAATCAGAAGATCCACATACTGATTGTGTGACTTTGGGCAAATTACTTGATTATGCTCTGTCTCATTACCTCTAATTATGAAATAGCAATTTAAAGTACTTCATAGCATTCTTATTGGGATTCAATCATATAATAAACGTAAAATTGTATCTAAACTATTTAAGTCATAAACTGGTAGTCCCAAGGTGTTTGTCTTTTTTTTTTTTTTTTTTTTTGAGAGAGAGAGAGACAGAGAGAGACAGTGCGATCAGGGGAGGGTCAGAGAGAGAGGGAGACACAGAATCTGAAGACAGGCTCCAGGTTCTGGGCTAGCTGTCATCACGGAGCCTGACGCGGGGCTCAAACCCATGGACCATGAGATCATGACCTGAGCCGAAGTCAAACGTTCAACCGACTGAGCCACCCAGGCGCCCCCAAGGTGTCTGTCTAGCCTGGAGAGGTTTTGTGTTTAAAAATAGCTTAAAATTATAAATATCTGGAGATTTAACATAAAAGTCTATGTTTTGGTTTCTCTTTGGCAGTAAGAAACTCTGACGGCACAGGTTTTACATTTATCTATAGCTAAAACTGGCAAGACATGAATTGCAGCCACCACCACAGGGACGTATGTGCTCTGTTTGCCACTGTTCCCACCCAGCACCTGTCAGGCATCACCCTGCATGCCTGGCTCTTGTTGACGTATGAGGTACGCATCGCTCATTTAAGACTTGATTCAAGTATCAGATTTTGTCATGATTTAGACATAAGCATCTTTTTTTTTAATATAGACTGATATGAACTCTCTGTGGAACCAAGTAGTATAAATAAGCATGAAATAGATATAAAAAGCACATAGCTAGGAATATTTGTGAAAAAATGAACTATTCTGTGGCATAATTCCTGAACATAATGGCCCAGCTCTATTTCTTTTATACATGTTATAATCTAGCTGTAAAGAGAATGAGACATTGGCATGAACTTCTTTCCTCCTTGCATGTTTGCACATTAGACAGTACTTCTTGAATAGTGGGAACAGTTTGCTCAGAAATACCCAGAGAAACTGAGTGCTAGAATGTCTTAAGCTCCCTGGCTCCCTCTCCTGGTTTCAAACAGCTAGAAGACAAACATGAAACTCCCCAAAAGGAAATGTATAAAGTGGAAAGAAAAATTGCTGTCCTCCCTGTCCTGCAAGTGTATTCCTTTCTCTCTTACTGCTTAAATTGAGTATTTGAGAACTCTTTTTCTGAAGAATAGAGAGCATGTATTTTTACAATTAAAAAATAAGTTATTTAACACTGGTATGCATGAGTCACATCTGATTAGCCAGATCACAAAATAAATCTTAATTTTAAAATCTGAGAGTTTTCCCCCCAGTTTTATTAAGATATGATTAACATATAACATTGTATAAGTTTGAGGCATACAGTATGAGGATCTGATATACATATGTTGTGAAATGATTGTCGTAGTAAAGTTAGTTAACACTTCCCTCAAAAGCAACCCATTGCTTTCTTCTAATAACTTCTTTCTTTTAATGTGGTTCTGGGGATTAGAATTCACTTTAGAATGGATGTTGTTATACTATCAGTTAATTCTTACAGTAGCCTTAAGAGGTAGACATTTTTGCATCCCTCTTTCAGATCAGCAACAGTCTCAGATAAGTAACTTGCTCAAGGACACAGTACTTACTAAGAACTGAAAGTCAAACAAGGTGTGTGTTCTCCAATGATGGTGCTTTTAAGGACAGTGTCTCTGAGATAATAATTGGTGTTTCAGGGAGTATTCAGATTTTAACAGTAAAAATCTTTGTACATAAATTTTAAGTATGTTTTAAAATATATTCTTAAAGAGGCACCTGGGTGGCTCAGTTGGTTGAGCATCTTGACTCTTGATATCGGCTCAGGTCATAATCTCAGGGTTGGGAGATTGAGCCCTACAACAGCCTCCGCAATGACTTCTCTCCCTTTCTTGCTCACCCTCTCCAACTCGCACTCTGTCTCTCTCTCAAAATAAATAAATAAACATATAAAACAAAACAAAATAAAATAAAATAAAATAAAATAAATTCTTAGAATAGATTACTTAACGTAGAAATAACAAATCAGGAGATTTGAGCGTACATTCGATTCTTGATATATATTGCCAAATTGACCTTCAGAAAGATTATACCAATTTACTCTGCCATTGACCATGAAAGGAATTTCCCATTTTACTTCACCCTCACCAAAAATAGCTTTTAAAAATATCTTTAATATTTCCCTATTATACCTTAATAATATCTTATTTTTCATTTATTTTACGACTACTGATTTATACATGCATTCACATGAACTTTGGTTATCTGTATCTCATCTTTTTAAAATGTGCTCTGCACCCCTTTGCCCATTTTTCTATTAATGAATGAATCTTCCAATAATTTGTAAGTATTTTTGTTATATTAAGCATATTGCCCTTTGTCAGTCACATATGTTGCCAATATTCCCCTAGTTTGGTTGTGTTTTAATTTTGAAATTTTTTTGTGTAATAAAAATCTATCAATATTTCACTTTAGTTTTTCTTTTTGTTTTCAGGCTTGGAAAAATATTTTATATTTTTATATTTATAGCTTCCTAATTTTAGTCCATTTATCCCATTCACTTCTTAAATTTACTCCATTACTTTATTTTCCAAATGATGATACTACCCACTGTTTTGCTCACTAAATGATCTCACTTTTCATTTCACCTTGAATGCCTCCTTTATCTCAGTACAAATTCCTATATTAGGGTCTATTCCTTTCCTTTCTATTCTACAACTTTTTCTCTTGTCACTGGTATATATTAATTGCTGATGCTTAATGTTTTAATATTTGGTAGTGAAAGTTTCCACACAAAATATTTCTTTCTCAAATGTTCTTGGACATTTTCATCCATTTATTCTTCCAGATGGTTTTAGAAGTGGTTTTCAAACCTCAAAAGTAAAGTCTATTGAGATTTGTATTAGAAGTATTTAAAACGTATAAATTACTTCACAGAGAATTACATTTTTAAAATAGTTGCTCTTTTGAGCGTCCTTGCTGGTGTTAAACCCTAAATCATCTTACTCCAATTCAGGACTATTTTTATTAATCTACATTGATTTTTTAAATTAAATTTTATCAAGCCTATATTGACATTTTTCAGGCACTATTTCATAGTTTTGTCTTTAACCCTAATAAACCTGACTATTGCCAAGTACTTTCCATTACAGCTATGAAACAATAAATAATAACAATAATTTGGTTTTGTCTTTATTTGTGTTTAATATCCAGGCTGGCTTCAATATCCTACATCTAACATTAACATCCAGAAACGTTATGCTTCTTTGGTGAACAGAATCTAATATATAAATGATATATATCAAGTAGTTAAAAATCTAAAATAAAGTCAATAAGCATTTCTCAGTTTGGGGAATTTTGAGAGGAACTAGTGGTCTTTTATTTTCTTTCTCATTATGAAACTGATATAGTTTCTTTAAAATATTTTTAAATATATTCTAATTACTGTAATGTCATGTCTCATAGTCTTACAAACAGACATATAATTATAAGACTTTCCCAGCAAGTAACCTTAAATATATTTGCCTTGTCCCAAGTCAGAGAAGTCTAAATTTAAAGACCAGTAATCCTGAATGGGATGCATAGCAGACACAACCTCCCTGAGGAGTGTAGCTGCTGTTGCCAAATCCAGAAGAAGAACTTCCCAAGAATTGGGGTCCATAAAAGCCCAAGACCGAATGAGTTGTCTACTTCCCACATACTTCAAATCCCCAAGCATCTTTGTGGGTATATGATTTTACAGTGGAAGTAACTCATTAAGTTACTGTTTCTAAAATGCCTTCAAGTTCTTGATCACCATTACATATCTCTCGCAGAAACTGTACTGTCTAGTAGTAAGGCAGGACATCTAAAGAGTATTCTGTCTTAATAGACACATAAAAAGGGAGTTCTGTAGTGAATGAGTTTGAGCACATCAGAGTTGAAATTTAAAAGGCCTCCTTATGATGGGATTTCTCAGGACTTTTAATGTACAAATGTGAATTGTGAATCTTTAGAATAGGAATACAGTTTGCATCATTCTGTAAACAGTTGATAAAGAATCCCTTTTAAGATGGTCACTCCTGTTCCAAGGAACTTTTCTGGAACAGCACTGGGATAGAAGCCATCACCGCTATATTAGAAAGTTACCAATTTTTCCACCAATTAAATAACATCTCTCATTTAAAATCATAAATTTGCCTATAGATAACATGCATGTAATTACATGTTAGTTGGATTCACAGAGGATTTCATCTCTGAGCATGGGTCTCAGCCACAACACTTACTGGCTGTTGTATACATTGTAAGTCACTCAAACTCTGGGAGTGTCAGTTGCCTTATCTATACAATGAAGGAAATGACAGTATCTCATAGAACTTGTACAAAGACAAACTAAAATAACAGATCTAAGGGGCGTCAGGGTGGCTCAGTTGGTTAAGCATCTGACTCTTGATTTCAACTCAGGTCATGATCTCAGGGCCATGAGACTGAGCTCCACACTGGCCAGGGAGCCTACTTAAGATTCTTTAACTCTCCTCTGCCCTTCTCCCTGCTCATTTGCTCTCTCTCTCTCTCTCTCAGAAAAAATAAAAAATAAAAAAGATAAAATAAAATACCAGATGTAAAAGCAACTACAAATTGTAAAAAAAATCATAAATAGAATCTGTTTACCTTGATAGAAGAGGAAATATAGATATTTGCATTGGAGACTGCACATGATGAAATGGTTTTTTCATAAGTTAGTTAATAAAATCTACAAGGAACAATGAGGATAGATATATTTCAAATAAATCTGACAATTTTCCCATTATGTATTTCCTTCTACTCCAGTGTCATGCTGAACATTATATTAGTTCTGTTGTAGTATTTGTTCTATTGACCACTGCAATAATTCTATTATAGTAACTGCTAAAATAAAACTCAAAATAATAGTGACTTAAGTAAGATATAAGTTTATTTATCTGTTCTATAAGTACCTGCCCATAAGCAGTTGAGAAATGATGTAGTGTCAGAACCTCAGACTTCTTCTTTCTGGTTTTTCTGTCAGTACTTGAGGTCATCTTCACCCTCAATGGTGGACCCAGCAGGAAAGGAGAAAAAAAAGCATTTTCACACAGCACTTCTGCATAGATCTCATTAGCAAAATTTGAATGGCCACAACTAACTGCAAAGGAGTCTGATAATTATGACCTTTATTCAGAGTGGCCATGCATCCAGCTGAAATTTGAAGAGTCTACTATAAAAGGAAATAGGAGAGAAGAGATAATGAAAGACCATGACTTCTCCTTACTACAGACACATTATCCAAATATGAAAGATTCAGTAATCATTTGCATTGAATTTCAATTTCAGTAGTAAGCATTTCTCATACAATACTTATGTGTACTAACTCTTGGGGGTAAAAATATTATGTGACATGGTCCTTGCCCTCTTTTTTAAACACCTCAGCCTAATTTCCTTATTATCATAAGTCTTCGATCCATTAATTTTCTAGTCAATTGTGTTGCTGATAGCCATCTCTGTTGATTCTAATTTTGATGGAAAGTTAATATTGACTTAAATCACTCAATATGACCTCCACATATGGTAACAATTGAGCAGTTAATGATCAGACAGAGATTATGCAAATTACATTATTATGAATATGCTAGTAATTCTATTGATATATTTTTTAAAATAGATTTTGTAGATCTGTCCCCCAAGAATTAAAGGACTAAGAAAAGAATGTGGAATTTAAGAAACAAAACAAACAAGCAAAGCAAGCAAACGGAAAAAGAGAGAGAGAAAGACATACCAAGAAACAGACTTAATTATAGAGAATGAACTGATAGTTACCAGAGGAAAGGTGAGTGGGGGGATGGATGAAATAGGTGATGAGGATTAAGGAATGTAATTTTTGTGATGAACACTGGATGATGTACGGATAATAATATAACACCATATGGAATTAAAATAAAAACTTAAGTAAAATTTTTAAAAGAAAATCAGATTGTCTTCTAAGCACTGATAAACTAGAATTTTCTAGAAATGTTCTCAATCTGAGGAGTTCGACTATGCAGAGAATTTTCAGAATTTTGGATAGAGAGCCATGGATATGAAATACAAAAAGCATTCTTGATATAAATTCATATTTGGACAATAAAAGAAGCTCATTTGTAGGCAGTCATTGTCAGCAAATTCTTAACTGATGTTGAATGATGGAGGAAAAGAACTGGGAGTTAGAGATGAGTCAGTCTGTAGAGATGTTCCAGAAACATTTGCACATTTTTGACAAAGAAATATGTTGCCATCTGAAAACTGAAGTACACCCTTAAAGAGGAAACAGGGTGAGAGATGGACACCACAGATTGAATTACTATTTTGCCAGTCACATGTCAGATGTTGGGAACTTGTCCAGCCAACTTCACCCAGTGTTGAGCCATTCCCTTTATACAGGCAGATGCACACCAAGACCTGCTCCTGTATCCATACACTGTCCAATCCCCAGAGATGTGATACAAAGACTGCTCCGGCCAAGTGCACACTCTTTATTCCTGGCTAATGCGTCACTTGAGCATTCTTTCTATTCTGATGAGCCAGATTTCACAGACAGTAACCTCAAGAAGATCTTAAAACTTTCTGCCATAAAGCTGGATCCTGTTTTCTTTCTAGCCCTCCAAAGCAAATTTCATACCTACTCCCACAGCCTAGGATGCTCTTTCCCAAAGACCAGGTGGCTTCTAGTACTTGTCCCCTCTCCATTCAGCTTCTGCTCTGTGGAGAGGACTACCCGACCAACTCACTTGAATTTTTTTTAATTCCCACTCCTAAGCCAGGCCACCCTCTTCCCTCTCCTCTTGCCACAGACCAGAGAAGAGCTCCCTGCAAGGGTCACCTGCCCCTTCATTCCTGCATCCTGATCTGCCCAATGCCTAGCATGGACACGGAAGGTCAGACATCCTAGCCCTTCCTTCTCCAGACCCATAACTCTCCAGGACCGAGAAGTGCTAGATATGTGCCAATCCTGATGCTTTAGGGAAAGGCTCCCTGGAGCTCTATCTCTACGCTCCATAGAGAGGACCTGGTTTGATATGAATCAAGGGACTGTGTAGGAATGCCTTGAGGGTCTGAGGGATTTCCTAGGATAGTCACTAAAGTGGTGGAATTAGCACCACTTTACTCTCTCTGTGCAGTCTCTCCTCCAGTATGGCTTCAATCTCCCCATTGTATTTTTCTTCATAGCATTGTTACCAACAAATATATTTTGTTATATTGTTATGTTACAGGGTGTGTGTGTGTGTGTGTGTGTGTGTGTGTGTATTCAGTCTATCTTAATTAAAATGTTAAGTCCATGAAGGCAAGGACCTTATTCTTATCATATTATGTCCCCAACACTTCTAGGCACATAGCAGACATTAAATGAATACCATATCAGTTGCAGGGATAAAGTTATAACACTATTTTACCAGGTAGATAGCAAGCTGTCAAAGAGAAAGGACACAATTTTTCTCCCACCTCTAAAATCACTAGTCCTAAGAGGATGGCCCTATTATATTTCCTTGATGCCTTACACTTGATTTTACAAGAAAGGGAACTATGTCCACTGAAATGGATATAGTTCCTGACTCATTAGGATTGTTCATCAGAGCAATCAAAATATGGAGAACTCTGGCAAAGATGAAGTCAGGTAAAAGATATCTGAAATTTTTTATTTTATTATCAATTTTTGATGAAACTGACTCTCAAAAATATTGATAATGGTCAATTTTTTTATACTATATGCTCAGGAAAAAATATGTTCTGACCTATAAAAAGAGGGTACATTAGTGTCGATTTCATGGGGTGTAAAAATAAGGCATCAAGTTTTCCTTTTGCTCACTAAAGAGAAACATGGAATTGCCATTATGACAGCAAGGGTCAAAATGCAACATTCATTCCTTGGTATTTTTCCTTTTTCATCCCCATAGTAATCAAAGCAGTGACCACTGTTCCACAGAGTCAAATCATACACAAAAGTTTGTCATTCAGTATCCGTAGCTTCCTTAAATGATAGAAAGAAGGAGTTTGAGCAGTTTTCAGTAATGTACTGAATTCTGCATTATTTACTACCATATGCAAGGATCCTGACAACACAATTTATTATTGTCCAGACCAAGAGAACTTACCAACATTCACATTTTTCATTCCATTTAGGTAAGTACAACCATAGTTCCTCTGATGAAGGATATTAGGGCAAAGGTGCTTTTTATTTCCTGAAAGTTGAAGTCCCTGAAATTCTGGGCAAACTGCTTTGGATGTCTGTAATGCTTTTTGTGTATGCTCCTTGTCACCTTTGACTATATGCTATACATTATCCCCGAAAAGTATTATTTGTAAGAATAGTTTGAAGCCTCCAATGAAAGTATATTTCTCCAGAGAAGATCTGGAAGTCTTTGGTGGGAGGTCGGGGGGGGGGGGGGGAGCACATTAGTCTAGTATCACTTTGTATTTGTGGCTTGACTTATTTTAGACCTCCCAGATGATATAATTTGGGAACTACAAAGTTTCTTGAGTGTTGGTATACTACTAGTCCCTTCTACTCCGAAAGTATAATTCTTTAGGTTCCCAATTTAATGTGGGGATAGTTACTTGTTAGACTTCCTACTTAAAACAATCATTGGGCTTTTATTTGTGTCCACTTTACCTGGAAAGCTGTGAAAGGCAGCATTCAAATTGACAAGAATGGGCAAAAGCCCTCAGTACAATTTCAATCTTGGTCTGACATCTTTTTACTGTCTTGATAGATTTTTAGTGCTTTGTAAGAATATGGTTTATCTATTTCATCCAGCATTTTTAATGATTTAAAGCAAGAATGTTTGACCAACTAACCTAATTTCCATGGAAAAGGAAGTCCCATTATGGACTTCATGTTCTCCTACATATGTTTTTCATTTCTTAATCTTTAAAGTGCATTCCAAAGTTTGCCTAAGTTATTAGTGTTTAATAGAGCCAGCTGTAATTGTTTTTCTGTATTTATTTCCTATTTTATTTATCTCTTCTTTATGATTCTTTCCTTCTATTATAATTACTTTTCTCGATTTTAATTGGATACTTAGCTATTTTATTTCCTATTTTTCTTGTTTTCTGGTAATTGCATATGAAGTTATAGACATTTCCCCGAATCCATTTAGACTTGAACTCTTACTGTTGTTGTGTTTTCTAGATGGTTTATAATATCAACTTTGATACCCTCTTTAGACAACAATTAATTTAGAGAAATGTTTTGATTTTTTTTCCAACTGGAATAGACTTTATTCCATCCCTTTCTTATTAATTTCTATTTTAGTGGTTATGTATTCAGAGAATGTGAGCATCTATTACTTCTATTGATATTTTCCTTGTGGACCCCATACATATACAGTAAATGTCCACATGTGCTTGCAAATAATGTTCATTCTTTGTTCAAGTCAAATTCCTGTATTATATTTTATTTTTCTTAATGTTTATTTAGTTTTGAGAGAGAGAGAGAGAGAGAGAAACAGGGTACGAACAGGGGAGGGTCAGAAAGAGAGGGAGACAGAATCTGAAGCAGGCTCCAGGCTCTGAGCTGTCAGCACAGATCCCAACGGGGGCTTGAATTCATGAACCACGAGATCATGACCTGAGCTGAAGTTGGGACGCTTAACTGACTGAGACACCCAGGCGCCCCTCTATATTATATTTTAAATCAAACTTTTAAATTTATTTAAATCTCCTATACTTATTTTTTTTATTTGATTATTTCTGAGAACAGAATTGTGGTGGGCAAAACACTGATTCTTTAAAGATGTCTGCATCTTAATCCTGCCTCTTAATCCCTGTGAATATGTTGTTACATGGCAAAGGAATTAAATTACAGTTGGAATTAAGGTTGCTAATCAGGTAAACTCAGAAGAGGCAGATTATCCTGGATTATTTTGGTGGGCTCAATGTAATCACAAGTGCCCTTAAAAGCAGAAGGTAGAGGAAGAGGGCCATGAACCAAGAAGTATGGGAGACTTTAAAAGCCAGAAAAGGTGAGGAAATGGATTCTCCCCTAGAATCTCCAGAAAAGAATGCAACTCTGCTAATACCTTGATTTTAGCCCAATAAAACATAATTTAGACTTCTAAGCTAGAGAAACATTATGATAATAAATGTGTGGAGCTGCAAGCCCATTAAGCTTTTGGTAATTTGTTACAGCAGCCACAGAAAATTAATACAGGAGTGTTTTTTTTATCTCCTTATATTTCTAACAGCTACACTCTACAATTTTGAAGCTGTGCTATAAAATGCAAAATGTTCACAGCATATTACAATTAATAGAATGGCATCATGCCATGTAACTCCTTCACCTCAAATGTTTCTTCAGGGGCACCTGGCTGGCTCAGTTGGTAGAGCATACAACTCCTGATCTTGGGGTCATGAGTTCCAGCCCTATGTGGAGTGTAGAGATTACAAAAAGAGAAAAAAATGTTTCTTTGAATTTTAATATTACTAAGATATTCTTTTTAGTATCACTGTGCTGCTGCTTCTTTACCTATCTCTTTTTATTTCCAAGCTTCTTGGATAATTTAATTACAGCTGGGTTGCATTTTTAAAATTTATTTTACACAGTTTCTATGATTTAATACTTGTTATCCATTGTAACTCTGTAAGGTTTATCTTTATCCTACCATTCTGTTTTTTGTTTGGATTGTTTGGACTTTTTTTTTTCCTTTTTATTTAATACCAGTTTAGTCACTGACTTTACTCAAAGAGAATAATAAGCAATCAGCAGGTTCTGAGGAGGAATTGTTAGTGTTTTGTCTTCTTGTTCCCTGTATCTCCTTGCTATGTCTTCACAACCACTAAACGAATACCACTTCTCAGTAAAACCATGCAAAACATCTGTTATAGGTGCTCCAAGCAGACTCCTTACCCATCAGACACAGAAAATCTCTCCCTGGGTTGTTCTCACCCTTGGATTTATACAAAACTGTTTATCACCTACAAAATTACAATATAAGGGGTGCCTGGGTGGCTCAGTCACTTAAGTGTCCAACTTCAGCTCAGGTCATGATCTCATGGTTCGTGGGTTTGAGCCCCGCATCAGGCTCTGCACTGACAGCTCAGAGCCTGCTTGGGATTCTCTCTCTCTGTCTTTCTTGCCCGTTCTCCACTTGTGCATGCTCTCTCTCTCTCTCTCTCTCTGTCTCTTTCTCTCTCCCCTCTCTCTTTCAAAATAAATAAATAAATATTTTAATTATAATATAAAATTAAATATCAATATAAGAAGTAATCAGCATCTATAACAGCAATCTAAAAAAGAAAAGAATCAAGCAGCCTCTTCCTTTTCTCTATACTGCCATTTCATGTTTTGCTGTGATAATCTGGATATTTTTGTATTAAATGTTCTCTCTTTTTCTTTAACATGGTATTTTTGCTTTTAGAAATGTTCTTAATTTCCACAAGTTTAAAAGGGAAACTTTGGTACAAGTTCAAGAGTAAATATTTGTACTTAGCTATATATTTTATTGGGTTTTGGTTTTTTGGTTTGTGACTAAACTGTTTTCTTTTAAGTGGGTAAGTTGCTTTTTCTTTCTTGAAGATCTTGAAATTCTCTTTATCGTTGGCTTCCAGACATTTCACCTTACTCTTTCTAGACATGGATGTGTTATTTCCCCACCCTACTTTTACTACATATTCAGAGTATCCCTTCAATTTGAAGACCAGAGTCGTTATTCTATTTCTTCATTTATTTGTTCACTTTTTCCACACTGTTCTTTCCCATCATCTCCTCATACAAGCATAGACCAGTCCTCCAGGTCTATCCTCCATGACACTCCTTTGCTTTGGCTTTTTGCCTTCAGCTCTGGATGTAGCCCTCTGACCCATCATTTGGTTTAATAATTCAGCCTTCAGTGTCCACCCTCTTTAACTAGTCTATTCCTCTCTTTTTTTTTTTTTTATCAAAAAGTTTTTAATTCCCATGAGTTTCTTCTTTCTCATAACAGCCTTTATGGTGGACAAAATATACTTCAAAAACACTTTATTTTAGGGTTTTTCCCCCTGTATTAACTGTGTTTCCTATGGGCATTTTTTTTTTCTTTTTCTTTTATTGAGTCTGAGTCTATCCTTAAACTACTGGGGTTTTTTTTTAAGTTTATTTATTTTGAATGAGAGAGCACAAGCAGGGAGAGACAGAGAGAGGGACAGAGAGAATCCCAAGCAGGCTCCATGCTATAGCACAGAGCCCAACACAGGACTCAATCTCACAACCATGAGACCATGACCTGAGCCAAAACCAGGAGTCCCATGCTTAACTGAGCCACCCAGGTGCCCCAAGTTATTACTATTTTGAAACGGTCTATTCACATTTCTGTATTTGTACATTGACATTTAAGTGGTATGATACGGTGGGGTGCCTGGCAGCTCAGTCGATTAAGCAACTGACTTTGGATTTCATCTCAGGTCATGATCTCATGGTTTGTGGGATCGAGTCCCACATCTGGCTCTGTGCTGCAGCACGGAGACTGCTTGGGATTCTCTCTCTCCCTCTCTCTGCCCCTCCTCTGCATGTGCTCTCTCTCCTCTTTCTTTCTCTCTCTCTCTCTCAAAATAAATAAATAAACATTTATTTTAAAATAAATAAATAATACAAGATAGCGCAAGCACTTTTTCTGGAATCTCTGAAATCAAAATTTACTAGTGGGCTTTGACCTGAGGGTAGGGGGTAAACAAGACTATTCCTCATTCTTCAGTTAAAATGCCGACTGCCTGTGGCCCAGACCTCAGTACATACTCAGCTTGAGCTGGAAGTATTCTGGAATTCATCTGGGAAAATTCATATTTTCTTTTCTTTCCTGTGGGTGGGATGGTATTTTTCTCTTCTATTCTAGATCTTCCAGAAATGCATTATTGTTGTATTCTACTGATACTCTTCTTTTCTGTTCTTTTAATAGGGGAACAGGTCTGGATCCATTCAGGTAGAACCATGCTTATACAGCGGATGAAGTAAACAAATGAAAGCAACATTTATTAAGTGTTTCTTATGTGGCCCTCAGTAAGCGTTGTGTTTTATGTGGTTTTCTTTTTAATTCTCATGATAACTTAATGAAGTAAGTACATTATTATGCCCAGTTTATGAAGAAGGAAATTGAGAACCAGAAAGTTTAAGGAACTAGTTTTCTACCACACAGGCAGTAAGTGTGAGATGTGAATATGTAGTTTTTGCTTACCACCATTCAAATATTTCATTATTTGAAATCGTTTCCAGAGAGCATACTCTTGACAACTTTCACCTACCGTTCAGAGCAGGGTTAGAAAAGCTGTATGATATTAGAGAACATTATTGGGAAACTTAAAGCGACCTACAGTCCACAAAGTTCAGGGCAGCTGACTTTTGTTTAAACATCTAGGAAAAATAAACCTCCCATGTGTCCACCAGGATATGAACTTACTCACGTAACACACAAATAATACATGTAGGTTTTTTCCAAGACTTGAACTAAAACTGGATAGACTATATTTATAGCTTGAAAAAAATCAGGAATTCCTTTCTAGTGGTTTTTAAATATCTATGAGTTTGCTAATTTATTTTAAATGGCAGTTCTGAAAGTCACTTATGCCGTACTTGTGACTAAAGCCAAGAATGTACAGGAAATTGACGGTCAGCCTTCTCATGAGAAATTTCAAGGATATTTTGAAAATGGACGTAGAAATTAATATGCTCAAAAACATGCAAACATTTAACAAACCTCTAATGTTTTTCAGTATCATTTTTCTTATACGTATATATTTTATGCTCTTCCTACCAAACATAGTTTTGTATTCGTTATCCTCTCATGTATCCGTTTCAAGTGGAAATATAGTTTTGTCTAATTATGTTATATATTTGCTTATATTATATAATGTTATGATTGTATAGTGTTTTTATATGGAAATGCCACAATTAGCTGTAAACATAGTCATTTTTGATATTTATTGGTTATTCTTCCAAATGCTTTTCAGTACAGGGATGGATGATAGACAGATGAAGCTTAGACAGGCAAAATGGCTAGATTTAAAAAACAAAAAAACAAGCAGAGCAGCACTATACATATTGTTTTTTGCTAACCACTTTTCAGCTTACAGCATATTTTTAGCATTTTTCTATGGCATAAATAACAACCCACTTAGTAGTGATTGTATACTATTCCATTTAAAGTAGTATACTACTATTTAATTAAAATATGACCTAATAATCACTTAGAACAGTTCTAATTTTTTATAACTTTTAAAAACAGTGTATTTAATATTACATATTTATCATAGTTTTTCTGATCTATACTTAGAGTAAATGCCTGCCTTGAAGAGGGTGTCCTATTTCTATTAACTTAAATACTAGAAAAGTTAGTCCAATTTAAACTCCCAGAAAAAAGAGAGAGGATTCTTTCCCTTTTCACTGTACTAAAACAAATGTAATTATTCTTTGTATCCTTTCCCATCTAATGTTATTTCTTTGAAATGAATCTCTCTGTTATATAATTTCTGGTGAAGCTGAGCATCTCTTGGTTAATGCACAGAATCTATATCTTTTTATATAAAATTCATCTATTGACCCGTACCTATTTTTACGGTTGTATGTTAGCATTTTACTTGTTGAATACTAAAATTTTCCTTTTATTAAGATTATCAGCCATCTCTCTGTTGCATATTTAACATTTTTTTCTCAGTCATCTGGCTTTGAATGTTATTATGAAATGTTTGTCTAATAAAAGGTTTAGATTTTAGCTAGGCTATCTCATCAATCTTTTCATTTACAATAACTGTCTTTGGTGTGATGTTTGGAAAAACTATCTCCTAGTTTTTTTCTAACACTTTTAGGATATCAGTATTAATACTTAACTCTTTCCTCCATGTGGAATTTGGTCAAGCGTAAATTGTAAGGAAGGGATCGATGTTTAATTTTATTTTGTTTCCTTCCAAATGGCATGACGTTTCCTTCATTTGTTTGACAAATAGTGATGTAGCATCTACTCGTTGCCAGCCAAAATGAAATATGATCATGAATTAGACAAGCATAGTCTTGATCCTTGTGCTACTTATTCAACAGCTTTCTTTGACTTTTATTGCCCCGGCCCTTCCCAGGCAGGGTAATTCCCTCTTTCAAATCCACTCCTGCTTGAAAGATCTAAAGATGTCTCTGGTTTTCTGAGCAACCCATGACTTACACAATACCGCATCTCATAACGTTTCAAAAGTAAGTAAAAAATGAGGGGCAGGGGCGCCTTGATGGCTCAGTCTGTTAAGCGACCGACTTCAGCTCAGGTCATGACCTCAGGGTTCGTGGGTTCAAGCCCCGCGTCTGGCTCTGTGCTAACAGCTCAGAGCCTGGAGCCTGTCTTCGGATTCTGTGTCTCCCTCTCTCTCTGATCCTCCCCTGCTCACTCTGTCTCTTTCTCTCTCAAAAATAAATAAGACATTAAAAAAAAATTTTTTTTTAAATGAAGGGCAGGGAAGAGAAAAAAATAGGAAATGAGTTTCTGGGGTCCAGTTTAACCTACCAGTTACTTAAAGTGGAGAAATTCAGTGTTTCTGTAAATGCCTTCATGTATAAGAATGTAGATTTGCATCATAATTGACAATTTTCAAGAGGCTTTCGTATTGCCTTATTGAGTGCCAGAGTTCTTGGTTTTCACAATAATCTTATTTCTAAAAACACAGAAAAATAATGTTTTTTAAAACTTTGCTGTGAATAGTGTTTTTCTGTTTTGTTTTGTTTTGTTTTGCTTTTATCTCAGTCAACTCTACCAATATTGCTCTATGGCAAGTTTTATTACTTTTCCCATTTTTTGCTGAAAAAATGGAACCCATTTAATCACAATTTATTTTATTTGAGTGAGCAAATAAGTCATGTCTCATGGCATTTCTACATTTGGCAATGTAAGCATGTGTGTGTTTTATTTATTTTTTTAAATTTTTTATGTCTTTATTTTATTTTGAGAGAGAGAGACAGAGAGTGAGTGGAGGAGGGGCAGAGAGAGAGGGAGACAGAGAATCTGAAGCAGGCTCCAGGCTCTGAGCTGTCAGCACAGAGCCCGATGCAGGGCTTGAACTCACAGACTGTGAGATCATGACCTGAGCTGAAGTCGGACGCTCAACCAACTGAGCCACCCAGGCGCCCCAGCATGTGTGTGTTTTAATCTACCTTAACTTTGAGTTTGTCCTCCTGGTATTTTATGTTGCCAACTACATTTGACACAGATATTTTAAAATTCTGAAAATTTTAAACAAAAGAATTTTTAAAATTTGTTTTATCTCTGAATCTAAGCTAATAGTCCTATCCCTATAAAATAGTAAGGTGGGATGAAATTACATGTAAGTTCTCTTTCTAGTTCTCTACACTATTTAGGCTCTGAGTAAAAAATGGCAACTTCAGAGAACAAAGGGTCAGACATGTAAGAACTTTTCAGAGGAAAAGAAAGTGAAGATAAATATGAGACAAATGTAAGAGGAGGATGAAAATTCAAAAAAACACGTCTCTTAAGAATGGGTCTTAATTCTGGTTAGAGAGAAGGCAAGCTAATATTTTGGGGTGCAGAATAAGTGTAGGGCAGTTTCATACTTCAGCTGATTTAATTCTTTAACATCAGCTGATTAAATAAAACTATAGATGGTTATTCAGAGGACCATGGGGGAGGGGAAGGGGAAAAATAGTTAGGGAGAGGGAGGGAGGCAAACCATAAGAGACTCTTAAATACTGAGAACAAACTGAGGGTTGATGGGGGTGGGGGGGAGGGGAAAAGGGGTGATGGGCATGAAGGAGGGCACTTCTGGGGATGAGCACTAGGTGTTATATGGAAACCAACTTGATAATAAACTATAAAAGAAAAAATATATGCTGGGAAAAAAAGTGTAGATGGTTATTATCTTCAGTTTTACAAATCAGAGAACCAGGGTAATAAATTTTCCATCTAAGTATGAAGGCCCTCTGAGCACTCCCTATTTAGAGCCTCAGTGTTCTGTAAATTTTATTATACTTGGAGGGTTATATTCTTTTCATTTTGAGAGGTCAAGCTGTTTTCCAAAGGTGTTGGGAGACAATCCTCCATGTGTTTCTCACAATTCTTCTTGTCTTCTAAACAGAAGCACTGACAACATTTACTCCAGACTATGTTTTTGAGGACATTTGTGTAGCAAAAAGCCCTGCATGTTAAACAGATATCTCCCTTTGGGAGAGAGGGTAGTTTGCTTGCTGTCCAGCATAATAAAAATATCTTTCTGTGAGGCAAAATTTGGATGGGTTCGGGCAGCCCCCAATCAAGGATGTTTAAGCTAAGGATTCCTCAGCTGCGACACAAACCAGCTGTGGCTGCTCTTCATCGCCCTGGGCGCTTGGGAACCCGAGAACCTATATTAGCATGAAGCTCATGCTGTCTGCTGCATCATGAATAACAAAAGTTCTTTTTTTCTGATCCAAGAGTCTCATGTCAATGAGACAATCTCCACAAAACGGAAGCAGACTAAATTGTGAGCTTGAAAACTCTCAAGCCCTCCACAGTTTTTAACACAAAGTTGCTTGAGTGGTGTAACTTGTATTGAATTTGGGTTGAAATTAGGCTTCTCTAAGCCCAAATCTGTCCCCTAAATCAGTACATGACAGGATTCAAAGATACAGTAAGAAGATAATCTTGACCTAGGTAAACTGACCAGTATATAAATATGAGCAGTAAACTAGTCCCGGAAAATGATGAAGCCATTTAAAAATGTTTTTCTTCTCCATGAGATTCAAGTGTGTGCTCTTACATGCAGGTCTCAGATGCCATTGGCTCCCTACATCAGTCAGGAAGGGTCTCCAGTAATACCATCTTGACTGTGCAGTGAACTCCCCAATTCACGTTCCTTATCACCTGTGGAAGGGTTCAAGCAATCCTTTATTTGAATGTCCTTGCACTGCTGTTTTGTTGTTCATTTATTCCCTGTATAAGCTTTATCTTTCATTTCGATTCTAATATCTTTAAGGGAAAGTTCTTTTTCCTATTTTGTATTTTCCTTAGTGCCTAACACAGTGTCCACATCAAATGGGTAGCAAATAAGTGCAAACTGATAAGCTTCTAACAAAGACCATTTGAACATGCTCTTTAGTTGTCTAGTTTAGCGAACCCTCTATCTTCTCTGTTATTTACACTTGAGCATTTAAAAATAGTTAGAGGGGAGTGATGTCCAGGTAGCTCTGTCACTAAGCATCTGACCTCTGCTCAGATCCTTATCTCAAGGTTTGTGAGTTAAAGTCCCATACAGTGTGAGCTCCAGGCCCCATCAGGTGAGCATGAGCCCCACTTTGGGTGAGCATGAGCCTCAGTACAGGTGAGCCCCACTTCTCTCTCTTCTTCTTCTAGGATTCTCTCTCTCTCGCTCGCTCTCTCTCTCTCTCTCTCTCTTTCTCTGCCCCTCACTCACTTGTGCCCTCTCTATCTCAAAAAAATAGTTAGGGGGGCACCTGAGTGGCTCAGTCAGTTGAGCCTCTGACTCTTGATTTGGGCTCAGGTCATGATCTCATGGTTCACATAGGGCTCTGCACTGAGAACTGGAGCCTGCTTGAGATTGATTCTCTCTCTCCTGTTTTCTCTTCCTCTGCCTTGCTTGTGCTCTCTTTGTCTCCCTCTCAAAATAAATAAACTTAAAAAAATAGAAGTAATTAGGAAATATATGCATCTGGGCAAACTCTTTTCATTTCACATTACTCAAATCTCCTATGACCTCTCAAATTTATCTGAGATCTTACTATATTCCTCAAGCATATTTGCTCTCTGACCTCCTCACACAATTAAGCTTTCTTCCCTTTTCCCTATTCTCAGCTAATAACTTTGTCGCTACATCATTACAAATCTAAGGCCAAAAGATGGCAACTCCTTCATCTTGCAACCACTAGCTCTGCAGCCAAGCTCACCTTCTCCATCTTTCTATCCATTACATCTCACAAGGATTGGTCCTTATATTTTGTAGAACACCTTACCTATATCCTTTTTAAGAATGGTAAACTTTGGGGGTACCTGGGTGGCTCAGTCAGTTAAGCATCCAAGTCATGATCTCCCAGTTCTTGGGTTTGGCTCAGGTCATGATCTCCCAGTTCTTGGGTTCGAGCCCCACGTTGGGCTCTGCGCTGACAGCTCAGAGCCTAGAGCCTGTTTCAGATTCTGTGTCTCCCTCTCTCTCTGCCCCTCTCTGGCTCATTCTCTGTCTCTCTCTCTGTCTCTCAAAAATAAATAAACATTAAAAAAAAAAAAGAATGGTAAACCTTGGGTCAGTCTCCTTTCTATCTCTCATTCATAGTCTTTTGCCTCTCTCTGGTGGACCATTCCCATCAACATGGACATATGTTTTGGAATCTTCATTATTCATTTTTTGATGGGTTCTTGGCTTTCTTACTCATTTATAGAAGTACTCTATATTTTATGGATAGTCACTTTTCTCAGGAATGTTACAGGTATGTTCTCTGTTGTTTGCCTTTAACTTTGTTTATTAAGTCTTTTGACATAAATTTTCAAAAATTTTAAATAACCAGTTTTTTTTTACTTCCGTTGTTGTTTTAGGGATTTGTTCATTGCTCAGTAGAAACTTTCTTTTTATGTTTATTTATTTTGGGAGAGATAGTGTAAGCCGGGGAAGGGAGAGGAATCCCAAGCAGGCTCCAGGCTGTCAGCAAGGAGCCCAATGCGAGGCCCGATCTCACAACTACGAGATCACAACCAGAGCCAAAATCAAGAGCCAAAGACTTAGCTGACTGAGCCACTCAGGTGCCCCAGTAGAAACTTTGTCTAATCCAAAATTTTCTAAATAGTTTTCTGTTTTCCTTTAGTATTTTTTTTAGTTTTGTTTTATACACACTGTCTAGCATTCATCTTTGTGTATGATATGTTAATAATCTATCTTTGCATTTTTTTCAGATCTATGACTATTCAGATCTATTAAAGTGGTGCTTTAATGCCATTTGCTAAATAGTTCACCACGATATGCCAACCTTATCATATACCTGATCTCCGTACACATACATGTGTTCCTATACACTCTTATTTTTTTCTCATTTCATCTATTGTCTACACATAGAAAAATTTCTGGCTTTGCGGTACATTTTAACATCTACTAGGAGGCTAATTCCTCCTCATTCTTTTTCATTTTTCAGAATTTCCTTGACATTCCTTGAACATTTAATGATGACCTTTAGCATTAGCTTTTTAAATTCCATTTTAAAATCCTATTATGTTTTTTATTGTGGTTGCACTGAATATAATTTTGAGAAGACTTGACATTTAGAGTAGTGAGTCCTCCCATCCAGAAACATAAACTCATTACAGCTCTACTTTCATGTATACATTTGTGTCCTTTAATAAAGTTTTTATGGGTTATAAGAAGAGAATGTGGCAGAACAAGCTATTAAAGTACTTTTACTTCTGCTGCCATTAGTCATTAACTTAAGTTACCCAAATTTAATTCAGAATTAGGATGCAGTATAATTTCCAAAGTGATGAGTAATTGCTGAGAAACCCAGCCTCTGAAGGAGCATTTCCTGAGCAGAGAATAAAATGAGAGTAATATTGTCTTTTTGGCAGCAGTTTCCCTTCAGGGAACCTAAACCAGGTCCCACTCTGAAGGGTCAGGGTTCTTCTGACCCTGGATTATCTTCTTTTGCATTCTTTGCTGTTGGCATCTGTTCCCAGGTTTCTTTTGAGCCGCTTCCATTTTCTTTTTCTTGAGAGAGATAGTGTGCACATGCAAGTGGGAAAGAGGAAGAGAGAGAGAGGGAGAGAGAGAATTCCAAGCAGGCTCCACACTGTCAGGATGACTTGGGACTTGATCTCAAACTGTGAGATCATGACCAGACCTGAAATCAAGAGTCTGACACTAACTGATCGAACCACCAAGGCACCCCAAGCCCCTTCCAGTTTTTGAAGGGGGATACTTTAATTTTTTTTATTCCAAATTCATTATTCTGGGCCAACGACTTAGCATTTACAAAAGTATGATTCATTTTTTTTTAATCTTTATTTATTTTTGAGAGAGAGAGAGAGACAGAGTGCAAGCAGGGGAGGGGCAGAGAGAGAGGGAGACACAGAATTGGAAGCAAGCTCCAGGCTCTGAGCTGTCAGTACAGAGCCCAGTTCAGAGCTTGAACTCACAGACGATGAGATCATGACCTGAGCCGAAGTCGGATGCTCAACCAACTGAGCCACCCAGGCACCCCAAAAAGTATGACTCATCTTAATTAACACTACTTAAATCCATCTCCATTAACAGGGAGAGAGAGAAAAAAAAAGGAGATGGGCAAAAGGGTACTCCAGCATAGAGGAGAATGCTCTGGTATTCATTTTGATATATTATTTACACATGGTTCTCTGTGGTTCTACTCTGTCAGTTTCTATGCATGAGTCAGATTTTCAGTGCTGGCATGTTGCAAATACAACTGATGACAAGGATAAAAGGAACATGATGATAAAATTGAACACATTTCATTCTAGATACTATTCTAAGCATTGTTAAGTCAGTAACTTACTATAACCACATAGAGAGGATTTACTGGGCCCATTTTTACCAACAAAGACATTGGAACTCCTTGAGTTTAAGTAAACTTCTCTAGAAAATGGCAGAACCAGAAGACACGATCAGGTGTGTTGCGTTCCACAACTACAAGCCGTTTCTCTGCTACCCCACAGCCTGCCCATTACCATTAAGCGATTTACCTATTGTATGAGTTACCTATAACTGCTGCAACAAATTACCACAAACTACATGACTTAAAACAACAGAAATTTATTCTCTTCCCTTTCTGGAGATCAAAAGTCCAAAACTCAGTGTCACTGGGTTAAATCAAGGTGTCAGTAGGGTGGCACTTCCTCTGGACACTTGGGGGGAAAATGTATTCCTTGCCTTCTCTGCTACTTATCTTCCAGATTCTGGTGGCTCCGGCATTCCTTGATTTGTGGCCTCATCACTCCAATCTCTGTCTCTGTCTTCACATCATCTATGTGTGTGTGTGTGTGTGTGTGTGTGTGTGTGTGCGTGCAAATTTCCTTTACCTCTCTTTTATTAGAGATACATGTGGTGGCATTTAGTGCCCACCTAGATAATCCAGGATAATCTCCCCATCTCGAAATCATTAATTTAATCACATCTGCAAAGGCCTTTCTTCAAAGTAAAGTCATATTGACACATTCCAAGGAGTAGGGTCTCTTATCTTTGGAGGCCATTATTCAACCTACTATACCTACTAATGTCCCATTCAAGGAAAAGAGAGTCAAGAGTAAAGGTAAAAGCAAATCTTTAAGTCACTTCCATTTTATATATGAAGAGAGAGCCCCCAACCCACCAAAATGTGAAACAAGAGAATTATATAGTCACCAAAAACTCCCAAATGTCAAATATAGGTTGTTTTCGTTAATGTTAATAAGTCCCCAGTATTTACCTTAGTACCTTGCATATAGTAGATATTCAAGAAATATTTGCTGAATTAAAACTTGGTGAAACATATATAAAATTTTAAGTATAATAGTTGTGTCACTTACTTTTTATTAAGTTTTTAATTTTAATTCCAATATTGTTAACATATGTTATAGTAGTTTCAGGTGTACAATATACTTATTCAACAATCCTGTACATTACTCGTGCTCATCATGATTAATGTATCCTTAATCACCCATCTCCCTGCACACCTCCCTTCTGGTAACCATCAGTTTGTTCTCTATAGTTAAGAATCTATTTCTTGGTTTGTCTCTCCTTTTTTTCCCTTTTGTTCATTTATTTTGTTTCTGAAATTCCACATGAGTGAAGTCATATGGTATTTCTCTTTCTCAGACTTATTTCACTTAGCATTATACTCTCTAGCTTTATCCATGTTATTTAGTTGCACCATTTATTGATGGAAAACATTAATTTTTTAAAAAGGGAAACAATACTAAGAAATAGGTTAACTAAGAAGTAACAAAGAATTAGGAATTTAATGACATAAAATTATAAGCATTGTTAAGGAGTCCTCAGCAAAAAAAAAAGTAATAATTTATTTTTAATAAGTTATTTTTTTAATGTTTGAAGAATAAAAGGCAATAGAATTTTTCTTCTACAGTGAACACTCAGTAGAGAAACATTTATATGTCTAAGTTAAATGAGTATCTTTATTTTTTTTTTTACATTTATTTATTTTTGAGAGACAGACCATAAGTGGAGGAAGGGCAAAGAGAGGATGAGACCCAGAATCCGAAGCAGGCTCTAAGCTCTGAACTGTCAGCACAGAGCCCGACGCAGGTCTTGAACCCATAAACTGAGATCGTGACCTGAGACGAAGTCGTTCGCTCAACCGACTGAGCCACCCAGGCGCCCCTAAATGAGTATCTTTAAACACTTGATTAATTTTAAAAATTGTTTAAATTGACATGTATAACAGCATAGCTATGTGCAAATAAAATAGAAACCCAAATAAATGGTAAAGTATCTGACAAATATGTAGATTAGATTATAAGGGCTATTAACAATGAGAAAACATTTATTTTCTTTTATTTGTCAATACTGACCTCTAAGGAAAATTTAAAAGCATATAAATTATAAAAACCACAAAGAAGCTTTGGTAGGTGTTGGTATGTCTACCATGATTGTGATGACAGTATCACAGATGTTTGCATAGGTCCAAGCTCATCATATTGTAATATTACGTATGTGTAGCGTTATGTATATCAGTTATATCTCAATAAAGTTGTTAAAAACTTTTAAATAATTTTTAAAAGCATATTCATTATGCAGACAGAAGAGTCTATCTTGTTGACAGAAGATGATGCTTTGTATTAATTAAAGCAAAAACACCACGATTTTGTCCTAAGAAAACAATAAATATGGAGTGTAATTAAATAAGGAACATATGTTAACGTATAATTTCTATTAGCCTGGGAACAAGAAAGTATTAGCTAAATAATATAAAAGTTTTAAAAATCATGTTTTCCAATGTGTTGTTGCTTTGAAGACATTATCTCTTTGTACCTTATCAGTATAAATGCAATAAGAAAAAGAACTACCTACTCTAAATGACGCTAATGAAGCTTCACAGGAATATTAAATTAAGTTTGGAAAAATAAGAGAATGCAAAGCCATGAGGAAAAAAATAGCAATTCACAAGCAAGGCTGATCTGAACCTTTCTCCACTACACATTCATAGTTATAAGCAAAACTGTCCATCACAGACTGGTAACTGTAGGAAATCTTGGAGTTAGAATCATTCAGAATGGATTCAGGTAATAAGAGTAACTTCTTCTTAGGTTGTTGTGAATGTTAGATTTGATTATGCCTCCAAACAATATGCTCATTGTCTCAACATCAGAGAGTGGCAATAAATGTTAACTGTTGTAATAAAGATGTTTTGACTCCTCATTCCTCCTCATTTCCAGGAACTTGATATCCTTGAAAGAGTTCTGCTTGACCAGGAGCTGAGCATGCAGTCTTGCTGGTTGGCTTCTGGCTTTGGGTAAGTCTGTCACTCTGTTGGGGCTTGAATGGGAGTTGCAATAATTTACCAGTGGATTAAACAAGCATTATTAAGGTATCCTCAACAAATAATTTAATGAATCCTTTCTGGCTGTGATACCTGCAGATATACATCACAGGTAGAATTTGAATCATTACCATAACAGTGACGACAAGTTAGTAGACTATACTTGAATTTCAAAAGAGATGTAACTCAGTATATTAAGAAAATGATTACAGAGGCAGCTGGGTAGTTGGTCAAGCATCTGACTAGATTTCAGCTCAGATCATAATCTCACGGTTCATGGGCTCAAGCTTCATGTGGGGCTCCACGCTGAGCAAGAAGTGGGCTAAAGATTCTTTTTCTTTCTGGGGCATCTGGGTGGCTCAGTCGGTTAAGTGTCCAACTTCAGCTCAGGTCACGATCTTGCAGTCAGTGAGTTCCAGCCCTGTGTCAGGGCCCTGTGCTGTCAGCCCAGAGCCTGGAGCCTGCTTTGAATTCTGGCTCCCTCTCTCTCTGCCCCTCTCCAGCTCACTCTGTCTCTCTCAAAAATAAACACTAAAAAAAAAAGATTTTCTTTTTCTCTCTTCCTTTGCCCCTCCCCTGCTTGTGCTCACTCGCTCTCTCTCTCTCTCTCTCTCTCTCTCTCAAAATAAATAAATAAACATTAAAAAAAAGAAAAGAAAATGATTACAGAACTAAGTGATAGAGAGATCACTTTTACTCAGAGTCATTTAGAAACAGTAGGAGCGAAAGATAGTCTTTAACCATGGGTAGGCTTTTGAAGGAAGAAGATATAACATAGTTGAGAGGAATAGTGTCAGCTGAGAATGGAGATTCATTATTTTGATGGTTTGGGTGTTTTTAATTTTTTAAATTTTATTGTATTGTGGAAAGAATACTTAACATGATATCTGCTCTCTTCATAAATATTTAAGTGCACAGTGCATTATTGTTGGTTACAAGTACAATGTTGCATAGCAGATCTCTAGAGCTTAACTGAACCTTATTTATTTATCCTAAACCTTAACTGAAATTTTATGTCCACTGATAAGCAACTTTCCATTTCCCCATTTCCCTAGTCCCTAGAACCACCATTACATGCTTTGATTCCAAAAATTTGACTACATTAAATACCCCATATAAGTCAAGTCATGTAGTATTTGTCTATGACTAGCTTGTTTTACTTAGCATAATGTTCTCAAGATTCATCCAGATTATCACATAGTACAAAATTTCCTTCTTTTTTAAGCTATATGGTATTCCATTGTGTGTATGTACCACATTTTCTTTATCCAATGGGCATTTAGGCTGTTTCCACATTTTTGCTATTGTGAATAGTGCTACAATGAACAAGGGAGTATTAATATCTCTTCAAGACCCTAATTTCAATTCTTTTAAGTAAACACCCAGAAATGGGGTTACTGGATTGTATGATAGTTCTATTTTTTAATTTTCGTGTCCCGTATGGGCTGTACCATTTACCTTTCTCCCAGCAACATGCAAGGACACCTTTTCTCCATGTCCTTACCAACACTTGTTGTCTTTTTTTTTAACAGCCATCCTAACAGATGTGAGATGATATCTTATTGTGGTTTTGATTTCAATTTCCCTGATGATTAATGACAGTAAACTTTTTTTTTTCATATACCTATTGACAAGTTATATAATCTTCTTTGAAGAAATATCCAAGTTCTTAGTCAATTTTTAATCAGGTTATAAGGTTTTTTTTATTGAAGGGTTGGGATATCTTATATATTTTAGAGATTAACCCCTTATCATATACATGGTTTATATATTTTTTCTCCCATTCCATATGTTGGCGTTTTCACTTTGTTGATTATTTCATTGCTGTGCAAAAGTTTTTTAGTTTGATGTAGTCCCACTTGTTGATTTATGCCTTTGTTGCCTAAGCTTTTGGTAGCATATCTACATAATCATTGCCGAGACCAATGTCATGAAGTTTTTCCCCTATGTTTTCTTCCAGGAGTTTTATAGTTTCAAGTCTTATATTTAACTCTTAAATCCATTTTAAGTTGACATTTATATATGATGTATGATAAGGGTCTAATTTCATTCTTTGTATGTGGATATCCCCACTTTTCATCAAGGTAGTTTTATATGGCCCAACAAAAATATTTCTTTGAGAAAATTTTTAGAAAACATGACACCCCCAAAAAAGTATGATCAAATATTTATTGGGGTATCTGACTTGCTCATTTGGTAGAGCATGCAACTCTTGGCCTCTGGGTCTTGAGTTCGAGCCCTATGCTGGGTGTGGAACCTACTAAAACAAAATAAATAAAATGTCTTTTCTAAAAATACATATATTTAAATGTATATATACATTTATATGTTTATATATATATTTATATATTTATCAATTCACGGACTAATCTCCAAAGGAGCCCTGGTCTATACAGAAAGCATTAGATTTGTCCTCATTTAAAGACAGTATATCCCAAACTTGTGAATTCCTTGATCTTCAGAATGCATTCAGTGACTATAGTGATCAAAGAGTCTATTCTTCTACTAAAATTTAAACATCACTTGGGGAACCTAGCTGGCTCAGTCAGAAGAGCATGTGACTCTTGATCTTGAAGTGGTGAGTTCGAGTCCCATGTTAGGTGTAGAGATTATGTAAAAATAAAATGTTTAAAAAAATAAAATAAACAACATCACTTAAGGTGATCCCATGATTAACACAAAACCCAACATGAAAACTGAAATCGCCACATGTGGTTATAAGGTAGGCATGCAAACAACTCCAAATATGTTTTGTTAAGACTTTCATTGGGGCTCCTGGGTGGCTCCCTTGGTTAAGCATCCGACTTCAGCTCAGATCATGATCTCCCAGTTCTTGGGTTCGAGCCCTGCATCAGGCTCTGTGCTGATGGCTCAGAGCCTGAAGCCTGATTCGGATTCTGTGTCTCCCTCTCTTTCTGCCCTCCCCTGCTTGGATTCTGTCTCTTAAAAATAAATAAACATTTAAAAAATTTTTAATTAAAAACAAAAAGATTTACATCAAAAGAAAATACAAATTTTTAAAAATTCTTGTAGAGAATATATCTGCAGATCACAGCAGTTTGGGATTGTAGTTTGAGAAATACTATAGCAGGCCATGCCAGGAAAGAACTAATCTTAAAATATTTTCTTACATCCATAAGTGACACTCTTGCAATCTAACCAAAGCCAAAATGTGAAGAATACTTGAAATAAACTTTGTGGGAATGCTTGTGGGTGCCAGCAGTGTTGGGGTGGTGATACTGAGAGCTAGTGCTGATTTACCATGGCTATATGAAGTCATCCATTCACCAATTTGTTACCTCTTTAACATTTATGAAAAAACATTTCACAAAGATATTAATAACTCTCTTTGGGCTCTGTCCATTCCAGACTAAAACAAATATGAAAACTATTGGCACATATAAAAAACAGTGCCTAATGGAGCAGGACTTTTGAAGCAAATTTCCCAAAGGTACTAAAATGCAGAATGGAACTGAAATCCACGTAGATTTCATCATTTGTAAATAAGCTTAGTGAAACTGGGTGTTTCTCCTCCCCAAATCTTGGACTGCATTATCTTTTTCTTATTGAACTGAATTTTTATAAGTTAGAGAACAAGAAAACCAGAATGAAATGATATATTAAAATTGGGTCTTTACCAGTAGAGTTGCGAATATGTATGATGAGATAAGGAGACAATTAACTTGCTCTCCAGAGCATTTTGTAAATAGTGTCTATTAAATCAACTATTTATTAAAAACACATGTATATTAGAATGGATTGAAGTATTATACTGCACATGGTCATATGTGCATATGTCCAATAACCATGGAAGTCTTACTCAAAAAACTTGAGAGGAGGGGTTCCTGGTGGCTCAGTTGGTTAAGTGTCTGACTCTGGATTTCCATTCAAGTCATGATCTCACAGTTTGTGAGTTCGAGCCCTGCATCAGGGCTTGTGATTCTCTCTTCCTCTCTCTCTGTCTCTCCCCTGCTCACGCACTCTCTCTCAAAATAAATAAACAAATTTTAAAAAAGAGAGAGATTGAGAGGTTACAGGAATTGTATCAAGACATCTGAAAATTGAACCCATTCTTGTCTTATTCTTTTTCTCTTGCTACCGGATCAGTAGCAGGATTGAAAATTATGAAATGCTCACTTTGAAAGAAACCATTTCTACTAAAGAGTATAAATTTCTCTTTCCCCTTTGAAATTGGGAAAGGGACAGAAATACCTCTAGTATTCTGACTTTGAAGAGATGGAGAAACGGCTACCTGAATGCTTACCTAGGATTATTTGCTTTTCAATAGTGTGGGACTCAGGGCCTACCTTGGCACCATCACCAAAACATGCAACACTGCGAACGAGTTTGTGAATAAGTTCAATGTCCTCTATGATCAACAAGCCATCGGCAGGTGGATGTGGGGGCTCTCCTTCTGAGAGGGTACTTGAAGGGATGATGCACAGGTTGGACAGTGATCCCACAGGGGAGGGATGTCACACTCTTTTTAGAGAAAGCTCTGTCAGTAAAAGGGGAGCTGCCCCTCAGCACGCCTTCCAATGGAAAAAAAAAAAAAAAAAAAAACTTCTAATCTAAAGTACCACAGAATGAGGATCAGCATATTTTACTGGAAGACTGTAAGGCTCTCACTTCTCCCTTCTCCCTCTATTAATAGCCGTAAGAGTGGAAACAAGCAATTTTACTACTCTAGGCCTCAGTTTCTTAAGAAGCAAAACAGGAATAACGGCACCTGTCTAGAGGCTGAGGGCAGGAGCAGATGAGATTTTAAGAATGCTCTTAAGGTATTAAATTTTTATTTTATACACTTCCCTAATGAAGTTGGAGTTACTTGCACCTGTGTAAACACTCTTAAGAAATTGAGCTGTATCACATCCAAATTATCATTGTAACAGGTAACATAGCTTGATTGTTTCAAATTACTTAGAGATTAATTCATAGAGGTTCATATAGAATGCTTACTATAACAAACAAGAGTCTAGATCTAATAGTAATATCTGGAAGATTTCAGAGTGATAATATGAACATAAGTTAGAAATCGTACAGATACAGTATTTTTGGTTTTTAGTTGCTTCAAAAGATGGAGTGCTTAAGTCTAAAGGTTTCATTTTAGTATTTTTGTGGGGTTTTCTCTTCTTTCCTTGCATATATTATAACCCAGAGTCAGTGTAGAATAAACGGACTTTGGATATATTCTACAATTCATAAAGTGTATTTGGACAGCACATAAGTGAGTTGCTGAATAACTTGTGCTTCAAATTACATTATCATTTTGTTCTCAAATGTGAGTATCACCACTAAAACGTATTCTAAAATGTATCTTTAATTAAAATCCAAACTAATACAGGGGAAACAATGGATTGACAAAGAGTAATAAATCTAGATGAAAGAAGGAAAGGAGACAAGAAAGAAACCAGAAGGCAATGGTACACAAAAGACAAAAATGTGTGATTTTAAACCCAAGTATACCAATAATTACCAAAAATTTTCATTAAAAATTCCTTCTTTGTCCCCCCCTTATCAATGGACCTTTAGTTCTGACGTACAAGAGAGTTTCTAAACTATTCATGGCACCATTTTTTTTTCTTTTCAGTCTTTAGATTCATTGCACTTTATTATTTACTCTTCTATTTGCTGACCTTTTCATTCTAGAGATCTTTGGCAATGATTCCTTTCCCAAACAATAATTTTTTATTGGATTTCATATCTCATTAATTTTATCAGCAATATTTTAATGGACTTCGTATAACTTTGTTCTGTATCTTTTTTGTAATCTCTTGAATTCCACTTTCCTCAAAACAAATGTAATCTACTAACTTGAAGAATATAAAATTGCAGCTTCTCTACAAAATGATTTTGCTGAAACACAGATCTTTGGAGTATTAATTCTATGTCAGTAATAGTATGCATAGAACTGGATTTCTATTAGGGCACATGGGTGGTTCAGTCTTTTGAGCATTTGACTGTTGATTTCAGCTCAGGTCATTATCCCAGAGTCATGGGTCAAGCACCATATCAGGCTCAGCAGCATGGAGCCTGCTTAAGACTCTCTCTCTCTCTCTCTCTCTCTCTCTCTCAGGGTGCCTGGGTGGCTCAGTCGGTTGAGTGTCCAACTTTGACTAAGATCATGATCTCACGCTCAGTAAGTTTGAGCCCCTCACCAGGCTCTGTGCTGACAGCTCAGAGCCTAGAGGCTGCTTTAGATTCTGTCTCCCTCTCTCTGCCCCTCCCCTACTCATGCTCTGTTCTCTCTGTCTCTCAAAAATAAATAAATGTTAAAAAAATTTTTTTGAAAGACTCTCTGTCTCTACCTTTGTCCCTCTCCCCTGCTCGTGCTTGCTTTCTCTCTCTCTCTCTCTCAAATTAAAAAAATATAAAATAAAATAAAAAGAATTGGATTTCTGTTAAACTTAAAAGCAAAAATCTCTCTTCATTCTAATCTTATTTCTTCTCTCTGTTTGGAGATTTATGATCATTTGCGTTTTTCCTTTATCTTCGTGTCCCTTTATAAAATGAAGTTAGTAGAATGTCCTTTGATACATTTAGTATCAAATAGTTTTTCAAAACCTATGTCAGAGATTTATTCTTTATTTATGGTTAAAAAAAATTATATTTACATTTAGCCAGTTGGACTTAGTTCAAATGATCCCAATTTTGTTAGCAATACCCAAAGTAGAATAGTCAGGAGTCCATCGAACATCCGCCTCCTTCTCCTCATGGGGCCTCATCAGGTTGTTGACCTTGGCCTCGTCAATGTCATAGAGCTTCTTTACAACCTGCTTGATCTGGTGCTTGTTGGCCTTGACATCCACAGTGAACTCAAGTGTGTTGTTATCATCTATTTTCTTTATGGCTGACTCTGTACTCAGGGGGATCTTGATGATAGCATGGTGGTGAAGCTTGTTTCCCCTAGGGGCACTCTTTCATGGGTATTTAGGCTGCCTTTGGAGATGCAGTGTTGTGAACCATGGGAAGGTGGGTGACATGCAGACCTTTTTTTTTTGTGACTGTGGACACCTTTCAGCATTGCTTTCTTGGCCTTCAAAGTCTTTGCTTTGGCCATGGCTTTGGGAAGGGCAGAGGCTTCCTTCTCTGCTTTTAGCACCATCTTCATGAAAGGACTCTGAGACTAATTCTTATAGTTTCTTTATATTCCTCTGTTTTATCTTCGAAAATAGCTTTCCACTATATAGACAATAGAATAATATCAAAGATACATTTTTTTATTTTCAAAAATAGTTACAAATGTTTTATAAGTGGACATGGTTTTCAAAAATCAAATACTACCAAAAGATACATCCAGAAAGAGAAGTTAGGCTTACCACCACATGCCACTCCCAGTTACTGCCATTTTTAGCTCTTAGGCCATTTCTTTTTTTTTTTCTTCTGCATTCCTAAATATGTGTATATTGCCACCTGTGATTTTTCAGTTTTTTCATGATTTTTGGATTCTTTGATATGGTCTCTCTCACTTTATTCCTCTCCCCCCATCACACCAGTGGTATCATAGTCAGTGCTCACATGGTCACTAGCTATAAATGTTGTTGGGATAAGTAGTGTACTACAACTTTTTCTTACTCCTAGAACTTCAGTAGAACAGATGTATAGAGATATAGATATAGAGGTAAAACCCAATAAAATAAAAGAAAGAGCAAGAAAAATACCATGAATTCAACTTTTTAACAAAAGGCAGAAACTGAGATACTGTTTTGTTTGTTGTTTGTTTGTTGAATTTTTAAATACCCTATGATTCATTTGTCCTTTTGAGGGAACACATATTCTAGTAATTTTGGTAATTGGTTCTTTGAATTACTTAGAATGCGAAAAGGTTCTTGAGGACAGAAAGTGGGTACAGAACTAGTAACTGACTTAGCAGAGAAAAGGAAGCTACAAATAAGGACCACCAAATGAAAAACGACCTTAATTTTGCTCTCTGGAATGATTGTCCTTGTATTTGTTCTTGAAGATCACCTCTGAGAAAGGTCCTGGAGAGAATTTCTCTTAACGTTAACAACCCCTTCCTATTATTTCAGATTTGGGAGCTCTGGGTAGAAGCTTAAAAAATGGGTTTTTGGGTTCTAGGGTTTATCAGCCCCAAAATGGTAATCCTATAGGCAACTATCCAAAGCCAATAAGCATATGATACTGTGAACCTTAGATCTTCATGCCAGTCTAGGAACTTTTGTATTACAGCAGTAGACTTCAGTATTCTGCCATTGCCCTAAATCTCAGCAATTCCAGTTGCATCTTGACTACTCACTCAGTACAAGCCTGAAGTGCTGAGTTAAAAACAATATTCCCTTTTCCTCAATCTGTATCCCAGAATTCTTGCATATATTTTTCTTTGCATTAACATACTTATAAATGCATCCAGTGAAAATATTAGTTTTATAGATATAGATATAGTGTGAGTATGTATATATATTATATACTTCTGAATATATAATATAAAATATGTTATATATATTATATACTTCTGAACATCTTAACAAAGGAAAGGTCCAGACAGTTTTTATATACAGTTGGTTTATCTATGAAAGAAAACCAATCATGTTTCTATACACTTATCAATAGTTATACTGTATTTAAGACGTAACAATATCTTCCAAGTGGCAAAGACACCTGTTGTATCAGTCATCTACTGTCACAAAAATGCCACTCCAAAACAGAGCCTTGAAATAATACCAATTTATTTAGCTCATCAGCCTGCAAATTGGCCAATTAGGCTGAACTCTGCTCAGTGATTTTTCTGGTCTCAGCCAGGCTCACCCTTATATATGGCTAATCTAGGATGGCTTCATATGGGAGAATTGGGCTAAGTTGGTTCCAGGCAATGGCTGAATACAAGAGCAATAAAACAAGGGCCTTTCACTACTCTGCTTGTGTTGTATTTACTAACATTCTGTTTGCCAACGCAAGTCATGTGACCCAAGCCCAGAATCAAGTCATAGATACAGGGATGAATAAAGAATTAGAGCCATTTTTGCAGTCTACCATGTCTGTAAACTCAGACCTCTATATTTTATTCAAAATAAAACACAGACATTTTCACACATTGAAGTGCTATTTAATACTCATCATTTATCTTTAGGAAAGTTACTAGAAAATGTTTTATAACAAGAAGAATAATGACTCTAAGAAGTATAATAGAATACAATAAATGATGAGGAAAAAATGAGTAAAACATTAAGTATCAAAATTCATTGATCTTTTCTTAAAAATCTGTATCTAAAAGTCCAAGTGGTATCAAAATCTAAATTTGAAAACAGAAAGGAAGGAGAAATGAAATACAAAAGGAAGTAAAACATGTTAAACATAAACATGATGAGGGTTTTATTCTAAATATTTTGAGGGAAAAAAATGTATGTTTAGTATAATATATATCCAGTAGAGGAAAAAGGAGAACAAGGAAAACTTAATTATTCCACTGAAGGTCAGGATAGAAAAATAAGAAAAGCATACAAGTGTAGAACATAAAATAAAATGGTTTAAATGGCTACAAATATAGCAGCAATGAAAATAAATATAAATGGATAAATTTTCTTATTATAATACAGACTGTTAGATAAAATTTTTAAAAGCCAAGGCAAGTTCTCTTTATAAATAAGAAACTAAATTCATACAGAAAAGTTAAAAAATAAAGAGACAGGAAGTGACAGAACATAAAAATGTTAACATAAAAAGATTGGCAAAGCATTTTAAAATCAAACAAGATAGAATCAAAGAAAATACTGGAAATTTACAGTAATAAAATGTTCAAACCTAAGACTAATATATATCATGAATATTTACACACCTAATAACACAACTTCAGTAGAAGCATAGCAAACGGATAGAACTTATAAGAATTTGAAAAGTTCACTATTAGTAGAACAGAGCTTAACTTCTCAAAATATCAAGCAAAAACACAGTTACTATAAAGAAAATTATTAACAATCATTAAACTTGATTTAACACTCATCCTTTCTTAAGCTTCAGTGAAGCAAATATTTACAACAATTAATAAAGTACTAGACACAAATGAAATCTCAACAACTTCCAAAAATTACTATTATTAAGTTTATATTCGCCATAGTATGGGAAAAATGAGAAATCAGCCATTTGAAAGACACCATTCTTTTGAAAAGAATAACATAATTAAGAAATCTATATACTTTTTAAACTCCAAAGTTTTGATTAAGAAAAAACTACAAAACACATATTGAATTTTTACATCAATAACTGCTTAAAAATACATTGTTTTTAAAACAGTTGATATATTACACAAAGTTCATATAGAAGACAAGTATTTAACAAAAAATGTTCAAGTTTTTAAATTTGATAAAGTTAATAATGTTTTAAAATTGATCAAGTTTATAAAGGCTTAAATAAATAAATCCTCCAAACTCCATTAAATTCTTATAAACATTCACTATGCTCATACAGACTGTTAGTTGTCAACATTTACAAAGTAATACAAACCTCAGCCTTCCCTTCCTGCATCATGTTCCCAGAAATATTATGAGAGATACAGTAATATGATAATAAATATATAGCCATGCTCTAAAATGAAAAAAAAAAAAACTCTCTGGGGCGCCTGGGTGGCTGAGTTGGTTGGGCTTCATGATCTCACAGTTTGCCAGTTCAAGCCCCACGTCAGGCTCTGTGCTGACAGCTCAGAGCCTGGAGCCTGCTTCAGATTCTGTGTTTCCCTCTCTCTCTGCCCCTCCCCAGCTCATGCTCTGTCTCTGTCTCTGTCTCTCTCTCTCAAAAATAAATATTTAAAAAAAATTTTTTTATGAATTTAATTTTTTCAAAAATTTAACTCATAATAGTAATAAAAAGTACAACATACTTAGGCATAAACCTAACGATAAATTTGCAAGACGAGTACAGGTAAAATTATAAACTTATCAGAGAGGAGAGCGGGCAAGAGGGTGGAGAAGCAGGGAGCTCTGTAATCCGCGCACACCCATATGGATTGAACTGAGAAG
>CM053571.1:49991788-50108261 GCA_028646485.1 Cryptoprocta ferox | reverse complement strand
AGGGGAAGGGGGAAAGGTAATGGGGGTGATGGTCTTGGTGGAGGTCACTTGTGGGGAAGAGCACTGGGTGTTTATATGGAAACCAACCTGACAATAAACTATAAAGTTAAAAAAAATAAATAAATAAAAAATAAACTCTCAGAGGCATTAAAGAAGGCTTGAATAAATGGAGATACAGATAATGTTAAAGAACAAGAAAACTCAATACATCTTACTAAATGTCTGTATCTTAGTCATTATATCTTTGATTGTCTTTTTACTCTACATAATCTCCATTAAGGGGAGTTATTCTTCAACCACCACATATTTGCCAATCATTCAAAAAAAATGTCACCTCCAGACCTCTCTCTTCAGCTCATTAAATAAATATTTTTTGAGCATCCGCTTTGTCTTGGCACTTGAAGAACTTACAAAGCATGTGTTAACTACACACTTGATATCTATAGCTGGGTGTCCTCATACTTAATTTGTTCAAAAGGAAATTCATGAAAGAATCCTAAATCAATTAGGATTAGGTTTGGTTGCAACGAGAAATTTCTAAACAAGATGCAGGTTTATATTTCTTTTGCATCAAAGATGTCGGGAAGGAAGTAGTGTAGGACTGGTATGGTGGGTCCATCAGACACCTCACCTACTTTCACTTTCTGGTCTGCCATCATCAGTGAATGGTTTCCATCCTTGTGGTTGCTTTCTTGCCCAAGCTGGCTACTAGACATCTAGTCATCACATCCACATTCCAGGCCAACTAGAAACAAAGGAGAAAGGGAAGAAGGGCAAAAGCTGTTTCAAAGAAACTTCTCATAAATCCAATTCAATAGCTTCTACTTGGTGTCATTGATCAGAATTTAGTCACATAACCACTTCTATTTGAAAAGAAGTCTAGAAAAATATGTTTATTGAGCCCTCCAAAAAAATTAAGATTCCACTGATAAAGAAGAAAGAGAAAATTGCTGTATGATAAGTAACTGGCATAACAAAAAGTGATGATAGTAGTTGATTGTGGGGAGGGAAATTAAGACCCTGGAGGCCAAGTATGGAGTTGAAACTTACTTTTCACTGTATATTCTTCTATTCTGCTTTTAAATTTTTTTCCAGAATTATAGGCTGTTTATTAAAAATATTTTAATTGAGTTCATTGTCTTTCTTCATGGTAAGCCCACCTATTCCACCTTATAAAAGTTTTCTTTTAGTAAAAGGTATTACCGGGGCACCTGGGTGGCTCAGTCGGTTAAGCATCCGACTTCATTTCAGCTCATGATCTCTGTGTCTGTGAGTTCGATCCCCACGTTGGGCTCTGTGCTGACAGCTCACTGCCTGGAGCCCACTTCAGATTCTGTGTCTCCCTCTCTCTCTGCCCCTCCCCCACTTGCACACACGTGTGCAGGCTCGCTCACTCTCTCTCTCTCTCTCAAAAATAAATAAACATTAAAAAATTTTTAACCTGGAAAATAGTAGAATTGTAGAAACAACTTGATCCGTGGAAAAATGAGTGACCAAATAAACCTCAGCAACCTGTATAAGTTACTTTCCTAGACACATAACAAGAAGGCTAAGTGCACTCTAGTTTTCCCATTGCTATAGAAGCTATTGGGAAAATGTAATTAAAAAACTAAATCTTCTGTCTTCAATCCTCTCTGCAAAGGTAATAAATAAAGCACTTTGATGGCATTAAACCAGAATGTGATACACATCACAAGCATTCCATTAAGAGATTGCAAAAACAGGAAGAAATCTCTCTCTTTCACAGAGCTAAGCAGATAGACTTCATTACGTACATGTTTTCAAAATAACAATGAGCTCTCAAGTAGGAGAACTTGACAGTACTGTTTTTTGCACATAGTTCATCCTAAATTTGCTTGGTAAATTTGTGACCATCTGTGTTAACTAATTGGCTTTCTCCAAAGGGGAAACTACATCTCATATATTTATGACAAGAGGTATTGCTGTAACTTTGAGCAAGACACCCAAAGTTAAGCACCTATCTCCACAGAAACTGTGAGAGGAGTGCTATGCCTCTTGATGTTATATTTCAAAGAGATGGCTCCTTTTTCTAGATCCTTGAAAAAGACCTTCTTGGTTCATAAGTCTCACAAAAGTCCTACCTCGTCCTGCAAAGGATTTAAGTACATTTCAAAGAGAGGAGAAAGTACTTAACGTTACAATTTTCTGAAGTAAATACTCTAAGAAAAAGGAACAGAGAGAAATCTCTTCCTTTATTTTCAATAGGGAGAATTAAGCTTCTTGTTTTTAATTTTCACTTGTCCTTATAGAACCTAAGATCTTTCAAGATTTTTCAATGAAATGTTACTGGCATTTTGAGTGGGATAATTCTAGCTAGCATAGGACTGCCGGCTATAATGCAGAACAGGTCCTAGGCAATAAATACTTGGAGAGCCCAAGTTACTGAAATAACCTCAGATTTCTTCCAACACCTAGCCAGATGCTTCCATAATGTAAAGTACCAGACCAGTTAGGAACCACTGTTAGGTCCCTTCTCTTCTTCTGTCTCTGAGGTCATGTTAATATTGTTAATATCACTCCTCAGCAAGTATACACAAGCCATCCATCTCGGAGGTACCAGAGACTCTCCCATCAGATTCATCAATGCAAAATTGCTAAATTTCCTGAATGCTCAGGAAGACACATTCTATAAATGATGGGTTTAAAACACCCAGAGTATCTTTTAAAGGAAGTGCTCTTTCCACGACAGAGTTGTTCTCAAAAGTACACTAAAGACTCCTTCCCAGGGGCACCTGGGTGGCTCAGTTGGTTAAGCGTCGGACTTCAGCTCAGGTCATGATCTCATGGTTCCTGGGTTCAAGCCCCGCATCAGGCTCTGTGCTGACAGCTCAGAACCTGGAGCCTGTCTTCGGATTCTGTGTCTCCCTCTCTCTCTGACCCTCTCCTGCTTACTCTGTCTCTCTCTCTCTCTCTCTCTCTCTCTCTCAAAAGTAAATTTAAAAAACATTAAAAAAAAATCTCCTTCCCAAGGGAAGTCTATTTTACTGAAAGAAACTCCTCCATAGCCCAAATCTTAACTCCATTAACTAGAAATAGACCAAAAGGGAGTAACTTCTCCCTGAGTAATTGCTAAAGGCCAGAGGGCAGGGAATTGTTTTTCTTAGAAGGAAAGAATCCTTTTGCAGCAGGAGGCAATGGATAGAAAAGGACACTTATGTGTGTATAACTGTAAACAATCCTTGCACATTGTTAGATAATCTTTCATTTTTACAGAGGAAAGCATGTATTCTCCCACAAAAGCCCTTGGGCTCTGTGATTCACCCTGGCATATCACACGTTTACTGAACGAGGCACTTTGTTCAGAGCTCTCAGGGTTTCAAAAATATTGGCCTATTTGGAAAAGTATCCCCCAAACAAACAACTTTTAAAAGATTTAACTGAAAACATAAAAGTTTTGTGGATCAACATGTAAAAAAAACTGTGTTCAAATTGAGAGTTTTTTTGTGTGTATGAATTACATGAGAGGGTTCTTTGTGTGTGAAAAGTATTTATTGACATGAAAAGGTATGTGAGACATACAGTTGACTCATATTACAAAGTAGAACACACACCGTGATGCTATTTTTTACAATAGGTAGAAGTCAAAAAGTCTGAAAATGTATGTGCTAAAATGAACTTGTCTCCTACCTCCAATCCTTAAATGTTGTGTGAACTTGAAACAGTCACTTGACTACTCTAAACTTGTTTTTTCATCTAAAATAGAAGCAAAGAAAGGATAAAACCAGAAAAGGTCATAAGGTCATTAGCTTTGGAACCAATTTGTATGGAAGCATGGTGTAACCTTCCATTCCCCTTTTAGTGACCAACACAGGACTGTTAGGGGAGGCTCAGTGAATGTTGCATTACAGTTAACTTCATTGGATTGAATGGATGCAATTTGTGTAGGCTATTTTACATTAAACAAGATACTACAGTCAAAACCCACTGTGCAGTACTTGACACATAAAAAGTAGTCCCAAAACTTTTATTATTGTCATCATCATTGATCTTATGATTACATGACCCATAAAATTGGTAAGACTGAAATCATCACAAAATTTTAGTATTAGAAACAATGCTAAAAGCAAGATGTCTTAGGCTAATCCTTAAAATAAAAGGCAGTTTAGGGGTGCCTAGGTGGCTCAGGTGGTTAAGCGTCTGACTTTGGCTCAGGTCATGATCTCGCAGTTCCTGTCTTCAAGCCCCACGTCAGGCTCTATGCTGACAGCTCAGAGCCTGGAGCCTGTTTCGGATTCTGTGTCTCCCTCTCTCTCTCTGCCCCTTCCCAGCTTGCGCTCTGTCTCTCTCAAAAATAAAAAAAATATTTTAAAAATAATAAAATAAAATAAAAGGCAATTTAATTAAAATCCAGTAGCCTGAGGATCTAAAAAAAAAATTAAACACCCATTATCTAATGTCATTCTTCCTGAATTCAAGACTTAAATGACTTGGAGTCAAAGAATTTTAATAAGGATTAAAATCTATAAACCTATATATGAGATTTTTTTAAGTCACAAAAACAAAAGCAGCTAATATCCATAATCAGAAATAATTCCTGAGCAGGAGTGCCTGGGTGGCTCAGTCAGTTGAGCATTAAGACTAATGATTTTGGAGTTTGAGCCCTGTATCAGGCCCTGCACTGACAGTGCAGAGCCTGCTTGGGATTCTCTCTCCCTCTCTCTCTGCCTCTACCTCTCTCTCTCTCTCTCTCTTTCAAAATAAATAAATAAACTTTAAAAAAAACTAAGAAATAATTCCTGGGCAAATACCCCAAAATTATCCACAGGCCTACCTTCCACATTGCCTTGGAACAATGAACAGCTTCCCCTACAGGCTTTGAAATGGTGTGTTTCCAAGATGCAGAAGGCACGAGCAAACTGCTAATGAGATTCAACAGGTTGAATTTTGTTTCCCGTTTGGACTCTGCTCATGTTCTTAGCTGTTGATCAGTTTCTGGAAGAGAAAAAAAAAGTATGATGGATAAATTCATACAGCCCAGGTTTGCTTGAGAGACAAAATAAAATAATCATAGGATTCAATAATCCCAGTGAGCAATGTTCATCTAATAGAACAAGGTAAAAAGTTAAATCTCTAGGCAGAATAAGAAAAAAAGGCATAAGCCCAGTGTACCCCAAACAATCATTATTAAATATTATAAAAAGTGGTCTTTCTCTGTAGCTGCCCTAGGGCTTTAATACTACTGCAAATGGAGTCACTGGATTACGTTTTCAAGGAGAATTAATGCATCATTTTGTGACCCATAAAACCATACCAAAACTCACTTAGAGATTCTATAAAGAAAGAAATAATTAGTGCAGGATACAGGGTTATTTGAAGAATCAAATCACTGTAGCAATCACTGACATTTCCATAGGCTTTGTCAATAGAGAACACTTAAAATTCTTTTTAAAACCTTATGAATACTCTAAAAGCTCTAATGAACAAAAAAGAAGTATTCCAATTCTACCAAAAATGTCACTATGAACATGAGAGACAGAGGAATGCATTTTTCCAGAGAAGAGGAAGAATTATAATAAAATAATGATGACAGTGATATCTACTGAATAACTACCATATGTAAGGCATTGTGTTCACATTATTTTAATTCCTGCAAAAGCCCTAATGTGATAAACAATTATTTGTCCCCATTTTCATGAAGGAAATTCCAACTCCTATATAGCAACCATTTTAGTTAGACTAAGTAATATTATCTGCTTTGATAAATAAACCCCAAATCTCTGTAGCTTAACACAATAAAAGTGAGTATCTATCTATCTCACATTACAGTCCAGTCGGGGCCTATTGGTTAAGCAGTCTTCCACATGGCCATGCAGAGATTCAGGCTCTTTCCATCTTGTAAGATTAACATACCCTCAGCTCTGGACATACGGCTCAGTCCATTAAGCATTTGACTTCAGCTCAGGTCATGATCTCACAGTGGCTCTGTGCTGACAGCTCACAGCCTGGAGCCTGCTTCAGATTCTGTGTGTGTGTCTCTCTCTGTCCCTCCCCCACTCTCTCTCTCTCTCTCTCTCTCACTCTCTCTCTCTCTCTCAAAAATAACATAAAAACATTAAAAAAATTTTTAAGCTTAAAAAAAAGATTAACCTACCGTAGAGCCTCAGAATCTGTAAGTTACATCCAGAATTCAGCTCCATGGTCACATCTAAATACAAGGGAGGCTAGGAAATGAGGCCTCCTGTTCACAAGGAAAATGAAATGCCAAGAGCCTGTTTCTGGCATCAGTAAACTTGTCACAGAATTAGCTATAGTAAAAGACTATACACAAAATAAGAACAATGATGAGAAAGAACAGCACAATCAGTACCTCACGGAACTCCGAGTCTGTAAAGGCAGACATTAATTACACACAGAAGTACGGTTGCAACTATGAGGAGCACAGTAAAATACAAGACCATGGCTATGAAACCTTATGAAGGAGGCTGAGGTGGGGGCGGGGGGTAACATCTGAACTGAAATCTGAAAGATGAATGGAAAGGGGGTTCTAGGCAGAGTGACTAGCATGTGCCAAGGTCCATTAACAAGAGAAAGACTGTTGAACACCAGGAAGCAGAAGCCCTGTGGCTGAAGGGGAGAAAGAACAAAGCAGAGAGTGGGGAGATACTGGGCCCTGGTCAGCCACATTGGTTAATGCTGCCTTTATCTTCAGAGTCAGGCAAACCATTTAAGAGTTTTAAGCAGGAAGTTGAATTGATTGCATCTGCTAGTGGACAGCATTATTCTATATATGTTGCAAAGAATGGATTGATGGTGTCCAGGGGATTCACAGAGACCACTTGGGAGGCTATTATAGATGACTAAATAAGATAATGGTGGCTTGGACCCATGGTGGTAATGGTGGTGGTGGGAAAAAAGTGGAAGAAGAAAAAGGTTAGAGAAACACTTATGGATGAAATATACAAATTCTTGTGACCAGTTGGATATGGATTCTACCCAAAGAATGACAGATTTGTAAGTATTTTCTTAATAAGCCAAATAACATTAAAAGGAGCTTCAGAGAACTTACTTTCAGATCATTCATCTGAAATAGAAATAATTATATGCCCTTTTAGAATCAGAAACTACCATGATTTTTTAAGTAATAACAAAGATATTGAAATAGCTCTATTCCTTACAAACCCCTCTCATCTTTATCTTTCTTTTAAATATCTGGTTATGTTCCCTTTCTTTCAGTCCCCTTCCTCTTTTTACATAAGACTCTAATATTTTTTATTTCCCTTAAATGTAGAAAGTTCATGGAGATCCAAACACATTTTCTGAATTTACTTAAGAAACAACATTTTTTGGTTGCATCCGAATGTTCTAAACAGTTAAAATGGGACAATTTTGTGAATGGAAAATTGGATGGGTGGAAAATTTCTCTAATTTTGTTGTGATTACTGAAATTAAATTTATTATATGGCATGTCCTTCTAAATAAATACTATAGTGCCCTGAAGAACAGCATTTTATCTTGTCTTGGCAGTGGACATGTATTAGTCATTCAGATCACCGCCATGTGATTTGGAAGTGATCCACATTTTGTTGTACTTTTATGTTAACACCCAAACTGCCTAATGATATTTTTATTTTATAATTATTATTTTCCCTTTACAAAAGTAACACATGCTTATTAAAGAAAATTTAGAAATGATGAGAAAAAATAGAGAAAATGTATTACGATAGTCCATTTAGTTTATTTCTAACTTTCGCAATAACTTTCGCTTTGATAAATGATGTTGAGATGAATAACTGGGGAGATAAATCTTTGTGTTGCTTCACTGATTAATAGATTGCAAGTGGTAGAATTATTACATGAGAATTTTTTATATATTCTTAAATTGCCATCCAGAAAATGTGTGCCAATATATATAATAGCAGTAGTATAGAAGAATGGCCCACACTTCTAAGTATTTTTTGCTTAGACTTTTGCTTGGTGTCTGACAATTTGAAACTTGAAGAGTGCTATATTTCATTGTTTAAATTTTAATTTCTTTGAACGCTAATAAAGTGTTCTCTCTCTATTTTCTCTTTCCCCATGCCACAGTAACCTGGAGATTTTTTTTAAGTTTGTTTGTTTGTTTGTTTGTTTGTTTAAGTAATCTTTATGCCCAACATGGGGCTCAAACTCACCAACCCCAAAATCAAGAGTTGGCATGTTCCATCAGCTGAGCCAGCCAGGCTCCTCTAGCCTGGATATTTTAAATGGGGATCATTTTACCAGTTCATGTGCCCATTTGCTATTGTGGGACCATCAATCCTTTAAATGGCTCCTAGGGATGTCAGAAGGCGCACAACCTGCTCACTGTCATTGGGTATCTGCCATTCTAGTCTTTTCCCTGACCTGACTTCCTTCAGAAATATCTGCTGCCAAGGTCTCTCCTGCTGAGATACTGACACAGGGCATAAGCCACTAATTCAGGTGTCCCCAAACAAGCTTCTGCATGCTAAGCAGTAGCACTACTAATGACTCCACTGTCAATCAGGGAAGCTTCTGCCTCCCTAAATTACTGCTGGTGATGCTGATGTACTGTCCTCAGATCACCAAACAGCCCTGAGGGCTTTATCGCCTTTATCATGCCTGAGTGTGTCTGACCTAAAGGGGAAGGGGCTACAATTCAAGGACAACTTATCAATGACCCACAGTCAAGCTGCCTCTCTGATTCTTTTTGTTTAAATCTCAGACCAGGAAAAGTCATTATTTCTCCTCCTGTATCAAAGGAGAAAAAATATAAAGGAACAAGTAGTTTTCCAAATTCGTTATTCCTACTAAGAACTTGTGTGTCTTTAGCAAGGACGAGGTAGTAATTGAGTAAAATAAGGAATTGAAGGAACCAAAAAAGGCCAACATTTCATAATACCATCGCTTCTTTACAATAAAGACTTAGATATATTTCTATATGCATGAATTAAAAACTGGAAGACCACATACCAAAATACTGACTGTAGTATTTCTGGAGCCATACGAATTTGGAGATTTGGGAGGGACAAAGGGAGAGATTTCCATTATTTACACTATACACCTCAAAAAAAGGGGGAGAAAAAGGCATGTTGAGATTATAGATCATTTTTACTATCTTTTGGTATTTTATGTATTTGCCAAATTTGACTGCATAAAAAATTATGTACCAAAAATACAATAACCAAAGTTAAGGAACAAAATAAAATCAGTTAACACAATGCTAATATCCATTATATATATACCTTTTATAATTTATTCACAAACTAGGAACATATAATTTAATGGTGTGGAAATAGACAAAAGAAATGAACAGATAATTGACAGAAAATCCAAATGGACAAAGATATATAATAAAAGGCTCAAATCTAATAGTAATCAAGGAAATGAAAACTAAAGTAACAGTGAGATACCATATTTCACCCATAAGCCCAGGGGGGGAAAACAAATAGAACTACAGAACTTATTACTGGTGGAAGTGTGAGAAAAAGTGTACTCTCATGTATTGCTAGATGTTTGAAGTATTTCAGCCTTTAAGGGGAGCAATCTAGAGCTTTATTAAAATTAAAAGTGCATACACCCTTTAACACAGAAATCTCACTCTTGGAAATTTATCCTGAAGACATAAAAACCAGTTGGTGAGAACATGCCTATAGAAATGATTATTGCAAAATTTATCAGAAGAACTTAAGCCCAGAAACAAAATGAATGCCCATCAGTACATCAATGGCTGAGCAATGCGTCACATAACAGAATATGATACAGCCATTGTAAGTAATGAAGTGCTATATCAGATGACTTAGACATATTCCCAAGGAATACTATTGAGTGAGAAAGCAAGTAGAAAAATGTACATAAAATCACACTTTTGGAGAAAGAAAGAGAAATCCTTGTATTTAGAAATCCTGTACATGTATACATGTCAGTATAGTAGTCCAGGAGTGCAAGGCAAACTGCAGGTTAATTTATTAGAGTGCTTTATACCAAGTTATTAATTTGCATTATCCTGGAGGTAGGTAAAGGAACTGATATAATGGGTTCAGAGAGAAGAATGATGGGGAAATCTAATCCCAAATAGAAAAGAAAGAAAAAAGAATACTAGCTTTTAAAAAAAAAATTTTTTTTTAATGTTTATTTATTTTTGAGAGACAGAGCACAAGCAGGGGAGGGGCAGAGAGAGAGGGAGACACAGAATGCGAAGCAGGCTCCAGGCTCTGAGCTGTCAGCACAGAGCCCAACCTGGGGCTCGAATGCTCTAACTCACTAGCCGTGAGATCATGACCTGAGCTGAAGTCAGATGTCCAATCAACTGAGCCACCCAGGTGCCCCAAGAATACTGGCTTTTTAAGAAACATATGTAATAATCATATTTATATATTTAAGTAAAATTATATGAATGTGGGTAACTGTTTTTTAAGTATATAAAGCTTTTTAATGGATATCTTATTAATAAGGAAATACTTTCCTAAAAATTGAGATAAATATATTATAACAATAGTTAGCTATAAAAGCCATATAAAAATATAGACCATAGTCAAGGGGAAATTTATTATAGTTTGCTTGATATTAAGGTCAAGAAGGTCAAGTTTCAAAAATAATCAGTCATAATTTATCATGATGCCAGCTAATACTCTGTTTATGTTAAAGATCAGTACAAATTATCCAAAAATTTTTTGATAGCTTTGAAAAAAGTTTCCAAAAGGAGGTCAAACCTCTGAAATTAAAAATCATTAATAAGTGAGTTTTCTCAGCATAAATGGAATGGCATTTATAGTACTAATTTAAGAAATGATTTATAAACTGTTAATAGTGACAAAACTGAAATGGTAATTAGAAATTTCAATAATAAGCTTCAAGATAAAACAGGTTTGGGGTTAATCCCAAGTTTCCTGGACAATCCAAAACAAGAAGTTTGGGTTTTTGTTTTTTTTTTTAAGATATGGGTGTGCCTGGGTGTCTCAGTCAGTTGAGTGTCCAACTCTTGAGTTCAACTTTTAGATCATGATCCCAGGGTGATGAGATCAAGCTCTGCAGTGAACATGGAGGATGCTTAATATTCTCTTTCTCCCTCTCTCTTCCTCTCCCCGGTTTGCTCTCTCTCTCTCTCTCTCTCTCTCAAAAAAAAAAAAAAAAAGACATAGACTAGGTGTGAGTTGACTGGTATTTTCAATGAAGATACCATTTGTCAAATAAGATATGAGAGTAATAAACCTGCGGACAAAACTTGAGCCATAGAATTATTTATCTTTGGAATTATATGTCCCCAGTTTAGTGAAAATAATTTGAAAAGAAAATGGTACTGAGAACATCAGCAAAGCCTTTTGAAGAGTAGAATAGCATGTTCTGGGTAAATAGAAAGGCAAGAATATTGAGATACAAAACTAGACTATAATCAAAAGGATGGGGTTTAAAAGAATCTAGAATTTATTCAGAAATCTCTCATCTCAGGGCGCCTAGGTGGCTCAGTCAGTTGAGCATCTGGCTTTGGCTCAGGTCATGATCTTCGTGGTTTGTGAGTTGGAGCCCCACACTGGGCTCTCTGCTGTCAGCACAGAGTCTGCTTCAGATCTTCTCTCTCCCTCTCTCCCTGCCCCTCCCCCACTCATGTCTCTCTCCCTCTTTCAAAAATAAATAAACATTAAAAAAAGAAATATCTCATCTCTCAAAATCAAAAAAAAATAAACTTCCATTTCCGAAATTTGTATTCAACTCTCCTATATTAAATAGTCCCTCTGTTTTGCTCTCCCTGCCTCCAGGGCTGTATTTAGTTAGCAGCAGCATGTATAAAGTATGATAGGAGACTGAAAAACACCACCACGGCTCTGTCATGGGACTGCTGTCCATTCCTGTCTGACATGAAATTCTCAAAATTGGAGTCATCAGTGCCACCTCAGAGACTAGATGCCATATTTATGACATGTCAAAATCATTTTCTCATATCTGATAGTTTCCTAAATTTGTTCACTGTTGCCTTGAAATAAAAGAAAATATTATTTTAAATATTTTTTATTTATTCATTTATTTATTGAGAGAGATCTCAAGTCAGGGAGGGGCAGAGAGAGGGAGAGGGAGAGAATCCCAAACAGGCTCTGTGTGGCCATCACAGAGCTTGATGTTGGGCTTGAACCCACACACCATGAGATCAAGACCTGAACCAAAACCAAGAGTTGGACGCTTAACCAACTGAGCCACTGAGGCACCCTAGTATTTTAAATGGACATTCTGACTTGTATGTTAAGAAAAAGGGAATAGAAATATAGCAACCAATGTTCACAAATATAGGATACAATGAGCATGCTCAATTTTGTCAGTTGAAACATAAGTTTGCATGGGTACCTAGGTGACTCAGTTGGTTAGGCATCTGACTTTGGCTCAAGTCATGATCTCAGTTTGTGAGCTCGAGCCCCGCATCAGGTTCTGTTCTGACAGCTTAGAGCCTGGAGCCTGCTTCAGATTCTGTGTCTCCCTCTTTCTCTACTCCTCCCCACTCACACTGTGTGTGTGTCTTTGTAAACAAACAAACAAACAAACATTAAAAAAAGAAACAGGAGCTTTGATCCTTCAAGTGAAGTTTATGAAGAAATTAAAGATGGCAGCAAGTTTGAGGCATGTGTCACTTGCCTCCAGACACTGGTTCCTTTATGTTTCAACCCTAAAAAGTGAAATGAAAAAAAACTAGGGCTAAAATTTGGGACAGAGATAACATAGAGTTTTTGGTAGCCTAAACTTCACATGCTTGTCTTGGCACTCGGGATCTCCCTTGTGCCAAGCCAGGGAGTCCTCCAAGGTTTCAGATCTTTCTTAGTATACAGGTACCAACAGGCTGGTAGGTTCCTCTAACCTTCCTATGATCTGGTGGTGTGAGCAGAGGTGCTTCTGTTTGTTGCCAACCTCCTGTTTACCAGAAGGATCTCAAAATCATTTTCCATAAACTGTAAAACAAAATCAATGGGGTCACTAATGTAGAAGGAACAAAGGTTTCTGGGTCTTTGTTTTGCTTGGTTTTCTTTTATATACTAGGATTGAAGTTGATTTATTGGAGTTGGGAAAGGTAGTTTGGATAAGAAGTTTGAACAGCTCTTATGGATATTTGTTTCTGATCATCAAATGTGGCTATGCATTTCTTGAAATACACATTACATCTTTCAGCTAGCAGACCCTGCAAAATCAAGAGAGGCGCGGTTACCCTGGGTATGGGAAGCAGACCTTCCCTCTCACTGGCTGCCATGGTGGGCCATGAGACTACCTGCGTCGGAGCAACAGGACAATCTTGCAGTGATACTCTCCCTTGAAGAGAAAGGGGGTTTCGACTGCACTATATACCAATATCCAGGAATGAACACTGAAGCAGGAACTGTTTCCTTCTTAATTAAGAGAATTATTAAGTACTGGATTTGGAAAAACCTGGGGTTTGTAGAACAGAATGGAATGAAAGCCTAAATTCTGCATTGCTTATTTCGCCCCCTGAAATAACAGAACCCTGTTGAAACAATCTCTTGGCAACAGGAAGATCAAAGGAGAAACAGTAAGCAACTCAGGGGTGAGCTGTGATTCCTTTAAAGCAAAAGGGGGCAACCCCCCATTACCAAATATCACTTTTGCCTGGGGCCTTTGAAGAAAATGGTGTTCTTGCCCTAGCTCTAGCACCTTTTCATTTTGATAAGGACCTTATTGTCTTTTTACCAACTTATTACTTGAAATGGCAATATAGCCTGTGTCTGCTGTTTCAAGGCCTTGATATATTTTTCTAGTGGTTCAGTTTTTAAAAAATAAATAAGATTTAGTTTTTCCTCCAAAAAAAATTCAAAACCACAGGGAAAAAAATTCAAAACCAATGCAATTGTCATGAGTATTGAATGTGATTACTTATTTGAAGTACTTAGCAGGATGTGTAGTTAAACATCCAATGAATGCTAGTTGTTGTTAGTTTTGTACTATGCTCGCTCAGGGTATTGACTGGCCTCCTGGTTCCCTGAAGAAATTAACTCCCCCATCAAGCAGAAGTCACTTATTCTCTTTGCATTAGATGTATGAGAAAATATTTTCCTTTCCTGTTCAAAACTCTAGGGAAATTAACTCCTTTAGCTGGGTTATGGAAGTCTAGAGTCTCAGATACAAAGACTCCTTCTAGGAGAGATTTAAAGTATCAATTACCTCTATTGAAAATTTGTTAGTAATGTAAAATCCATTTATGCAAATACAATTCTTTGCCAGGATGCTGGATGGAAAAAGTTGTCATATTATTATTATACATGATTAATATGCAAATCTATTTTACTAGCTTTATGGTTTCTTTGAAGCGATTTTTAAGTGTACTGAGAAAAACTCTTTTTCCTTTCTATAGACTCAGACATATATAGCACTTAGGTTACTCATACGGTATATTATTTATGGTTAAATCTATGATAGGATTATCCTTTCTTTGCTTGCATGTAAATCAATTTCCGTATACTATTGAATAGTATTCTTTTCTATTACAGTCATTTGCTTTAGTATGAAACGTATTTTGTAAGGAACAAGATGGTGAAATACGCTTTGAACACACCATACTGTATTTTTCAATCCATAATTAAGTTAAAATATAAAGTCCTTGGTATTAAGGCACAGAATGATTTAGTGAGAAAAATCTGAGATTCCTAGCCTGGATTTGAATTTTAACTGAATTACTTAACTTCTGAGTGGCCTAAAGCAAATTCCTTAATCTTGTTTTGCCTCTGTTTTCTCATTCTTTTTTCCCGAATCCATGCAAAGTTGAAAACAATTAATAAGGCTTTTAAAAATAACTCAATTAATCAATTGTAGTGGACTCTGTGTGATTTTGAGGGCTGAAGAATTAGTTTCTCAACACCTATTTCTCCTTTCTAACAGCACCCAGATTTCATTTTGAGGAACTCTAGTCCATTGTATATGGTCTGGTGGGACTCTATTCAGATGCCCACCTTCCTATAAAACAAGGAACATAGCCACGCCCCAAGACGGGCCATTCAAATACTCTCTCCCTGAGTGGGTGAAATAGAAATTAGAAAAGTTTACCATTTGATTTTTCCCCAAGTAGCAAGGTCCCGAACACCTTTGTCATATAATAAGACCCATGTTGTGCTTCCATCTCAAGAGGAGCCCACAATGAACCTGTTTCCAGCTTAGTTTCTCAGCTTCCCATAAATTATGTGAGCATTCGAGACTCTCAATAGATTCCTTCCTGCTTAGGTTAGCCAGAATCATCTATTTTTGTTGTTTACCACCAAAGAGTCCCCATGGATAGACCAGTCTAATTTTATTGAATGTTTTTTCAGAGCAGGCACTAAACAGGGCACTGTGAGGCCTACAGCAATTCATAAAGCATAGTGCCTATTTCTAACTCACTGGGGAAACAGAAAGATCCATAAAAAGAAAGTTCTGTATAAGCAAGAGATGATAAGCACCAAATGAGTGGTAAAAACAACCCTTGAGAGACAGTGCTTTATTGTGGTAAAAATATACCTTCTGGAGCCAGATATTATGCATCTGAGCCCCAAATTGTCACTTTCTATCTGAGATGGGCACATTTCTCAAAGACTCTGCCCCTTCTCTCCTGTTGCAGCTAATAAGAAAGCAGATTTTAAAACAGTTTGTAACCGGTAAGGCACTGAACAAATATTTTCTAATGACCACTGTGAGCTACACATGGTCAATAGTTTCATGGAGTGAGCCATCCTATATAAAAGCAAACTTTCACTGCATGCTTAATACATACCAAGCACTGTACTAGACATAAAATTTGAATCTCATGGTAGTCCTATTTAGTAAGTATAATTATTCCCCTTTAAAATTTTTTAAAGCTAAGACCAATGGATATTTGGTAATTTGCCAAAGATCATATAGGTAGTAATTGACAAATCCTGGATTTTATCTATTTCTACCTGACACCCAGTTCTCTGCCATTACCACAAGATGCTACTTCCCTTATATAGTACTTTTAGGAAGAGTAGGATTACAGGCAAGAGGAATTCTGTAAACAAAATGATGTATCTGCTCTCATCTCCTACACATGTTAGGAGGATCATCCTGATAACCTCTTCAAACTCTTCACTCTCAGAGAGAGGTAGAGAAGTGAGTCACGATAGAAACAGGCTTTCTGACAAGTTTATCTGAAGAAGATGGAGTCTAGGTCTCCATCAGGAATAAAAGTGGGACACAAAGTAGGTGCACCTCCTGGGAGAGCACTATCCTTTACCCTAACATGTAGATGAGAAGTGGGCTTAGCCATGCCACTATAGTTGCATGCTGCCAAGAATATGCTACTTTATTTTCTCTTCCCTCTAATGGAAAGACAGTAAAAGCTCTATGATCAAGCACATTGTGGGAATATAAGATTCCTATCGGCAAAAGTCACCTGTTTAGCTAAAAGTGAGATCTTTCAGCTCAGATCCAGAGTCACCACAGAAAGCTGTGGTAGCACCCAAGTAAAAGGATCTGAGGGAGAGTCCAGATGTCTTTGGATCCCGGCTGCCATATTTCCATGGGTTATCTTACGAAAGCCAGGATCTGGTTTTCCTAGAAAACTTAATGGAATGATATCCATATCTTGTCATGGCTAATCAGTAGAAATCTCTTCTAGATAATTAATTAATATCTAATAGAATCTTCTCAGTTTACATTGATTCCATTTACATGTACCACCATTTCCTGGTTGTTAGAACACCTTGAATGGCCAACAATATAGTGACTGGGATACCAATCATATTAACTGGCTTATCCTGCTTATTACTTACAGGTTTCTAAAATCAATTATTTGCACTAGCAAGGGAGAGAAAAAAAAATCTCTTCAATTTCTGTCTGTCTTTGTGGTGACCCAGATTGAGTTGGGGAATATATCTGAGGAAGGGAAAGGAAGGGAAGGGAAGGGAAGGGAAGGGAAGGGTAGGGAAGGGAAAGGAAAGGAAAGGAAAGGAATATTTAATGGCACAAGCTTTTCAATTAATATGTTATACTGATCATACAGATGAAAGTGGCAATCAGTCATTACTTAAATTTCATGAACAGGGTTGAGTAGGTTAATGGATCCAATAAGTCAAGGTTGTATTACTACAGAACTTAACATAAATGTTGTTCACTCATAAAAATACCCAGCAGCTGTGCAAAGCATGAAGTGACCAGCAGATTTACACTATGAGAAGTATTAGACCTCTGGAGAATGAAATAGGATTCCTTAAATCAGTTGTCTTTTATTTGTTGAAATGAGACAACATCCATACATCTCAGTCCTTCTCTTTAGGTCCTTTGTTGTTACTATCAAAAGCAACAGTAGATTAATGTTTAAATAAAATTATCAATCCTTGTATGTATAACTTTAATAGGAAAGATGATGAAACCTAATATTAGTAACTTAATATAATTTATTTTAAACATTTTAAAATTTTTTTTGAGAGAAAGAACATGTGTGCACAGCAGGGACAGAGGGAGAGAGAGAGAGAGAGAAAGAAAGAGAATCTTAAGCAGGCACTATACTCAATACGGAGCTGAATCTCACAACTGTGAGATCATGACCTGAGCTGAAATTAAGCATGAGACGCTTAACTGACTGAGCCACCCAGCGGCCCTTTAATTTAATTTATTTTAACCATGTGGTCAGTAATATTGGTTCTTAGAATTTATCTTCGTAGACATGAAAGATGAATAAATTTAAGAGTTTACAACTTCGCCCGGAAGCATCACAGCCAAAGAGTTACAAAACGAATAGGCAATGTAAATGCAATTTGTGTACTTGCTTGTGTCCTGACCTAGACACCTTCATAACTTCAGGGCCATCCAGTTATGCCCTCATTAGTCATGCTCCCAACAGTCACCACATACTTTTTAAAGCATTACTGATCTATGAAAACAATTTTTTAAATTTATGAACCCCTGTAGCTTTTCTTTTAACAGATCATATCCTAACATGTTATTTGTTAGAATGTTCTTCGTAATTCATAAGAGACCATTTTTCTGCTGATTTTATTTATTGGTGAAGCATTAATAATAAATTCTGTGTAGGCCCTGTGGAGTCATTAGTAAATCCAAACTACTCTTACAAATCTAAACATAGACACACAAAAAAAGTTATCACTTTCTGTTTAACAGATACTTGTTCTTACAAAGGCTCTGATAAGCATATTCACCTTTTATGCCTAACCTTTATCTGATCGGGGGGGCACCTAGGTGACTCAGTTGGTTAAGCGTCTAACTTTGGTTTAGGTCATGGCTTAGGTCATGATCTCACAGTTCGTGGGATCGAGTTCTGTGTCAGTCTCTGTGCTGACAGCTCAGAGCCTGGAGCCTGCTTCAAATTCTGTGTGTGTGTGTGTGTGTGTGTGTGTGTGTGTGTGTGTCTGCCCCTTCCTTGCATCACACTCTGTCTCTCTCTGTCTTAAAAATAAACATTTAAAAAAATTAAAAAATAAAATTATTAAAAATAGTAAAATTATAAAAAATTTATCTAATCCTTATAATTTAAGCAGATAAAGTAGATAAAGTAAACAAATTCATTTTCTATAAAGACAAGAGTCACTATTTCAGAATTATTTTTTTGCTCTTGCAGTTTTATCATATTCTCTTTAGTATCCCTATGGAAAAGTTAATTCAAAAGTTATGTTGCTACGTCTTTCAGCCCACTTCTTCCTTGTGTTTCTGAAAACTATGGCACATGTACCACGGAGCAGCAGAGAGGGTGAAATTCCTTTCTATAGCTCCCTTCTTTCTTCACACATATAGGGTCAATCCTCAGTCTACTGGCAGCCTAGAACCACAGAACCACAGCTGATCAAAAGCAAACATGTATACAAACAACAGCTACATATAGGATGTTTGTTATGCAGCATCACCACTGCAAATACAGAAACTGGTACCTAGAAATGGGGTGTTGATGGAACAAAAACCTAAACTATATGGATGGAAGAGGGGGTAGGGACACAGTTATAGGAAACAGAAAAATGACAACCCATATCATTTAATGACAAAACATTTCACAAAATTATCATGCATATTAACTTCTATCCTGAGATTAGCTTTCATGACAAGGTTGTTGTTGCCATTTTTATGCCAGTGAGTCAGGCCCTCATGACAGCATTTTGTGGCAACTTGATTTCCTGTCTCTTATTTTCATTTTACTAGTATATGCAGAATGGTGACAGTGCAGTGTGTTAGTTTGGAATCAATCTATCATTGAGACTGAAAGTGGATGTATAATAATTGTCCATCCCATGAAGGCATTTTTAATGTTCATTGAAAAATCTATTTCTGTGTAATATTCTAGAAGCAATGCTGTCTGGTGGGTGTTTCCATCCATTTGAAGATGGTGAATGTGTAATTGCCTTTTATTTTTGTTTTTAATATTAGAGAGAGAGAAGCAGAGGAGAGGGACAGAAGGAAAGAGAACGAATCTTGAACAATCTCAAAGCTCAGCACAGAGTCCAACATGGGGCTTAATCCCATGACCCTGGGATCACGACCTGAGCCGAAATCAAGAGTCAGATGCTCAACTGACTGAGCTACACAGGTGCCCCCGTGTATTAATTCATTTAGTCCTACACTGAAGTAGAAGGAATTATTTTTTTATAAATTTTTAATGTTTATTTTTGAGAGACAGAGAGAGACAGAAACAGAGACAAAGACAGAGACAGAGCATGAGCAGGGGAGGGCAGAGAAAGAGGGAGACACAGAACCCAAAACAGGCTCCAGGCTCGAAGCTGTCAGCACAGAGCCCAATGTGGCACTTGAACTCACAAATTGTGAGATCATGACCCGAGCTGAAGTTGGACGTTCAACCGACTGAGGTACCCAAGCACCCCTGAAGTAGAAGGTATTATTATCTCCACTTCATAGCTGAGAAAACTGAGGTAGAGAAAGATTAAGTTAACAGAAACAGCAATGGTTGGATCTGGATGTGAACCCAGCCAGGTTGGCTTCTGAGCCTGCATCTTACTCACTCATTCCCCATCCTACTGCCTCTGAGGATGAATGAGGCCCAGCTCCTGTCCTCAAGGAGCTTACAGTTCAACAACAATGTAGTATGATGTGTGCCATATTAGTTATACAAGGAACAGGACTAGAAAGGAGAAATTAGATTTCTAGGATCATAGGGAAGACTCCACAAAGAAAGTGACACCGACTTGATTATTACAAATAAAATTCATATTTGAAATTCTATTTAAACTCATTTCATATATCTAACCTAATTGGCGCTGGTCACCAAGATTTGTAACAGCAAACTATATATTACTTGACCCCAGGGCACAAAATTCACCTAGTTAAGTAATTATGTTTTCAAAAATACAACAGAGATCAAAAGAATAAACTAAGTCTTTTGAAAATGTGTTAACTGTCTACCATTCCCACAAACAAAACAGTAATGATGTGAAAATAAGAGACTACAACACAGCGGTTTATGTAACTGCACAAAGTAACAATCCAAATCTGATGCAAAATTGAAATGGGACTGGGTTGTTACCTCAATGTAATTTTACATTCTGTGTTGTATATATTCTAACCCAGACGTGGTGACTGTAGATGGAAACGATGTTTAACAAAGTATCTCTGATAGTCATAGAAGTAGAAACCTTGGCTTCTAGGCTAAGGAATTCACTGTACGCTGAATCTTGTACTACAATAAGGACATCCAGATGTTTTGCTTTAAAAGGAGCAAGGAGTGAGCTCCATTTTTTCATAACTGGAAGTGACAAGTGAAATAAAGTTAATTTAATAAGTAACAAGTATGATGGGAGAAGAATATAAATAGGGCTCATTAGGGAAAGCATTACCAGGCAATCAATTTTAATGGGCATATTCACATTCCAAGGAGTTTAAGGCACTAGATTATTTCCCATGAAAAGTTCTGAGAACAGTAAATCAGATTGAAAATTTAATTTTGGGGGCGCCTAGCTGGCTGAGTCAGTGTAGCATGCAACTCTGGATCTCGGGGTTGTGAGCTCAAGCCCCATGTTGGGTGTGAAGATTACTTTAAAAAATAAAACCCTTAAAAATAGAAGAGAAAATTTAATTTTTGAAAGTACATTGAGAAAGACCAAATATCCATGTTAATCAATTAGATTAAATGGTATTGGGCTCAGTGGTCAGGCAATAAATTGCTTTGTTTACAACACTACTTCATTTGTGAGAAGATGGCATTAAGTGTAAAGTAATTGATGAAAGCAAATGCAAAAAAAGGAGCCAAAAAAATGGGGAAAAGACCCAACAGAATCAGAGCAGAAAACATTCTTCCCCGAAAGACACGACTGTGGTTCTCTCTCCTGAGGACTGCCCTTGCCCCAGATCCACCCAGCCAATCCTACTCCTTCACATCCCAGCTCCAAAGTCAGCATTCTACTAATTATTCCCTGATGTTTTCCTTTTTCTTTGTGCTCCTTCAGCTACAGATAACATTGTTACCTTGCACTCTCATTAATTTTGTTTGTATTTATCAGCCTCACCTAAAGCACAATGCGATATGCCTTTAGGATGTTACTGTGCAATTTAGAGCTAGATGGAACCTTAAATATTTGTTTGTCTAATACTTTAGTAACAGGGTTCAGCAGACCCCAGACTAGAAATAAGAATTGCTGTAGAGTTATTGGATTCATGGCAGTGAATGGAAAGAGGGTTGTTCTATAGAGCAAATTAAAAAGAATTGAAACTTTCTTTTTATTATTTTATTTATTTTAAGAAATCTCTACATCCAATGTGGGGCTTGGACTCATGATCCTGAGATCAAGAATCATACACTCTTCAGATTAAGCCAGCCAAGTGCCCCAAGAATTAAAACGTTCAAAATGTATATTTCTCAGTGGCTAGATACAAATTTACATCTATATTGACATGGAGCTATATCAAGAATCTCTTGTGGGGTGCCTGGGTGGCTCAATTGGTTAAGTGCCAACTTTTATTTTGGCTCAGATCATGATCTCCAGGTTTGTGAGTTTGAGCCTGTCCTTGGGCTCTATGCTTGCAGTGTGGAGTCTGCTTGGGATTCTCTCTCTCTCTCTCTCTCTCTCTCTCTCTTTTTCTCTCTCTCTCTCTCTCTCCCTCTCTCCCTCTCTCCCTCTCTCCCCCCCCTCTCAAAACAAATAAACTTAAAAAAATAATCTTTTGTTTCTACCACCTCTTCTGGCAGCCTTGGGGAAATGAAGAAGTAGCATCATGAGTGGCTATTTTAATCATTGATGATGAATGTTATAAAGGTCTGGGATGACTTAGATTACAGAATTGATGGGTAGTTTATGATATGACACCCATATGACATGAGAGCCCCATATTGGACTTAAAGATAATAGCGATCTTTTATTCTCTCACAGATCATAGAAATAACTAGATACAACTAATAGAAATCATTGCTTCACAAATTAGTGTTGACTACATATATAGCCTTGTTACTAAGCAGAGATTGTTTGAAATGATCAATTATTTTTAAATCATCTATGTTTCCATGAGTTGCTACATAAGACTTTGGTTTTTGTCTTGGGTGTGGGAGGGTATGAAAGAAGGATGAAAGTTCTGGGGAGAGGTGAGACACAGATGGTGGAGAGGATGAGATGACAGCCAACTGCCGGTGGCTTGGAGAGCTGAATTTGATCCTTTGTTGGGCGTAAATTGTTAAGAAGCTTATTTAATGAATGGCTTCATGAATCTCTGAGAGTAAGGAGAGCAGGTTTGGTGCTGTGTTAACAAAATGTTGAACAGCACTTGTAGAATTCCATGCCCAATCCTCACTCTACCATGGGCTTAGTGCAGTTTGGGGTAGGCTGAGACTCAGACATTACCGATGGGTGATCTGGAAAGCACCCTTCTCAAGACAGGCACTGGCAAAAAGAAGTGGTGTTGAAGCACGCTGGCAAGAAGAGATCATGGAAACCTAGAGCAGACCCATTGTAATGGGAGCACTTATGTGGCCTTCTTTGTGCTCACAGGCTGGTAAGAGCATTTGGGTCATGTTCTCATTCAATGTGTAATAAAACTGGTCAAAAGAGAGTAAGTGACCTGCCCAGGATTTCAGAGCAAGCTAATAACAGCTAGAACGAGCTTCTCCCCTCATCTCCTGGAAAACCAGAGCATTAATATGGGATTGCCAGATAGAATGCAATGATTATTTTCTTCTAGAATCGTATATTCATGTAAATCACTAGAGGCTAATAAATGTTTTGTTTTTCCACTATGAATAGCTAGAAGCTTTTGTTTAAAATGGGTTATTAAAATTAACATAATTTGTTATAATTGAGGTTCAGAAAACTAAATAGAATTCCTGACTTTACCATTGATACAAATATTTAAATAAATCTACTAATATTTATTGATTCTATTGATGACTCACTAACACGCCATTAGGAAAAATAATTTCTTTACATTACAACTTATATTTTGGTACTCCCAGAGCAGGTAATCAACAAGAGTATGTCCCTATGCTGTTTTATTTCCTCTATAAAACCTGGTGAAGCAGTAACTCAAAAGACCTATTTCATATTATGACAAACTATATGCCAACAGATTGGGCAATCTAGAAGAAATGGATAAACTCCTAGAAACATATGACCTCCCAAAACTAACACAGGTAAATAGAAAATTTGGACAGACCAGCAATGAAAACTGAATCAGTAATCAAAAAACTCCCAACAAACGAAAGTCCAGGACCAGATGGCTTGAGAAATGAATTCTACCAAAGATTTAAAGAAGAATTAATACCTATTCTTCTCAAGCTGTTCCAAAAAATAAAAGAGGAAGGAAACCTTCCTAATTCATTCTATGAGGCCAGCATTATACTGATACCAAAACCAGATAAAGACACTATAAAAAGAGGAGAACTACAGGGCAATATCTCTGATGAACATGGATGAAAAATCCTCAACAAAATTGGCAAAAAAATATTACTCAGCCATAAAATAGAATGAAATCTTTGATTTAAAATTATATGGATGGAGCTAAAGAGTATAATGCTAAGTGACATAGTCAGAGGAAGACAAGTGCCATATGATATCACTTATATGTGGTATTTAAGATACAAAACAAAGGGGAAAAAGAGAGAGAGAGAGGCAAACCAAAAAACACAGTCTAACTGTAGAGAATAAACTGACGGTTACCAGAGGAAAGTTGGTGGGGAGGATGTGAGTTAAATAGGTGATGGGGATTAAGGAGTGGACTTGTTGTGATGACACCGAGTGCTGTACGGAAGTGTTGAATCACTATGTCGTATACCTGAAATTAATATTACACTGTATGTTAACTAACTGGAATTTAAATAAAAACTTTTAAAAAAAAGTCATTCACCATGATCAAGTGGATTTATTCTGGGATGCAAGGATGGCTCAATATTTGCAAATCAATCAGCATAACACATCGCATCAACAAGAGAAAGGATAAAAACCATATAATCATTTTAATATATGCAGAAAGGCATTAGACAAAGTACAACCTCCATTCATGAAAAAAAATCCTTAACAAAGTAGGTTTAGAGGGAACATACCTCAAAACAATAAAGGCTATATATGAAAAACCCACAGCTAACATTATACTCAATGATAAAAAACTGAGAATTTTTCTCTTAAGCTCAGGAACAAGACAAGGATGTCCACTCTCACCACTTTTATTCAACATAGTGCTGAAAGCTCTAGCTATAGCAATCAGACAAGAAAAAGAAATAAAAGGCATCCAACTTGGTAAGGAAGAAGTAAAATTTCCATTATTTGCAGATGACATGATACTATATATAGAACACCCTAAAGACTCCACCAGAAACTACTAGAACTCATAAATGAATTTAGTAAGATTTCAGGATACAAAATCAATATACAGAAATCCCTTCCATTTCTATACATTAGTATTAAAGTAACAGAAAGAGAAATTAAGAAAACAGTTCCATTTGCAATTGCATCCAAAATAGCAAAATACCTAATAAACTTAAGCAAGGAAGTGAAAGACCTATACTCTGAAAACTATAAAACACTGATGAAAGAAAGTGAAGACAGCACAAATAAATGGAAAAATATTCCATATTCATGGATTGGGAGAACAAATATTGTTAAAATGTCCATATTGCTCGAAGCAATCTACAGATTTCTGTCAAAAATACCAATAGCATTTTTCATGGAGCTCGAACAAACAATCCTAAATTTGTATAGAACCACAAAAGACCCTGAACAGGCAAAGCAATCCTGAAAAAGAAAAACAAAACTGGAGATATCACAATCCCAGATTTCATGATATATTATAAAGCTATAGTAATCAAAACACTTGCACTTGCACAAAAATAGACACATGGATCAATAGAACAGAATAGAGAGACCAGAAATAAACCCATGATTATATGGTCAATTAATCTTTGACAAAGGAAGCAAGAATGTGCAATGGGAAAAAGACAGTCTCTTCAACAAATGGTGTTGGGAAAACTGGACAGCAACATGCAAAAGAATGAAACTGGACCACTTTCTTTCACCATACACAAAAATAAACTCAAAATGGATTAAAGACCTAGATGTGAGACCTGAAACTATAAAAATCCTAGAAGAGAGCACAGGCAGTAATTTCTCTGACATGGGCCATAGCAACATTTTTCTAGATTATGTCTCCTGAGTCAAGAGAAACAACAGCTAAAATAAACTACTAGGACCACATTAAAATAAAAGACTTCTGCACAGCAAAGGAAACAGTCACCAAAACTAAAAGACAACCTATTAAATGGGAGAAGACATTTGCAAATGACACATCCAATAAAAGGTTAGTACCCAAAATGTATAAAAAGTTATACAACTCAACACCCCCAAAAAATACAATTTAAAAAAATGGGTAGAAGACATGAACAGACATTTCTCCAAAGAAGACACCCAGAAGGCCAACAGACACATGATAAGATACCCAGCATCACTCATCATCAGGAAAATCAAAACCACAATGAGATATCACCTCACATGTATCAGAATGGCTAAAATGAAAAATACAAGAAACAGCAACTGTTTGTGAGGAAGTGGAGGTAAAGGAAACCTCTTGCACTGTTGGTGGGAATGCCAACTGGTGCACTCACTGTATGAAGACTCCTCAAAATGTTAAAAATAGAAGTACCATATGATCCAGTAATCACACTACTGGGTATTGACCCAAAGAATACAAAAGCATTAATTCAAAAAGATACACGCACCTATGTTTATTGCAACATTATTTACTATTTTTTTAGAGAGAAAAAGCACAAGCAGGGGAGAGGGGCAGAAGGGGAGAGAGAGAATCTTAGGCAGGCTCCATGTTCAGTACAAAGCCCAACAAAGGACTCGATCCCATGGCCCCCGGACCATGACCTGAGCCAATGAGTGAGGGGCTCAACTGACTGAACCACCCAGGTGCCCCTATTTTAGCATTATCTACAATAACCAAACTATGGAAGCAGCCCAAGTGTGCATTGATTGATGAATGGATAAAGAGTAGTATATACACACGAAGGAATATTACTTAGCCATAAAAAAGAATGGAATCTTGCTATTTGCAATAACAAGGATGGATCTAGAGGACATAATGCTTCCTTAGCAACTTAAAGTATATAATACAGTATTGTCAACTATAAATTTCTAAGGCAGCTTGCTCATTCTGACATTTGAAGGAAGAGTCACTTACAACAAAGGAAGGGCCACAAGTTCTGAAGCCAAAGAGATGAAGGGAATTGTCTCAGAAAAAAATGTGATGAACATATATGTCAGTCCCATAAATCCGCCCTAGGATAGCCTTAATTTCCTATTCATGCCATGCCAATATTTAATGCCAACAATGCTACCAGGAAAAACGCCAATCGGAACATTACCCTAGATGGACCAGACTGATAACACCTGAACCCACGTGATCAATCATAACAGTACAAAAAGAGACACATCCCATCATGTTATGCCTTCTGATTTGTTGTAATCAGAAGTACCACCTATAAAGTATTCTTGCCAAAAATCAAATCTAAATTAGATCTCTATTTTCACATGTTTGAAATTTTCTATAATGAAACATTTCTAAGCAATATTGGTGAGTTGACTAAAACTTTAAGAGGACTTGAAGTGAGCCTGGGTGGCTCAGTCCGTTGAGTCTCCAACCCTTGATTTCGGCTTTGGTCACGATCTCACAGTTGTGATCTCATGGTCGTGATCTCACAGTCGTGAGATAGAGCCCCACATCAGGCTCCGTGCTGGACATGGAGCCTGCTTATGAGTCTCTCACTCCCTCTCCCTCTGCCCCTCTCCCACTCATGTGCACGTACACATGAGCGCTCTCTCTCAAAAAAATTTTTTAATAAAAAGAGGACTTGAAGCAAGGCAGCCAACACCAATGCACAACTTCCACAGAACTGTCTGAGCAGGAAACAGCACTGCCACCCTGAACTCAGACTGCTGCCTTCACACCACGCCAACTTCTGCCCCAGGAGCTCATTTGTATCTCGTCCACTATCACTGCCATTTCTTGCCATGCTCCTGTCAGATGAAAGGGAGCTTCTGACCTTTTCTATGATACCAGTTTCTGAGACAAAGCCTGGTGTGGTGTGGTGGAGTCTGGGTCACATAACAGCCTGTACTATAAGAGAGAATGAAAAAGCAAATACGTAACACTTATGTGAGCTCTAAGTCTTTGCCCTTCACCAAGACGCATAAGGAAGAGAATTCCCCACAGGGAAAAGGGTCTAAGTACTAGGCAGCCAAAATGAAAGACAAGTGGCTGCTACAACTTTTCTTTTAATTACAACTTCTCGGATTATGTACAAACTCCTCAGTCTTATTCAAGTTCCTCCAAAATATGAATCAATCGAATTTTCAAGACTTGAGTCTACTCTTCCTCCACTCATTCTCTGTAGTTCAACCAAGCTGGATGATTACAGTTGGTTTTAAAAATCCTTTTTCTCTCTCTCTCCTCATGCTTACACTGGATCATTTTCTGCAACATTTTACCCCTGGAAATCTGGCTCATTCTTGAAAGTCTATCTCATTTATTACTTCCTCCATAAAAATTTCATGATACCCACTCTGAAATATGAAGTCTTTTCTATTGCAATCCCATTTCAATTTATTTGGACTTTCTCCTAATGACCATTACATTCTATCTGGTATTATATTACATACTTGCTCAAAACTCTCTATCACACTCTAAGCGTCTTTAAAAAGTATTGCATTTTATGATCTTTGTCTCTTTTGTGGTGTTGAGAAGAGAATCTTGAACATAATTACAGTTTTATTAAATGGAATTGAACCATGCTTATGCAGTAGAAAATGTTATTATTTGTCATTATTTCAAGTATAAGGTCTTGGTAGAATGGATCAAGAATGGCTTGTTGAAGGAAGAAAGGGAGGGAGAGAGGGAGGGAGGAAGGAAGGGAGGAAAGAAGGAATGATGGAAGGAAGGGAGGGAAGGAGAGAGAGGGAGAAAGGAAGGAAGGAAGGAAGGAAGGAAGGAAGGAAGAAAAGAAAAGAAAAGAAAAGAAAAGAAAAGAAAAGAAAGAAAAGAAAGAAAAGAAAAGAAAAGGAAAGAAAAAAGAAAAGAAAGAGAAAGAAAGAAAGGAAGGAAGGAAGGAAGGAAGGAAGGAAAGAAGGGAAGAAGGAAAGAAGAATGCCCAGTATACATCAAATTTTTACAGCTTTTTGTATGTCAATTATAGCTAAACAAAGTGATTTAAAAACAGGAGAATGTCAGGATGTCTGGGTGGCCCAGTCAGTTAAGCAACTGACCCTTGATTTGTCTCAGGTCATAAGCTCAAGGTTCGTGGGATCAAGCCCTGAGTCAGACTCTGCACTGACAGCTTGGGATTCTCTCTCCCCATCTCTCTCTCTCTCTCACTCTCTCTCTCTCTCTCCACCCCCCACTCTCTTTCTCAAAATAAATAAATAAACATTTAAAAAATAATGTTAAAAAAAAAACAAGAGAATACCCAGATGGCATGGCATTAAAAATATATCAGGCTGGCAGGTTTCAGCCACATAAGCCACACCCATTCCCATTCTCTTAGAAGCCAGAGTCCTACGTCCCAAACGACAAACCTTATTCTGCATGCATACCTCATTTCATTTCCATCTGTTCCACATCCAGCTCCATACCTTCTCCATCCAGCTTTCTACTGGTGGCAGCTTCAGCTCTAATGTTATCTTAGGCATTATCTCTACTATAAAATCTCAGAAGAGAAGCAATTCTTTGTAATGAGATAAGGAAGGTTTTCCAGAAAAGATGATATTTTGACTGTTTTCTATGGCTTAAATAGGCATTTACTAAATGGAAAACTGGCAGAGGGCAATTTTAGACTGAGAGAGAACTGAACATACATGCCATAATCAAAATGCATTGTTTTCTGTGCTGGATCCAAGTAGGCTTATGAAGTTGCTTGGATTTTATGTTCTAGAAAAGTAGTTCTTACCCTTTCAGCATGCACTGATGGTTTTAAGAATCTGAGAAAACTTGTAGACTTTCTCCCTAGAAAATTATTTGATATAGACAGAAATTTCCAAAAAGTTCCAAGAGTTTCAAGAGACCCATAAAGCCCATTTGTGGACATGGGTCCACAGACCATTTGGTTAATAACTTAATTTTTAGTCACCAAGGAGTTGTCAAATAAAAGAAAATTATTATTTATTTTTTGTTCCAAATTTACATTTCTTGTTTTCTCAGTCTTTCTCAATCTCGGATTCATCAATGCCTGACTGCAAGGACCATCAATCCTTGGGATCATTCTGTGGCAGAGGCTTTTTTGTTCTTATAGAAGAGACCTTTCTTCTTCCAGAAGAAAGCCATGTGCTAATGTGAGTTGAAAACGGTCAAAGAAAGTGGGTCCTTGAAGACTACATAAAGCTGCCTCACCAGCACTAGAATAACAATTTCTGGACTTTTTTATATAAAAGAAGAAATACTCATGTGTTTACATCACGATAGTCAGTCCTCTATTACCAGCAGCTAAATGCAAATTCTTTCTAGTTCTTACAGGAGTCAAAAAAACACGAGGTACCTACCTCCCTAACCTATTTTATGGCAATGGAGGTGAGTGGGGAGAAATTCTCTTCATTTAGAAAACCGTATGAGTGACAGACTTAGGAGGGCTGTCCCAAGTCCATCACTAGAGGATAGTTCTCAGTCAAGCAAAACAAGAGTATAGAGAAAGGTTCCCCAAGAATGTAAGGCACACATCCCCCATCAGCTAAAAACTAACGACTGTCTAGTCTTCATAGCTCTCCAGAGAAATGATGAATATCTCTCTTCATCCATAATGAGAAAAGGCATATCTGAGACATGCCTTACAACACTAATCTAATAACCTCTCCACAGATTGTTTGGAGATTTGCTTTCCTTCTGGGGCTGTCCAGAGCAGAGGCATTTACAGTCAGAATGTTTCTGGTTCTTCTTTTCACTTTCAGTGGCTGGAGTCAGAGGTCTACCAACCATTTCCATTCCTATCCCACAGGTGCTTCCATTTCAACATGTCCAAAATGCAACCTACTTCCCCTCCCCCCCCATGACTGAATGAATGGTACTAGAACCAGATATCTGGGGGTAATCTCACACTCTTTCCCCCACCTCCCTAGTCGCTATGTAGCTGTGAGCCTACTACCTGCATTTTCCTTGTGTCCTCCTACTCTTCCACCCTTCTCATCCAGACACTATCAATTCCTAAGCAACTACTGCCTTGCACTCATCTAACTCATGTTCTGTGATGTAATCATAAAATGAAAATCTGATTAGTTTATTTTTTTCTTTTTTTAATGTTTATTTATTTTTTAGGGAAGTTTATTTACTTATTTTGAGCGGGGAGGGGGAGGCAGAAAGAGAATCCCAAGCAGGTTCCACAATTCTATGAGAGAGCCACAACTCTGTCAGTGTGGGATGTGGGGCTCGAACACACAAACCGTGATATCATGACCTGAGCCAAAGCCAGATGCTCGACTCACTGAGCCATCCAGGTGCCATGAAAATCTGATCAGTTTAAAATTCAAATCTCTTAGGAGGAAATCAGAGGCCCATCAGGCAATACTTGCCTCAGTAATGCCATCTTTCGCTACTTTATCCTCTGCCACACATGGCAGCTGAACCAAACCACCAGAAATTTACTGAATGAATCATGCTCCATAGCTTTCCCTAAAAAGCTTCTTTCTCTCTCTCTCACCTGGAAAATCACTATTCATGCTCAATACTTAATTGAGACATTACCACCTCCAGGTATCCTACCTTGACTCTGTCTTCAAGAAGCGATATAACATGTTATGTTATCAAAGAACATCACTCATAAATTCAAACTATTGGCTCTGTGACCCTGGTCAAGTAATTTAACCTCTCTGTGCCTCAGTGTCCTCATCTGTTAATAGCGGATAATTTCTCACAGGGTTATTGAGAAAATTGAACATGATACTATATACAAAGGTGGTTTGAAGTATTCATGGAATATGGTAAGCACTCAACGTATGTGAGCGATTTTTCTTTCTAAGATTGAATTAGATTCCTTAGTTTTGTTCCCAGCCTTCCATGAAGTTGAGAAACATGTGGAAGTTATAGACTGGCTCACAAAGTCTTATCCACTTGTTTTGTAGTTAGAGAAACCAGTAAGCTAAAACTATTACTCTGCCCTTAGACCTAAGGCTTTGAGTACAAGCTATGCCAGTGGGCAAGATTTGAAGGGTGGAAACCAACCAGAGGTCATCATCCAATCAATTCTTAGCAGTCTGCTAGCAAATATTACCTTGGAAATTACTGTTCCAGATTCCTGGGTATTGAAAGGCAATTTGGCAGAAGCAGCAACATCTTGAGCTGGATCCCCAAAGGTAGAAGCTATGCACAACTAGGAGTATCCATTTTATGGTTTCCTACATGTCCAGAGCACAGTGACAGTAGAGGTGACAATCTTGAATTCAACACAGCCTTTTTATGTGGCCTCAGGGCCATAGCTCCCCTGTAGGTCAGTTCTCTACTATTCTGAAAACATTCCTGGAGAGCCAGCCGAGCATCTGCTCTTCCTCCCTTATCAACATTTTGTAAGTACCTAATTCCCTGTATTAAATTCCTTAACGCTTCGATTATCTAGGACGGTTTCTGTTTCCTGCACTGACCCTAATTAACAATCTAACTGATGCCACTATTAGCTTTCATTCCTTTCAGCATAAGCTTTGCAACACAGCCAGGGTGCTCCCTGCTTCCCAGACCCTCCATGCTCTCTTCACATCTCCACCTTTCTTATGCATCTCTACCCTGCTCCCCACTTCCCTGGACTCCCTCCCCCCCAGTAATCCCAAATCTCCTACTTGAAACTACATTTTTAGAAAGTGCCTTAGTCCGTATAAACAACTTTTATTTTGCAACTTTTGGCAAAAGCAATCTACAACAGTAAAATAAGGATTAGGAAAGTTTACATATATAAACGTACAACTTAGCCAAGATTTCATAAATCGTTTCCAGATTTCCATAGAAGTCATAATGTAACTTTGAGATCTTTTTCTCAGGACTTTTTAGGCTTTTCAATATCTTTTTATTGCCTCTTACTTCTGGTAAAAGAAATTTCTATAGCCCCAAGTTCAACATATAAATAGCTTTAAGCTAAAGTATATTACCCTTGGGGAATACAAAATTTTGAATCAAAAGAAGCTCTTTTATAGACCAAAGTATGTAATTGCTTCAATATTTAAAAATTTTAAGTAATGCTGAATTCCAACACCTTTTAATGTAAGTTAGGGCATGGACCCCAATCTATATTCAAGTTATATATTTTAAGGTTTAGAGACATAGAGTTTGAAATCATCTTGTTCAGTAATTTTAGTTTATCTGAGAAAATTATACACCTTAAGTAAAAATCAGCAACACAAAAATACTATAATCCTAAAGCTACTAAGAACACCATGGATTCATTGGGAAGTCTAGAAACATGTTATTCCATTAAGTCATGTCTGAAGTAGTTTTTCATTGCCCAGGCCCTGGGTGTCTGCACACTGGGTGTCAGCATGGTTCAGTAAAAACTTTCTTGTAAGGAACATAACCTTAAGTAAGTTTTGCTAAACCCTGATATCTGTGCTATAAAAACAAAACAGGGGCGCCTGGGTGGCTCAGTCGGTCGAGCATCCAACTTGGGCTCAGGTCATGATTTCATGGCTGGTGGGTTCAAGCCCTGTGTCAGGCTCTCAGAGCCTGGAGCCTGGTTTGGATTCTGCTTCTCCCTCTCTTTCTGCCCCTCTCCCACTCACACTTTTTCTCTCTCTCACTCTCTCTCTCAAAAATAAATGAACATTAAAAAATTTTAAAAACAAAACAAAAAAGGAGCATATATAACTTCAGTATATTATGCAAATTTTTGTGAAATAGATTGAGGGTTTTTTTCCTTATGGAAAATTAAGGCTTAAGTATGAGTCAAAGGAATTGAACTGGCAAGCGATTTGAGAGTAGATACACAAAGCTATATGCTCAAAATGTTCGATCTTCTGACACTGACACTGTCAAAGGGAAGTCCCAAGTATTCCACTCTCTCTTCTCTTAAACCCAGTTCATTCTTAGGAGGCCACTTCCTCAAGACAGCTCCAGGGGCTATCTTTCCAATCTCTCCACGTGGCCAGTGTATTTGTTTCCTGTTGCTGCTATAACAAATTACCACAAATTTAGTGAACTAAAACGATGCCCTTTTATTATCTCACAATTATGGGGGTCAGAATTCCAGGAGGGCTCAGATGGGTCCTTCGGTTAAAGTCTCATCAAGATGCTGGCTGGCCTGGACTCTTTCCCCAATACTCTGAGGCATAATCCATGTCCAGGCTCATTCAGGTTGCTGACACAATTGTCCCCATTTCCTTCCTGGCTGCCAGCTCCTGGGAGGTGCCCGCTGTCTTTGGCTTGTGCCTCCTCCTTCAAAGCCAGGAGCAGTGCTCCAAATCCTTCTAGAGTTTCAAATCAATCTGATTTCCCTTGCATCTCTCTAACTTCCTCTTCTGCCTTCTTCTGGATTAAAGGCTCACGTGCTTACATTGGATCTACTAGAAAATCCACGACTCTCCCTATTTTAACATCAAATGATTAGTAACCTTAATTATATCGGCAAAGTTCCCTTTTTACCATATAGGGTCACATATTCATAGTCCTAGGGTTTAGGGACTATGAATCTTCTTAGGGACCATAATCCTGTCAACCACAATCGCACATGTTTGAAACCAAGGCTTTCCCGCTAGAGTACATACTTCTTATAGCATTTAAAGACCAAGGGGGGGGAAAATCTCTTTATTCACAAGTGTCCACTTCAAATCCCTGAAAAACAACACATTTATTAAATCTTACAGTCATTACTTAGGCCAAATATATTTACACTCCCCTATCCAATGCCTTTTATCAAAACATGTGGAAGCTAGTTTGGTCATACGCAAATTATAATTAAAAGGTCATTATTCTGGAGAAGGCATTATGTGTGTTTGACATTGTGTGACTATGTATGACAATCAGAATAATATGAATTTTTGTGTCTGTGTATGTACATATCTGAGTGTGTATATATATATTTTCTTTATATATAAAGATACATATAAATAGATATAAATAGATATTCCATTATATATAAATATATATTTGGAATATAATGGAATATATATATAATGGAATATTATTCTACCAAAGTAAAGGAGGAAATCCTGCCATTTGTAACAACACAGATGGACCTTGAAGGCATTATGCTAAACGAAATAAGTCAGACAGAGAGACAAATACTGTATGATCTCACTTATATATGGAACCTCAAAAAAAAAAGGATCTCCTCCATTTAGAGAACATATTAGTGGTTGCCAGAGATGGGGGATAGGAGATGAGGGATATGGACGAAGGTGGTCAAAAATACAAACTTTCATTTATAATATAAATAAGACCTAGAGATGTAATATACAGCATGGTAACTATAGTTAACAATATTGTATTGTATATTTGAAAGTTAAGAGAGTAATCTTAAAAATTCTCATCAGAGGAAAAAAATGTGTAGCCACATGTGTTGATGAACATCCACTAAACTCACTCAGGTAATCATTTTGCAATACATGCATATATCAAATCATTGTGTTGTATACCTAAAACTAATACAACACTATTTGTCAATTATATCTCAATTTTTTTAAACTTCTGTCAAGTATTTTTCATTTCTTCTTTAGAAAAACCACCGATTTTATTCCTCATTCAAATCTTCTCACTGCCAACCAAAGGGGAATTCACAGGTTGACAAGTCTGCTCCTCAAGAAACAAAATAAATTTAACTGTAAAAACTTTCAACATCTTGAGGCGCCTGAGTGGCTCAGTCAGTTGAGCCTCCTACTTCAGCTCAGGTCATGATCTCAGAGTTCGTGAGTTCAAGCCCTGCTTCGGGCTCTGTGCTGACAGCATAGAGCCTGGAGTCTGCTTTGAGTTCTGTGTCTCCATCTTTCTCTCTCTTTCTCTCTCCCTCTCCCCTGCTCACACTCTGTCTCTCTCTCCCTCTCTCTCAAAAATAAATAAACTTAAAAAGAAAAAGTTAAAAAAAAACAGGTCTGTTTCTTGGTTTACCTCTCTCTCTCTCTCTCTCTCTCTCCAAAAAAAAAAAAAAAAAACTTTCAACATCTTAAGATTCGCATATATCCTAATGCAAAACAGATGGTTATCAAAATTTCTTCCTAAGAAGGCAACATAGGCAAAATAAATCCTGCAGAGAGTTCACCCTTCATTTTTTTCCTGTGAGGAGTTCTGATGCGAATCGCTCGTCCTCTGACATCCACAGCGAGTTCCCTTTGCTCCAGTGACAGCATCTATTTTCCAGCACACAAGTGATTGCACAAAATATATTTTTAGTAAAACATACGTAATATGTGTTTTGGGTACAAGAGGTAATGTCAGCTATTACTCACGGACCCAAAGCCCACATAATATGAATAATATTTGTTGAATATAGTTGAAAGTATTCATAGTAACAGAATCTCAGATTTTTTTCCCCTGAAAGGGTCATGGCTCAAAAGCCATATAAACCAGATAATCTTAAAAGCTTACATTTTCTGTTACTTGCTCTAATTTCAAACTACCTAAATGCAATTATTTTTCTTTCATTGAACTATTATTATCAATCTCTTAAAAAGGAGTTTGTATTGGGGTGCTTGCCTAACTCAGTACAGAGTGTGACTCTTGACCTCGGGGTCATGATTTTGAGCTCCAGTTTGGATATAGAGATTACTTAAAAAATAAAGCATTTTTTAAAGTAATTTGTATTTCCTAAGCTCTGCTACTGATATTCAGAGAATTTGTAACTTCATAGGTGAGGCAGAAAAGTATAGTGCCTGGAACTTATATTGTCTATTTCCATATGACATATTTGTACCATTTCTATTTTGGTAGTTTGAGAGTATTTCAAAAGGCTGACACCATCACTATCTACTTTTTTTTTTAATGTTTATTTAGTTTTGAAGAAGAGAGAGACAGAGTGTGAGCAGTGGAGGGACAGAGAGAGAGGGAGACACAGAATCCAAAGTAGGCTCCAGGCTCTGAGCTGTCAGCACAGAGCCCAACGTGTCCCTGGAACTCACCAGCTGTGAGATCATGACCTAACCCAAAGTCAGACATTTAACTGACTGAGGCACCCAGGTTCCCCTCTATCTACTTCCTACATTACTCATAGCACAGTATCTGTACAGGGTGGTTGCCCAATAAAGATTTTGGCTAGTCTATTAATAAAATTCACAGAACTCAATAGAGCATATAACAAAGTAGAGAGTAGTCCAGTTCTACTTAATGTTAATGAGTTATCAACCAATGCATTATGCTCTGTTCTTTTCCAATCTGTTCTGGGTGCCACATTTTAAAATCAATTTTATTCAGGTACAATTTACATGCAATTAAATGTGTTCATTTTAAGTGTCAATGAGTTTGACACATGCATATAATTAGGCATAATCTACCAGCATAATCAAAATACATGTACCTGCACGGGGTGGGGGTGCAAATGGAGGCTGCACACGCAGCATGCTTTCATAAAGCACAGATACTTTTTATAACGGGTGGTAAGCCTGCCTCAACTCTGCCCCGAATTAAATCATTATCTCTCTGATAGTGGAGAGTGAACAATCCTGCTTTTTTTTTTTTCCAGGAGAAGACACTGTCTCCATCTTCTAAGACTGTTTGCTATGCAAACATCCTTGAAAATACACTCCGAAACAAAGACGGCCAATGCCTTAGCTCACAGAATATGCAGAAATGTGAGAGACCCATGGAGAATTGTGTTTTTTTAATTTATTATTTATTTTTGAGGAAGACAGAGAGAGTGCAAGCAGGGGAGGGACAGAGAGAGAGGGAGAATCTGTCAGCGCAGAGCCCAACAGGGGCTCGAACCCAAGAAACTATGATATCATGACCAGAACTGAAACTAAGAGTGAGATGCTTAAGCAATTGAGCCACCCAGGCACCCTGAAAATTGTTTTATAAAAAAGAAAGAATTTTATGTACATTCCTAAAAGCATAAATTACCTCTAGAGATAAATGTTGCCTAACTTAAACTTGTTCATATACATAGACTAGAATTGGTCTGAGGCCAGAAAGCAATATGCACAGCTCTGATTATGTTTTTGAATGATGAGAAAAATTACAGATAATGGGTTATTTGAGGAATAATTACTGGGAATATTTGTATCCTTTACATCCGTGAACAAGATCAGACTAGATTATAATGTCTCAGATATACTCACCAATAGGGGCTGCCCTCCTCTACCTCTGACTTTTGCAAAGAATAACAATAAAATTGTCCTAAGAGTTTTTGAGATCCAAGCTTGATTCTCAATTGCCATTATTCTGGGTTTTAAGCAAGACTGAGCATATTTTAAGGTCTGATGGAAACAAGAGTGAAGGGATCATTTAGGATGAAAAATGAGTAGAGGATAAAGGAGCCGTGGGTAAGTGGCATCGGTGACAATATTTTGTACGGTCAGTGGATGCCATGCCAGCAGTATGGCAGTGACAAAAGGCTCTTGGCACCAACATCAGTCCGACCGATGTCAGCATGGCAGGGCAGTACAGTGTAGGATGATGTCACTGGCCCCGGACGGTACCTCGGCGCTACACACAGAAGGCATCGTCAGCAAACCAAAGTGAAAGAAGAAGCAAATAAACATCATAGAATATCACATGTAAGCCACTATTTGGAGATAAGTGTCCATGCAGAATGGGTGGTGGCAAAGCCGGAGAAATCTTTCTTCTTTTTAAAGTGTGATGATTTTTCGATTTTGCTCCCCAGATTGGCGTAACCTTGGAAACATGGTTGACTTATGAAAGAAGCATTACTGAATGCAAATACCTTTAATCACACATCTAGAATTAACCCTGTGGCATCCTTTCTCCCAAGGAAACACTGCCAATTCACAGATACAGAAATATGTCATTTTTATGTGTAAAAAAATGTGTTACAGAGTGGGATCATTTGTATTAATATATATCAGAAATCTCTAATATAAAAACAGTTGTATTCATACAGTTAAAATTCTATCTGCAGCTCCCTCCTCTGTTCACTTTCTTTAAATACAGTTTCCCTTCTGCCTTTTAGTATCATTCATCTTGACAGTATTGTTTTATTCCAAAATGTTCAGTGGTTTTTCTTTGGATGACTCCATTTCTATTAACTAATATTTTTCTCTTTCCTAACTTAAGCAGCTACACTGTTAAAGAACACAAAATATATTACAAACAATATTTAGGGGCATCTGGGTGGCTCAGTTAGTTAAGCATCCGACTTCTGATTTCGTCTCAGGTCAAGTTCTCACAGTTTGTGGGATCGAGCCCCATATCCCTGGCTCCCGGAGCCTGATATGGGACTCTCTCTCTCCCTCTCTCACTGCTCCTCCCCTGCCCATGTGCTGTCTCTCACTCAAAATAAACTTGAAAAAAAAAAGATTATTTAAATTCCTTTCATCAACATTTATTTTAATCACAAGATACATTTCAAGCCTGTAATATTTTTAGTTTAAACTGGAAAATTGGCCCAAATCATTCAGATGCTGTTTTTTTAGGCTGACCATGTTATACGTCTTGCACATAGTTCCCTACATACTTATGGAATGAATGACGCCACCAACGGTTGATCAAAACTTTCTCATAGTAAATTTGCAGGCAATAAACAAGGATAGTCCTGTCAGAGACTATTGAGTTGGCTATGCTCGTGTTACCACAGTGTCTGGAATGGAACTTGTCATCTTGTCACAAGGAAGGTCCATTTGAGCAGGACCTCATTTTGTTCACAGCTGGTGCCATCACGGAAAGTAGTGACGAGCATGTAGTCATTGTCCAGTACTTTTTGTTGAATGAATAAATGTGTGCTTAAGACCATCACCAGATGCCTGCTGCCTTCAGGATAAGGACAAAACTCTTCATTATTGAACACTTGGTTCTCAAAGGCCTCTCTACCTGTATCTCTTGAGGAGACTACTGAGTCCTGTCCTGTGAAGCAGAATTGCTTTGCTGGAGGACAGTTCTTGGATAGTCCAGCAGATATTTCTTCTTAATTTTTTTAATGTTTATTTCTTTTTGAGAGAGAGAGACAGAGTGTGATCAAAGGAAGGGAAGAGAGAGAAGAGAGGGAGACACAGAATCCGAAGCAGGCTCTAGGCTCTGAGCCGTCAGCACAGAGCCCGACATGGGGCTCAAACTCACGGACCGCAAGATCATGACCTGAGCCGAAGTTGGATGCTTAACCAACTGAACCACCCAGGTGCCCCATTCCAGCAGACATTTAAAAACAATCTGTTCGACTACCAAAATAGACAAATTACCACCTTATGGATGGATTAGTTTTCTGAGGGCAAACACATTCCCAAGCTCTTGTCAGACACTTCTCCAAACATCCTTGTAACAGTTAGGGGAAGCTAAGTTATCCTGAGGTAACGAATAATCCTAAACTTTTAGTGGCCTATAAAACCTGAAGTCGGTTTTTCTCATTAGAGCATATGTCCCCAGCTAATCAGCATAATCCTCACCTTCAGTCCAGCAGCACCCTGGCTGAGGGCAAAGGAACACAGAACATGCCCGTCACAGTGACAGAGGAAAAAGAGAATGGCAGAGAACAGGCTGCCTCCTAAACTTCTACCTGGAGGGGCGCCTGCGTCGCTCAGTCAGTTAAGCGTCCAACTTTGGCTCAGGTCATGATCTCACAGTCTGGGTTCGAGCCCCGCATCGGGCTCTGTGCTGACAGCTCAGAGCCTGGAGCCTGCTTCAGGTTCTGTCTCCCTCTCTCTCTGCCCCTCCCCCACTTGCTCTTTGCCTCTCTCTCTCTCAAAATAAAGACATAAAAAAAATTTTTAAGAATAAAAATGCTTTGTTTTCTTTTTAAAATGTCACTGTAAAGATTCTTAACAATGACAAAAGTCAAATCTGAAATATTTTATTTGGGCAAAGGAAGTGAGCAGAAGCAAGAAAAGAAATTTTTTCTTTAATGAATAAAAACCATATGAATCCCACTTTACAGAAAACTGAAAAATAGCAAGTAACTTGACTTAAGGTTATATAGTTAATATATGCTAAAGCTAATAGTAGGCTGAGAAGAATAGCCATAGGAAAGTAAAAAACAAAAACAAAAACAAAACATATATTTTTTAGGAGAAAAGACCAAAAATGAGAATCTGTAAGCAAAGGAATTTTTACCCCTTCATTTGATGATAGCTATCTAGTTTTGAATAAATATCTTGGTTGGATATACATAATAATTCCACTGATTGTGCTCAAAGTACTTTGAGGACTTCTTTGGAACTGCCCTTAAAGTTTGTACTACCTTGTTTTATATCCTCAACTGTGGCACAGAGTTATCCTTTGATAATGGATTTAATATGGAGGAACAATCAAACACTATTCAAAGTCAAAGTAGAAACTGGATCATTAAGATCTATGATTAAACTCAAGCAGTTCATCATTAGGATTTGATGTTATTAAACAAAACAAAACAAAAACAATAAAAAAAAAAAACAGGATGAGATGAGGAACCAGGACATAGCTACTATAATGTCAAGAACATAGAACTGAAAACAGATGCAGGGATTTTAGTCCAGCTCAGACACCAAAAAAAGTATAAAATGTTGGTCAAGTCACCTCATCCCTCTGGACCTAAATTTCCTTCCAGCCATAAAATTTTCCTTATCAAATTATCTGGATGTCACTATGGAAGACAGAGACCAGACCCCAAGAACGTAAAATTCTGAAAGGTAAGGGTTTTTTTTTTAATGTTTATTTATTTTTGAGAGAGAGAGAGGGAGAAACGGAGACAGAGTACAAGCAGGGGAGGGGCAGAGAGAGAGGGAGACACAGAATCCAAAGCAGGCTCCAGGCTCTGAACAGTCAGCACAGAGCCAGAGGAGGGGCTCAAACTCAGGGACAGCGAGATCATGTCCTGAGTCATGACCTGATCATTACCTAAGTCAGACACTTAACTGACTGAGGCACCCAGGCATCCTGTAAGGTAAGGTAAGGTTTTTTGTTTGTCTGTTTGTTTTTTGCTAATGAAAGAGATGGAAACTTTATCCAGAAGTGTTAAGAAAACTGCATCAAGTTGGAGAGTTTAATCAGTCAGGACACAGCAAGTGAGGGCTCTGATGTCCCACTCCACTCTTGTGTCCTATGAGCTCTCTGGCTACCAAGACTGCCAAACGAGTTGAACAACAATGTTAGACACAAGGGTGCTGACCTGACTCTGTTGGTAGAGCCGGTGATCTCTGACCTCAGGGTCATGAGTTCAAGTCTCACATTGGGCATGGAGCTTACTTTAAAAAATACTGAACACAACTGACAAAAAATTGTAGCCAAATTTCACAAGGGCTTGACAAAGAAAGTTTATTGACAAGGTTCAGTTTTACAGTCCCTATTTGACGAAAGACTGTACTCCTGTTTCCACTCAAATAACAAAACTTAATTTCTCAAATATGTTCATTATAGTGAGGCAAAATAGCAAAGTTTGCTATTCTAACCATTTCTAAGTGTACCATTGAGTGGCATTAATTACATTCACAACTTCCTGCCATTCACAACCCTGAGATGGAGAGAGGCGTGCTCCACCAACCGACAGAGCCAGCCAGGAGCCCCACCACTGAACGTTTTTTAATGGACATGTATGTTCATTCATCTATAACGTTGCAGGCCCTGTACTAAGGACTGGGAACAGAAACTGGCATGGGACCATGCTTGCACATGGACTTCATGGATCAAGGTGAGTGCTGCTGCTTCCGTGTTGTTGTTTTGTTTTGTTTTTTCCTTTGAGTCAGATAACAGGTAAGTTTTTATATACGTAGGAAGGATTAACATTTTAACAGGGTTAAAAGAGGCCGTGGGTACACCTCGGAGGTCAGGGAGCAGCTCGCGGGAAGATGTGGTCTCCCAACGCCCAATTCCAAAGACCAAGGCCAACAGAGTATCGAAGGGCAGCGCGTGAACGAGCCAGGCCTGTGGAGGGCGGGGCGAAGGAGCCCTCGGAGAGGCTTGGGAGGGGCTGGGGGCGGGGCCTGAGCTGGGCGGGCACGGGGGAACGGGGCGGAGATGCCGTGGCGGTTCCTGGGCGGGGCTTGAGCGGGACCAAGGCCGATTCTGGTGAGTCGCTCCGCCCCGGCCTGGGCCTGCACCTGAAGCGGCCGGGGCCAGGACGCCGAGTGCCGGCTTCTTCTCCCGCCCAGCTCCCGGGTGGCGGTGGCCTACGGGAAGCCCAAGTGGGATGCGGCTGACGCGGAAGCGGCTCTGCTCGTTTCTCATCGCCGTGTACTGCCTCTTCTCCCTCTACGCCGCCTACCACGTCTTCTTCGGGCGCCGCCGCCGGGCTCCGGCCGCGTCTTCGCGGGGCCTAAGGAAGGGGGCGGCCCCGGCGCGGGAGAGGCGCGGCCGAGGTAGGACACTGGGCGGCCGCAGACCTGGCTCTCGGGTCCGGGAGTGCCTCTTGCCTCCTCCCACTCTCGGTTGCCGGCGGTGGGCTCGGGTTTGAGGCGTGTGCAGGTGTCTCAGTCCTCGCCCGAATCTCACCCGCCGTCCCCACTGCCCACCTCCGAAGCTGGCAGGCGCGCACTCCTGTAAAACACGTTTGGAGTTCGCAAGGCGTGGTCACAGAATTCTTGGGAATGCCGCTGGGTTTAAGACCTGTTTCCTCATTAAAACAAAGAGCCTTTTCTAATCATGCAGTGACTTGGGAAGGCCTGGGTGTTTTGCCTCCAAATTGTGATCCTCCGTCCCGTGTTTTGATTTATGTCAATTTCGGACTCAGACTTACCTCTCCCTTTTTTAGAATTTTGCACAGTAGTGTCTAAAACTATTGGGCACTTTACATTCTGAAGTCTAGTATGTGTAGGTTACGTGTGCATATATAACCAATACAGAATTGCAGAAGTTAAACTTGTAACTTGTTACATGTTATCCAGTTATTTTAGAAAGTTTCATTTGGGAGAGAGAAATTTGTGTCTCCTGTTAACATTCTGAGATCTTTCAGAATAGAGATTTAATAAAAATTAAATTTTGACTCCCTTTTTAAAAAATTGTATGTGTTTAACCAGTTCAGATTCAGTTGCTTCACCTCTATGAAAAACTAAAATTAGCACTCCCTAACATCTAATTTAAATGGCTTGAATTTATCTACAACTGCAGCTCTACCTTACTGATAAGCACTGTTACTCTTTTTAAAACACAGAACAGTCTACTCTGGGAATTGAAGAATGGAATCCTTGGGAAGGAGATGAAAAAAATGAGCAACAACACAGATTTAAAACTAGTCTTCAAATATTAAATAAATCCACAAAAGGGAAAACAGACTTCCATGTACAAATCTGGGGCAAAGCTGCCATTGGTAAGTTGATGTATAGAGCTAAGACACGTGAAAAGAACACTAAAAGGGACTTTATTAATATTAAATTCAATTTATTTTAATGCATTCAGTATATGTCATCATTTGTTAATTAAGGTGTATTTTGTTTACTTTTCCTTATTATTTTATTCCTCCTTTCTGTTAGACAGTATCTGTGTAAATACACACAAACACACGTACACAAATATCCTATTGTTGGTCTTCAGAGTACAGCTTTATTTGTAGATACAAAGTAGAATGTAAGCATTATTATATAGAAATGCCTATGTCTACTGAATTTTTATGAATCTATGTATTTACTGGATACTTGACACACAAGTATAAGATGTGGCCTCTGTACTTGATAGCCAAACAAGTTTGGGAAACACTGAACAAAGTTAAACAAGGTTCTTTGTTACAGGACAATCTCAGAGCCTTTAATATGCCAGTGTTCATTATAAATGTGTAAAATGGGGTATAGTATATAGTTGATTAAACTTGAATGCCCACAAAAGCATTTTTGCTCTGAGTATCATATGAGTCTAGTGTTCCAAGTTGTATAGTATGCTCAATTAGAGAATGGGACCCTCCATGAGAGTTACAAGAGTCAGAAAGAATTTAATGAATTAAAAGAAGCTTTATTGGACCTTTAAACATAGGTTGGATTTATGCACAGTAAGGGATTTGGATAGAAAGGACCAGATTGGAAGAAAGTAATCAGAGAATGATGCTTTTGCCTTTCCTGTTTCATAAATTCATTCACACTTGCATGCAAATATACCTCCTTGAAGATTACTCCTGACCTCCCAAGCTCCAATCAATTTCTAGCAATTTTTTCTTTATAAAATCTCTAATATTAATTTCTTCCTTTAAAGTCCCTCTTTCCCATTCTAGTTTTTAATTAAATCTATATCTTAACAGGTTTTCATGTTTTTAGGCTTTTCTCTTTTTTTTAAGTTTATTTATTTATTTTGAAAGAGAGGGCAGGGGAACAGCAGAGAAATGGAGACAGAAGCAAGCTTTGTGCTGTCAGTACAGATCCCCAGTCAGAGCTCAAACTCATGAGCAATGAGATCTTGACCTGAGCCAAAATCAAGAATCGGATGCTTAACTTCCTAAGCCACCCAGGCACCCCTGGACTTTTCTCTTTTCAATTCAATAAGCCCAAAGTGGCCAGATAAGTTTTATCAAACACTACTTTTCATCAACCTGTTTCCCAGGCATAAAGGACTCTAATTCCATTCTTATTCAAAAAGGAGAGGAGTGCCTGGTGGCACAGTGGGTTGAGTGACCAGCTTCAGCTCAGGTCATGATCTTGCAGTCTGTGAGTTCAAGCCCCATGTGGGACCCTGTGCTGACAGCTCAGAGCCTGGAGCCTGCTTCGGATTCTGTGTCTCCCTCTCTCTCTGACTCTGCCCCGCTCACACACTTTCTCTCTTGCTCTTAAAAATAAACAAACATTTTTTTAAGTTTAAAAAAAAGGAGGAAAATGGAGTCACTGGTCCAAGCAATTCTGAAATCCAGCCAGGCAAATTATTAGGTTTCAAGGCCTGAGAATAATCTGTGGTGCAAAGCTGCTTTTGGTCTTTTGGCTCTACCTGTGTAGTCGTCCTTCCTTTTTCATGAATGGTAGCATATGCTTGCAGCTCAGTGGTTTCATCAGCCTGCTGATAGGATTTGGGGAGTCCAACACCCCTCTCCCATTTCAACATCTCTGTGTTCCCTCTAGTCCAAGCTAGCACTGTTTCTGCTGATATAGCATTCTCCAGGCTTTGTGGGTCTCCCATGTATGTCACTCCATTAGATAAGAGCTCCTCCATAGGTCTCACCTGGGTAATCCCATCTGTTTCTGCTTCTACTGAGATGGCTGAGGAGATCCATAAATGACACACCTGATATCCTCAAAGAGCCCTCTCTGTGACTGAATATTTTAACCTTTTTATCCTTCTGAGGCACTAGCAAAAAAGTATTCGGCTACGTCCTTGGCCTTTTTTCCAGAGCATGCCTTCCTGACAGTGAATTTCCTAATTTTCCACCACTTTTGCAATTGAATAGGGTGAGAATTTCCCAAATCATCAAGTCCTGGCTCCTTGCTTTACAGTTTTTCCCTCCGTCACTCTTCCCTCTCCCATTTACTATAATCAGCAAGGAGAAACCAGGCCACAGCTTCAATACTACTTGGAAATCTTTTCAGCTTAATATCCAAGTTTATCATTTACACATTCCACTTTCCATATAACTTGTGGACACAATTCAGCTAAGCTTTCTGGTGCTAACATAACCAGATCCTCTTTTCTCCAGTTTCTAATAGCATATTCCTCATTTCCCTCTGAGCCCTCAGCAGCACCTTTAACATGCCTATTTCTACCAACATTTATAAAAACCAACATGGGGGGGGTTTCTACTGTAATTTTTCTTCTGAGTTCTCACTAGCTGAGTCACTAACACCCATATATCTACTGATAACCTGTCCAAGGTAATGTAATCTAGACACTTTTTAAAATTTATTATTTGAAAGAGAGAGTGAGTGCATAAGCAGGGGAGGGGTAGAGAAAGTAAGAGAGAGAATCCCAAGCAGGCTCCATGCTGTAAACACAGAGCCCAGCATGGGGCTTGAACTCACAAACCATGAGATCATGACCTGAGATGAAACCAAGAGTTGGATCCTTAACTGACTGAGCCATCTAGGCACCCTTCTCATCTAGGCATTTTTAAGTCCTGCTCCTTAGAATTCTTCCAGCCTCTCCCCATTACCCAATTCCAAACCACTTCCAGATTTTTAAGTATTTGTTATATTCCAGATATCATAATCTGTGGTTTCCTATAGCTGCCATAACCAATTACGAAAAATTTAGTGACTTATAAAACAACACGAATTTATCATTTTTTTAAAATTAAGAAATAAATGGCATATAACAGATTAGTTTCAGGTGTACAACATATTGGTTTGATATATTTACATATTGGGAAGTGATCAACATGGTAAGTCTAGTTAGTATCCATCATCACACATACTTATACTTTCTTTTTCTTGCGATGAGAACTTTTAAGATCTACTCTCTTGGAAACTTTCACATATACAAAACAGTATTATTAACTGTAGTCACCATAAACTTAGAATCTTACATTTTGAAGGTGGAAGACTAAAATGTGTCCACAAGGATGCATTCCTCTTAAAGGCTCTCGAGCAGGATCTGTGTCCTTGACTTTCGCAGCTTCTTGAGGTTACCCATATTCCTTGTCTCATGGCTCCATATCACTCTGACCTCTGCTTCCATCCTCAGACTTCCTTTCCTTACTCTGACACTCTTGCCTCCTGCTTGTGAGGACCCGAGTGACTATATAGGGTCCACCCAGAGACCAGGATAATCTCCCTGCCTCAGCATCCATAATCACACATAGAAAATCTCTTTTGCCATGTAAGAGAACATATTCATAGATCTAGAGATTACATCTTAGGACATACTGGGTAGACAGGGAGGCATTATTTGGCCACCACTTTTGGAAAGCTTTATCTGATTGGGCTAGGTGTTTAAGCATGGTTATTTTGTGTGTGTCCTTTAGTACCAGGGCATAATGAGAATGGAAGAAAACACACCTGTCAGTGTCAGTAAAACAGGGCTCCCAGGTTACGTCATTGTGTGACACTGCTTTACTCTCCTCTCAGAGCTTTCATGCAGGTGAAATCCCGGTAAAATACCAGGGGCAGCCCTAAGGAGAAAGATACAATGGCATTTGTCTACAGAGGGCATCATGTGGTGAGGGATGTGTGTTCCGGTGAGGAGGAGTTAGTATCTCCTTGATGTATACATGCATACATGAGCTCCTCTGGTTGTATTTGGTACAAAATGGTGAATCCCCCTAGTTTGTTATGATACAGAAACTAGAAACTGTTCTAATCGTATAGTAACTTACATTATAACACATTTCAGGATAAAACAGGTAGTAAAAGTGATCATTAGGGTTTCTCAAATTTAGAGTAAGGGGCTGTTGTCTTCATTATAACCCACATTCTGCTACATTTCACACTGTCAATTTCTGAATTCTATCTCTCACACATTAGCTGCCATATTGATAATTTGAGCTATTGCTTAGTAGAACTGCCTACCAAGGGACCAAAGAGGAATAAAAAAAATCTGGTTTCTGGTTCAAATTATATAAATGAGCAGAACATAAACTCATCTCACACACCAGAGTAAACCATACAGTCAATGGGTTTGTTTCTTTTTCTTTTTTTTTTTTTTAATTACCAGGTTTGTATCTCTGGGAGCATATTTTTGAAGGCTTACTTGATCCCACTGATGTGACTGCTCAGTGGAGAGAAGGAAATTCTGTTGTAGGAAGAACACATTACAGGTATTAACTGTGCAACATTAACCTTTGCTGTATTTCTGTGCAATGTTTTATGTAAATACTAGAAGAAAAATGAAATAAGAGGGAGATATATTTAGAGACAGTATTTGCACTTCAACTTGTTGTGAAGAATAGAGAAGTAAACTCATGAATATATGTTTGTAGTTAAAGCTTACCTGAACATTTTACAAAATACATCCTTTTTAAAATTTTGTTTCAGTTTTATTGAAACATTGCTGTGATTATATGGGAAGGTTCATGCTCCAAATTTTGTAACATTTGATTTTCGATAAGCATTTAACATTCCATATCTTGGAGGAATAATATATAAACTTAAAAGTATTTTCATTTTTCTCTTTTCATATAATAGTCATGTTCGCATATTTTATAATATTCAAGTGGTATTAAAGCTATTGTTATGAGCTTTGAAAGTTTTATAAAAATGTATTTATATATGAGTTCTATCATGATTTGATTGTATAGATTACCATTTTAATGCAATACTCAGAAATCTTTTTTCAGATTCCATAAAACCAATGAGTTTTTATTTTTATAAAACTTTTATCTATGATTCCATATTCTCTAAAGTTTTTTTAAGTTTACTTATTTATTTTGAGAAAGAGAGCTTGCACAAGCATGAGTTGTGGAGGGGCAGAGGAGAGGGAGAGAGAGAATCCCAAACAGGCTCCATGCTGTCAGTGCAGAGCTCAACAGGGTTCAGACCCATGAACTGTGAGATCATGACCTGAGCTGAAAGCAAGAAGAGTCAGACACTTAACCAATTGAGCCACCCAGGCACCCCATAAAGATTTTTAAATAAATAGAATTAAGATTGTTTTATTTAGGAAAAATGTGATAATTTTGCTATATGAGAGAGTGCTATTTTCTATTAGATTTTGCTTGCTTATTGAAATAAAATATAAAAGTAATTATTTTTAAATGCTTATTCCATCTAATAATTATACTGTTAGGGGAAAAAATGTCAACCAAAGATTCAGTATTAGGATTCCATTAATTTCCCACAGAAATCAAGAAGAAAAGCTATGGTTAATCTCAAGTTCATTTGAATTTTCACTGCTCCTTTAATTCTCTGTTTACTTTATACATACTCGGAAAGCAATTTCATTTCATGTATCTTTTCAAAGTAATCATTCTTGAAAAGTAAACATTCTTTTTTAAGATTTTATTTATATATTTATTTTAAAATTTTTATTTATTTATTTTTAAGTAAACTCTACACCTACCGTGGGGCTTAAGGTCAGGACCCCAAGATCAAGAGTCACATGCTCTACCAGCTAAACCAGCTCGGTGCCCCTAAAAATTTTATTTTTAAGTATACCCAATGTGGAGCTTGAACCCACAACCCTGATATCAAAAGCTGCATGCTCCAACTGAGCCAGCCAGGCACCCCAGAAAAAGTAAGTAGGTTTTTAAATCATCATTGGTAATGGTTATTTTTCCTTTCATCTCCAGACTTCTATTTTTCTAATCCCATTCAAAAGTTTATACATAGTCCTAAACTTACAGTAGTTGGATTTGGGTGATTGAAAGCAAATCAGTATTATCCATATAAATATAATATTTTGGTATTTGAGAAGTAAATATGCATTATGGGTATTGGATAATAGTTCTACCCATAATATATAGATTTTTTTTTCAGAAAAATTCTTTAAAAACTGATAGAGAAGGTAGCATACAGTGTTACTGTAACGATAGCAAAAGATTTGAGCAAACAGCATTAACTCCAAAAAAAAACCTGGTTTACCCTTCCCTTCTGAAATTTTTACATATTATGATTATGTAACATAATCATTTTATATTATGATCATATAACAATACCATTTCCTCTTAAGATTTAGGAGAAGTTTGTATTCACGGAGTTCTCACTATTATGACAGGTTTTTTTAAACAGCTCGTTAAAGTTTTAGGCTCATGAAAAGTTATATACATAATGTATTTTTCCAAAATTAATAAATTTTTATGGGATTGCAAATTTTTAGCTGAACCAGGCTACATGGGTATTAACTTAAATGTTTTAACACATTCATCCTATTTGACCAAAACTGGATTAGAAGTTATGAGTCACCTTGAAGATATTGAAAGAGTTTTTAAGTACTATTGGGGTACTTGTTGTAAAAAAAAAAGTATAAATACATTTTGTTTAAATAAATCTTTAATTTTACAAAAGACCCTTTTGTAAAAAGGGGACTATATAGTCCCAAAGTATGTAATCCAGAATACCAAGTAAATAACTCAGAAAGGAAATAGACTACCAGTCAATCAATCCACATGCTTATACTGGCTTGACCAGCACATTCATTCCATATGGACGGACTACAAATAATACCCATTATATGGAATCAAAATATGGGGTTTAACTATATGTAGTACCTCAGATCTGTGTTTCAGAGGGAAGAAAGGACTGTCTTCACCATGAATCAGTAACACACATGGTCTGTGCTCAGGATATGAATACACACACGGTAAACTGAATTTTTGAGTCACCCTGATAAGCTACCTTTGGGCAGTAGAGCAGTGTGACTGAGTTGTTAGGAGCACATACTACTAGGGGCGCCAGAGTGGCTCTGTCTGTTAAGCATCCAACTCTTTGATTTCGGCTCAGGTCATAATTTCACAGTTTGTGAGTTCAAGCAACACCCTCCCCCCACCTGGCATCAATGATGTGGAGCCTGCTTGGGATTCTCTCTCTCTGCCCCTCCCCTACTTATGCACATGTATTCTCTCTCCCTCTCCCTCTCTCTCTTAAAATAAATAAATAAACTTTAAAAAATATATATTAAAAAAGAAAATGTACTGCAGCCAAAATATCTGAGTTCAAATTCCAGCTTTACCTCTTTATTTTTTAACGTTTATTTATTTATTTCGAGAGAGAGAGTGTGCTAGCAGGGGAGAGGCAGAGAGAAAGGGAGAGGGGAGACCTCAAACAGGCTCCGAGGTATCAGCACAGAGCCCATCGAGACTTGATCCCATGACCGTAAGATCATGACCTGAACCAAAATCAAGAGTCGGCTGCTTAACTGACTGAGCCACCGAGGCACCCCCAGTTTTATCTCTTATTAGCTGTCTGACCTTGGGCAAATCTCTTAACCTCTCTGCTTGGATTTCCTTAAATTTAAAATATGGCAAATAATAGTTTCTATTTCACAGGATTATTTTGAAGATTAAACATTAATAGATGCAGAATGCTTAGAACAGTATCTGGCACACAGTAATCACTACAGAAGTCTTGTGGTTGTTATTAGTTTTACTATTTTTACTATTACTTAAATAGGTACTGCAACATCTCCCTACCTTTCAGTTCCTTCTCTGTGTTTCCAATATTGAATATTATCTCACCTTCATGTTCCTTCACAAAAACCTTACTGATACATTATTTATATTGATATGTTCAATTAGGTTACAGGACAGCTTGGGTCTCCTGTCTCTTGAAGAAACTTTGCCTATCTCATATCTATCATAGATTGATTTACAGTTTAATTTCATGAGGCAACTTCATTTTTAATTTCTTAGGAGGAATCTTACTTCTGCTCCTGATGGCCTTTGCTCATCCTTAAAAGATTGCCTTCAGGACCCTAAAATGTCCATGTCCAGGCATTATCATAAGATATATAAATGACCATCCATTTGATAAAATGAAAGCTAGATGCTAAATTACTTAATTTATTGTTATCAGAGCTCAATTATGGTATTTTCAATGAGCATCTGCTACTTAGGAAAAAGTTGAAAAAAATGGGGCATCTGGGTGGCTCAGTCAGGCAAGCATCCATCTCTTGATCTCAGCTCAGGTCTTGATTTCAGGGTCATGAATTCAAGCCCCACTGTTGGGCTCTGCACTGGGCATGAAGCCTAGCTAAAAAGAAAAGAAAAGGAAAGAAAAGAAAAGAAAAGAAAAAGTTGAAAAAAAAAGTTGAACTTATTTCTAAAGATCATGATAGAATAAATATGTCTGATCCTATTTTAAGAATTTCTAGATATTACTAGTATAAGAAGTTAGGGAGCTCACTAATCATCACAATGAGTGAAAACTTTTTTAAAAGAGGATTTTTAAAACTATTACATTTAAATTTATATTTCATAAAATTCACCCATTTGGGAGCACCTGACTGGCTCAGTCAGAGGAGTGTGGGACTCTTGATCTCAGAGTTGTGAGTTTGAGCCGCATGTAATAAATAAGATTTAGGGATGCCTGGGTGGCTCAGTTGGTTACGTGTCCGATTTTGGCTCAGGTCATGATCTCATGGTTTGTGGGTTTGCGCCCCACATCAGGCTCTGTGCTGACAGCTCGCAACCCGGAGCCTGCTTCAGATTCTGTGTCTCTATCTCTCTCTGCCCTCCCCTGCTTGCACTCTGTCTCTCTCTCTCTCAAAAATAAACAAACACTAAAAAAAATTTTAACAAAAATTTAAAAAATAAGATTTAAAAAAATCACCCATTTTAAGTGTATGATTCAATTTTTTTAGTATCGTTGACACACAGTGTTACCTTAGTTTCAGGTGTACCACACTGTTATTCAACAACTCTGTATGTTGTGCTGTGCTCACCACAAGTGTAGCCACCATCTATGTGAGTGAAAGCTTTTATAACTAATATTAATGGTTACTGGGACTACCTGTAAGTCAAACACTGGACCATAGATCACTGAAGGTTTCGGATAACATTTTCACTGATAAACAAAGACAAGGTAGTTAATATTTCATAATGCTCATTCTCCCTCTCTAGCCATGCTAGAATGAGAGTGGGAATATTCTGTCATAACACTGAATTGGCAAGGTGTGGAGTCCTGACAGTAATGCCAACCACAAAAGCAAGGTGAATCGCAGCAGTTGTTCAAATGTAAAGGCCATTCATGAGTTCAGTGTACCTATTTTGTAAAACCAAATTTTTAAAAACTATCAATCAAAATTGATAAAGAATTCAGTGGCTAAGAGACACGTGGTCAGTGTAGCTTGTGTACTTATTTTTTTTTTAAGATTTTATTTTTAAGTAATCTCTACAACCAATGTGGGCCTCAAAGTCACAACCAGGAGATCAAGAGTTGCATACTCTACCGACTGAGCCAGCGAGGCACTCCCATCTTGTGCACATATTCTTTTTTTTTTTTAAGAGAGAAAGAGAAAGTGGCGGTGAGGGGCAGAGAGAGAGACAGAGAGAGAGAGAATCCCAAGCAAGCTTCATGATCAGCATGGAGCCAGACATGGGGCTTGATCCCACAACCCTGGAATCATGACCTAAAGTCAAAATCAAGAGTTGGAAGCTAAACCAACTGAGCCACCCAGGTGCCCCTGCACTTACTATTTTTTTAAACTCTATTTATTTATTTTGAGAGAGAGAGAGAGAGACAGAAAGAAAGGAAGAGAGAGAATCCCAAGCAGGCTCCACACACTTAAGTGACTGAGCCACCTAGGCACCCCTATTCTTTTTTTTTTAGTGTTTGTTTATTTTACGAGAGAGAGAGAGAGAGAGCGAGCAAGGGAGGAACAGAGAGAGAGTAGACAGAGAATCCCAAACAGGCTCTGCACCATCAGCACAGAGTCTGATGTGGGGCTTGAACTCATGAACCAGTGAGATCATGAGCTGAGCCGAAACCAAGAGCTGGTCACTTAACTGACAGAGCCACCCAGGAGCCCCTGCACTTGCCAGACTCTTAGCTGGAAAATTAGCAATCTTATATCATATGATATTAGTGTTTGTTCAGTAGTACTTGTTGAATTTAGAAACAATGAAATAATAATTATTATACTGGATTCTAAAAAATATATTCTCTTCACACTCAGCTTAAAAGTTAAAATTTGAATGATTTTTCTGGCCTTTCTACATATTGAAAGTACTTACTGGCAGGAGATATTTTAATTAAGCCAAAGAGAAAAGAAAAAATATTGGAAATTAGAAGTCTTGACTATTAAATATATGCTAAGAAATCCAGAAGAGTAAATCACTGTTTTAAAATTCTGTATATGAGCTCTTTAAATATGCTTATTCTTCAGTTAATGGAATTTTATGATTGTTACTTCACTAATAACTTTAGAAAACTAAAATGTACCTTTCATCATGCATGAATATACTGTAATATCTCATACCTGAGACCTACTTTATATAATAAATGTATAGCTGGAAAGTTATGATTAAAATTGAATTTTTGTAACTTGATTCATACTTACATGCAGTGATTCATACTTACATGCAGTAGAACTTAAATAGGGAAAATAACTCCCTGAGAGAGAATTACTGCTTTTTCATCCAGCATCTCCTGAGGCCTATGCTACTTGTTCATACTAGGCTCTGTGGATTTCAAAGTGAAAAAAATACTTTTCTCTGATCTCAGAGAGTTCACAGACTAGCGGTTGAGACAAACACGTAAATAATATCCATACCCTATATACAGCATATTGATAAGGTTGTAAATACTGTATTGTGTTAGTAGGTAGGGAAATACAGAAGGCAACTAACCCAGTCTGAGTAGAGTTGTAGAGTTGGGGGCACACGGCCTATCAAGAAAGGCTTCCTAGAGGAGGTGACCGTTAAGCTGAGTCTTCAAAGATTAGTAGGATTTAGCAAAGCAGTGAGAGGAGAGATTATATTCCCACAGAGGCAACATTAGAGACTAAAAACTGATAAACAGCTGTTTTGTGCATGGAATTGCAGCCCATTCAGAATCCCTGGGGAATGACGATGGTGTGGGGTAGCTGAGATGGGGAGTGCAGGGCAAGGGCAGGTCATGGTGGACCTCATGTGTGCCACGTTAAGACTCTTGGACTTTATTCTTGGGCACTGAAAAGCAACTAAGATGATTAGACAAGATAGTGGTATTGTCATGTATGTTTTTGGTGTAGATTTCTCTAGTAGCCATGTGGAAAAATTATTTGAAGGAGACAATTGGGTGCAGGCAGACCAGTTAGGAGAGTATAAGTATCCAGCAGACCACAGATATATAACTAAGGGGTGAAATAAGGACATGCTGGTGGGCTCGGAGCCAGGGACAAGTATGAGAAATATTTTTGGGCCCAGCTATCAGAATTTAGGGATTATTAGATGTGAGGATGACAGCAAGAAATGAACCTGACAACTCCTGGGTTTCTAGCCTGCATGACAGTATAGCTGGTGTGCGATTGAAATAGCAAATACAGGAATAGGAGCAGGTCTGCCCCCTCATCTCCAGCTCACTGCACAGCACCTGCTTGACTCTCTCTTTCTCAACAGACAACCCTGCCTCTTATTTCCTCAAGAAAATCGAGTGTATCCATGATTATCTCCTCTAATGTTCACCTTCTGGTCTCCATCTGATCCCTCACCTAACCTTATGTCTTCCCTAGCTCTCAGTGAGACTTCTTTCCCTGGTTCAAGGTTAATTCCCTCCACCTGTGCTTCCCTTCTACCTCTTCCCAGACTTTGCTCTATTGCATATTTAATCTTTCACTCGCTATTGCTTTCCCACCTTCTCATCCAAACTTTCAAGAGTGTCTGCATTCACCATCCCCAATTCCTCACTTTTCATTCACTCTCAACCCACGGCAGTTTGACTAACACACCTCCCAACACACAAAAAATTATTCAAATCTTACAGGATTTTTCTTTTACCCCTGAAGTTTCTTTACCCAGGTCTTTGTTTCCCAGACTATGTACTGAGGCACCTGGAAGCTCCATAAAATATATATTCTTAAGATGTTTTTTTTAACGTCTTACTCAACGTGGGACTCGAACTCACAACCCAGAGAGTTGTGCCAGGCACCCCAGCACTGCAAAATATCGTAAATATTTGTAGGAAATACGGTTATACTTCACATCTGTCAGACACCGTGCAAACTACTGGCTCGAAGTAGTTACAGTTTCAACATCAGATTCCCCCTACATTTATTTCATTGATGTCATATCTTTGTGGAGCTGGGTTTTCCACGGACGCTGTGCTAAAATTCAAGTACTGTACAAAAATCAACATGGGACAGGCAGTGATAGTGGCAGTGTCCACTCTGACTCGAGGGTTTGCAAAGGTGTGTAGTGCTCAACAGGTGCACACATCCATCTCATTATAAGGTATTTGTGGTTAGTTAAGAATGAAATAGGAATTTTTTTTCTTTCAGCGTGTGCATATTATTTTTCTAAGTGGCTTCTAGGCAGTTAGGACAAAATACTAAGTAGTTTGGATTTAATGACTTTTTTAAAGTGTATTTATTAGAGGGATGGTGGGGAGGGACAGAGAGAGAGGGAAAGAGAGAATCCCAAGCAGGCTCTGTGCTGTCGGTGCAGAGGCCGATGTGGGGCTCCATCCCAGGAACCATGAAATCATGACCTGAGCCAAAATCGAAAGTCAGACGCTTAACCATCTGAGGAACCCAGGCACCCCTGGACTTAATGACTTACAATACTGAACCATTACTCATTTCTTTTGGCTAAGAGACACTGAAAAAAATTAATGAAACACTGAAGGTGCTGGGAATGAGAAAGATTAGGAACCTTGAATTTACACCTCAGCTCCTCATCATTGACCCTGTGGCTTACACTATTACCTAAACATGACCTCGAGGTCTGGAAAGCTGATTAGTCAGAGACTGAGAGCCACAATCCTGCTGGTGGAATGAGAGAACACGCAGCAAAAGGGAGCTGTGGAGGTTCCCAGACTAGTCCGATGAGCCCAAGTGAATCAGACCTCATTAATTTATGTGAATCAATAAAATTAGAAGTATTCCTTTCACATGAAAGTGACATTTGAGCACAGCTTTCTGTACTATTTTATTTTAACTTACAACTAAAACCCGATATTAAAACACTTATTGTAACCTCCCAAGTTAATGGCATATGAACAAAAGTTTTGCAATGTCCAGCTAAGTTAACCCTGTACAAAATTATCTGTGGGTTTCTTCCTATACACATAATGGCATATTTCTAGTTATTGGAGACCTTTGTGATAAAAAGGGCCAAAATAGTCTGAGTCGTTGAAGTTTTTATAAGATAGATAAATATAGTTTAACTTTTCTGACTAAATTATAAAATGTCTTCTTCAATCTTTATCTGTTTCTGATTGGCTTAAGATTTTTAACTTATTTAAAATAGTCAGTCCCCAGGGGCACCTGGCTGGCTCAGTCAGAAGAGCATGCGACTCTTGATCTTGAGGCTGTGAGTTTGAGCTCCGTGTTGGGTGTAGAGATTACTTAATAAAATAAACTTTGGCTACTGCCAGTGCCGCCACTTCACAGCCTCTGTGCTGGCTCCACACATAACAAGGCAAAAAATGTCCAGCCCTCCTGAGACTGAGCGGAGCGTTGAGTCTCTGATCACTGTTTTCCAGAGACTTTCCAGAAGCATGCTGGAAAGGAGCTGATCAACTGCACACTCTCCAAGACAGAGTCCCTAACCTTTGTGACTGGCAGAACTGGCTGCCTTCACAAAGAACTCAAAGGACCCTGGTGTCCTCTACCTTATGATGAAGAAACTGGACCTCAACTCTGATGGGCAGCTAAATTTCCAAGAATTTGTTAATCTTATTGGCAGCCCGGCCATAGTTTGCCATGACTCCTTTACAAGGTCTACCTATTTCTAGAAGTAAATCTAAGGGGCTCTTGGGCCTGACTCCAGACCACCCTCTTTCCTTCAAAGAAGTCTCCCAATCTTCACCGCCTCTTCACATCCTACACGTACCCTGGGCCCAGAGCATCCACCACCCTTTTGGAGGCCAGTCCTGCTGGTAGTTAATAAAGCAGTAGTGTTGGGCACCTGAGTGGCTCAGTGGGTTAAGTGTCCCAACTTCAGCTCAGGTCATGATCTCACAGCTTGTGAGTTTGAGCCCCGCATCAGGCTCTATGCTGACAGCTCAGAGCCTGGAGCCCGTCGCAATCTCTGTCTGCCTCTCTCTCTGCCCCTCCCTCACTCATGCTCTGTCTCTCTCTTTCTTAAAAATAAATAAACATTTAAAAAAATTACAATAAAAGCGTTGTTTAAAGCACAATAAATAAGTAAATTCAATATTCAAATTTTGCAAGTACATTTGTTTTTAAAATTACATCTTTCTTTTTTAAAGATAGGCTTATAAATTAAAAAAGACTAATAAGTGGTTATTATAATAACTTGGAAAATTCAAAAGATGTTTCCATCACTCATAATTCCACTGTGCCCATAATTCCCAAAACAGGGTTAGACAGCATTTTGTCATATACTTTCACTTTTTTTCCTATTTATAGTATTATATAATTAAAACTAAAGTGCAGTTATAATACTGTTTCCTGCTATTTCACAGATTAATAACATACACTGAGTGAAAGCTCCATGACCAATATTGTATTAAGTGCTTTACAACCATTACCACCCTTTATCCTTACAATCCAGTTTCTCTCTGACTAAATTAGTTCTCCTGCCCACATGTAATCTCATTCTCCTTATACACCCTTAAATCACAAGCTTATCTGCCTCTCTGCCTTTGTTCATATTACTTATATTTCCTGGAATACATTTCAACCTTTGCCTTCGTCTTCTGATTCCCCTTTCATGTAAACTACCTTAGCAATTTTATTCTGTATCACTTAATATAGCATTTAATATGCATTCTCATGTTAGTGTTCATTGAACTATAAAACACTGTGCAAGTCTTTTACCTATTACATGGTTATAAAGTAATAAATGTATATCAATCGAAAATGCTTTATACCTTAAAGCCATAACCTATAAGTAATACTTTATTTTCTAAAATTTTATTAATGTTTATTTGTTTTTGAGAGAGAGAGAGAGAGACAAAGTGTGAGCAGGGAAGGGGCAAAGAGAGAGGGAGACACAAAAATCCAAAGCAGGCTCCAGGCTCTACGCTGTCAGCACAGAGCCCAACGCAGGGCTCACACTCATGGACTGTGAGATCATGACCTGAGCTAAAGTTGGACACTTAATCAACTGAGCCACCCAGACTCCCTTGTAACCTATAAATAATACTTTAAAACAATTATATCAAGGATGAGCAATGACAGGTGAAGATATTATCTCTCAGGGCATAAAGACTCCTGGTATAATTAGATGCTCTTATTATAAATCATCCTGATAAAAACATTTTTAGGCACATTTTTATCTAGTTAGAAATTGAAATGAAAAATCATTAGATAATTGTCAATACTGTCCTTAGTAAAATGTTTTATGTCTTTTAAAAAACAGCACAGAACTCTGTATGACATTCTTTAAAATAGTTTGGGCACATGATATATAGGTACTTAAATGTCAAATAACTAAGTTTGAGGCCCATCTCTACCATTGCCTATCTAGTGTCTACTAGCTTTATGTAAGTCATATAACCTTTCTCAAAGTTTCCTTTTCTTCCTTCATAAAACCGGCCTAGGGTGGGAAAGCAGGACTGGAAGACTTCATGTGCTCTTGGAATTATGCCTCCCTATAAATCTAAAGGGAGAAATTAAATGTTCATATACTACCAGTAATACTATTTTAAGCCTATGGTAACTATTATCATGATCCCTAAAGTATTCTCTAGCCTCTCAGATTTTGCAGATTCTCTTAAATTGCTAAATAATCATTGAATCATTGGCCATCTCCAATGCTAGGTCCTGTCCAGTGCAAACAAAACACAGTTCTCATTCCTGTAGGTTATTATCATTGTATAATAAAGTCATAGAATCCACATGGTATGCATATACACAAACAAAATATATATTTAGGTCTTGGGTTTTTAATATTATCTACTAACTCTAGTATTTCTTAACCATAGTGCCATGGAAACAACTTAACCTCTTAAGTAGATCGGACTTAACTTACCACTCACTGTTGCCATTACAAGTTGTGTAACTTAAGCCTGATTTCCCAAATGCAAAGTGGGGATTAATGTGCTCTGCAGAGTTGATAGGGGTTAAATGACAGCCTATGCAAAATGCCTATCTATCATGTATATAAAAGGCATTTAATAAATGTTAGGTTGTTTTCCAACAATAATAAGCAATAAAAGTAGGATTTCAGCATATTTGTATGAAAGACTGTAGCAGATTATAGGATGCTTGGCTGGCTCAGTCAGTAGAGCATATAACTCTTGATCTCAAGGTTGTAAGTTTGAGCCCCATGTTGGGTGTAGAGATTACTTAAAAATAAAACCTTTTAAGAAATAAAATAGGGGGGCGCCTGGGTGGCTCAGTCAGTTAAGAGTCCGACTTCGGCTCAGGTCATGATCTCACGGTTCGTGGGTTCAAGCCCCACGTTGGGCTCTGTGCTGACAGCTAGCTCGAGCCTGGAGCCTGTTTCGGATTCTGTATCTCCCTCTCTCTCTGACCCTCCCCTGCTCGAGCTGTCTCTCTCTGTCTCTCAAAAATAAATAAACATAAAAATTAAAAAAATAAATAAATAAAATAGGGGCACCTGGGTGGCTCAGTCAGTGAAGTGCCCAGCTTCGGCTCAGGTCATGATCTCACGGTTCATGGGTTCGAGCTCCACATCGGGCTCTGTGCTGACAGCTTAGACCCTGCAGCCTGCTTCAGATTCTGTGTCTCCTTTTCTCTCTGCCCCACTCCTGCCTGCGCTGTCTCTCTCTCTCTCTCTCTCTCTAAAATAAATAAACATTAAATTTTTTAAAAATATAAAATAGAATAAAATAAAACAACCCAGTTAAGAAATGGACAGAGGACATGAACAGACAGGCACTTTAACAAAGAAGACATCCAGATGGCCAACAGACACATGAAAAGATGCTCAACATCACTCATCATTAGGGAAATACAAATCAAAACCATGATGAGATATCACCTCACATCTGTCAAAATGGCTAAAATTAACAACATAAGAAACAACAGGTATTGGCAAGGATGTCAAGAAAGGGGAACCCTCTTATACTGTTGGTGGGAATGCAAACTGGTACAGCCACTTGGAGAACAGTATGGAGGTTCCTCAAAAAAGCAAAAATAGAACTACCCTACAATCCAGCAATATTAGGCATTTACTCAAAGGATACAAAAAATCAGATTCAAAGGGGCACTTGTACCCCGATGTTTATAGCAGCATTATCAACAATAGCTAAACTATGGAGAGAGCCCAAATGTCCATCAACTGATGAATGGATAAAGAAGATGTAGTGTATATATGGGGAGCCTGGGTGGCTCAGTCGGTTGAGCGTCCAACTTCAGCTCAGGACATGATCTCATGGTTCATGAGTTTGAGCCCTGCGTCAGGCTCTGTACTGGCAGCCTGGAGCCTGGAGCCTGCTTTGGATTTTTTGTCTCCCTCTCTTTCTGCCCCTCCCCTGCTTGCTCTCTGTCTCTCTCTCTCAAAAATAAATAAACATTAAAAAAATTTTTTAAATAAAGAAGATGTAGTGTATGTATACAATGGAATATTATTCAGCCACCAAAAAGAATGAAATCTTACTGTTCGCAACAACATGGACAGAGCTAGAATGTATTATGCTAAGTGAAATAAGTCAGTCAGAGAAAGACAAATACCATATGATTTCACTCATAATTGGAATTTAAGAAACAAAATGGATGAACACATGGGAAGGGGAGAAAAAAGAGAGGGAAACAAACCACAAGAGATTCTTAATGATAAGAGAACAAACTGAGGGTTGATAGAGGGAGGTGGGTGGGAGATGGGCTAGATGGGTGATGGCTTTGAGAAAGGTACTTGTTGTGATGAGCACTGGGTGTTGTATGTAAGTGATGAATCACTGCATTCTACTCCTGAAACCAATATTACACTGTATGTTAATTAAAATTTAAATAAATAAAATACCATCTCAAATGGAAAAAATAAAATAAATAAAATGTTTTGAACAATAAAATAAAGACTCTAGCAGGTTATATGGTTTAGCAGGTTGTAAAGAATCCAGGACCACTGTGACTAATTTTAACATAGCTTAAAGCTATTTTTTATATTTAATACGTATTAGTTTAAAATAATTCAGTGGCAAGGGCACCTGGGTGGCTCAGGCAATTAAGCATCTGACTCTTAATCTCAACTCACTTGATCTTAGGGTTGTGAATTCAACTCCTGCAGTGGGCTCCATACCTAGTGTGGAGCCCACTTAAAAAACAAAAACAAAAACCTACAGCAGACACATGCTTTAAAAAAATAAATACTTTAAAAAATAAAATAATTCAGTGGTATTGGTTGTTCTAAAGGAGCACACAATATAAAAATGTAAGTTATGAAACATAATCTATTCCTTTTATGACTTTTTTTTTAATACAGTAAGGAACACATTCTCATTTACCCATCACGCAGAACTGACAAATTCTGGGTCTCTATCGTATTTGCTTCAGATATTTAACTTCCCTCTTAAAAGAATTAAATATTCCCAGTCTAAGGGAAGCTTTTTTTGTACTGTTCCTGTTTCTTTTCTCTTCCTCCTCAGAAGCAAACATTGTAATGAATTTCGTGTGTATCCTCCCATTCAGATTTTTATATTTATACTTATACTAGATTGAAGCATAATTTTTTGTATTATACTTCCAAGTTTGCACACAATTACCATATTCTGTGGGTATTCTGCACTTTGCTTTTTTCCTTAACATTATATTTTTGAGACTTAACCTCCATGGATATTTATTATGCCCCCTCCATTTCTCAATTCTTCATTTACACTTCATTCAGATAAAGGCATAATAGCAACTCACACCATAAAAAGGATGGGAACTACTGACTTAAACACCTTTCCATTATAAACTACACAGTTTCATACTATTCAACTGTGTTTCTTTGCTTAACAACTCAAATTCTAGCCAGCACTTCTTTTGAATGTGGTTAAAAAAAAAAAAAAACACTACATTTCTTTTTTCCTTTTTTTTCTTTGTTTTTTTTTTTTTTTGTTTTGTTTTTAAAGTAGGCTCCATTCCCAACCTGAGGCTTGAACTCATGACCCTGAGATCAAGAGTTGCATGGTCTACTGACTGAGCCAGGCAGGCACCCCCAAAGCCACCACATTTCTGATTATCATATGCGATTTATCCGTCTACAACCAAGCTTCCCATTAATCGACAGCCATGCTCTATCATTCAAACACGTTCAAAGCAACTTGTATTAGAGAATTTATGTTTCTAGAAAGAATATAGATTACATCTCATTGTAGGTTTTATATAAAATGATTTAAAACTAAAACTTCTGATATGAGGGGCACCTGGGTGGCTCAGTTGATTGAGCAGCCAACTCTTGATTTCGGAGCAGTTCACGATCCCAGAGTCGTGGTAATGAGCCCCATGTAAGGCCCCACATGGTACTTGGAGCCTGCGTGGGATTCTCTCTCTCTCTCTCTCTCTCTCTCTCTCCCTCCCTCCCTCTGCTGCCTCCCCCACTCACAGGCTCATGCACAAGCACACGTGCACTCTCTCTCTCTAAAGTAAAAACAAAAAATAGTTAAAAAAATAAAACTTTTGACATCAAATACTTTTGTTCTGTTTTTGTCTCTTGTTATTGTTTTGTTGTTTGTTTTTAATAGCTTCATCACTGGCCCGGCTGTGGTCCCAGGGTATTTTCCTGTTGATGTGAATAATGTGGTACTTATCCTAAATGGAAGAGAAAAAGCTAAAGTCTTTTATGCCACCCAGTGGTTACTTTATGCACAAACTTTAGTGCAAACTCAAAAACTCCAGCATCTTGCTGTTGTGTTGCTTGGAAACGAACATTGCCATAATGAATGGATAAACCAATTCCTCAAAAGAAATGGAGGCTTTGTGGAGCTGCTTTTCATAATATATGACAGCCCCTGGATTAATGACATGGATGTTTTTCAGTGGCCTTTAGGAGTAGCAACGTAAGTACAAAATACTATTACTATTTCTAGACTCTAAGACCTGAATTTCTGAATCAGGAAAATGGTGCTTTAAATTTGTAATAAACATAGTTCCGGAGTCATCTGGGAAGCCAGGTACAATCTTTTCCATGGAAAAATATCTGGTTTGGTCTCGTGCTTCAGTGATAAGAATAATGTTTTTTAGAGTATTTTAGCATTTTATAAGGAGAGCAGATAAGTTATGGGGTTTTTTTGGGGTGTGTTTAAAAACTCCAAATACATAGGATGAATTTTCAAGTTTATCGGTAGTGCCCTAAAGAAATGTTAACTGGGGCACCTGGGTGGCTTACTTGGCTGAGCGTCTGACTGTTGATTTCTGCTCAGGACATAATCCCAGGGTCATGGGATCCAGCCCCATATTGGGCTCCGTGCTGTGTGGAACCTGCTTAAGATTCTCTCTCCCTCCCTCTCCCTGGGCCCCTCTCCCTCTCTCCCCAGCTCACAAACACTCTCTCTCTCAAATAAAAAAGAATTGTTTAACAGACAATGGCAGACAGACCTTAAAGCAACTTATAGAATCGATATAATTTGTAGTAAAAACAAAATTTTACTTGAAAAACAGTATCAAATCAGGAGCGTATGGTATCTTGGGTTTGAGAAGATCATAATATGCTCAGATCTGCCACTGAGACTACTTAAACTGTCACAAATCTCTTCTATAATAAGAGGGGTTAATAAAGTAATAGCTAAGGCCTCTAAATATGTCTATAAAGTCTTCATAAAATTGAAAGCTTATTTTTTATCTTTCTGTTAGTAGAGGTTTTTAATTAAGTTGACTTTAAGGTATGTTAAACTTAGATCCAGCACTAGTGCATAGACGTCCGAAGAGCAGGGGATTGTCTCTTGTTCACACTATGGGCAGAGCCTAGAACCAAGCCTGCACAAAGTAGACAATAAATATTTGTCAAATGGATGAATTAGGAGAAATCTCACCAACATGCTTTTTGAATTAGATATTCATTGTTCATTACTATCACTTGTTACCAGATGTGACCTTAAACTGCTACTTGGTTGGCTACACAAATATCATCAGATAAGCATATTCACAAGATCTATTTCCTGGCTTATGCTACCGTAGTCCAACTTAGTAGTAGGACCAAACCAAAAAATTTATATTAAGTATAGGCGGGTATAAGATCCTTTGAAAAACCTATCCCTTGAGTAGAGCTTATACTTGTAAAATGCTTTGAAACAAAATTACTCTTTTGCAGTAACACTCATAGGCTATTCATACAACTTCCATACATTGCATGGAAACTCTTCGTAATTCTGTTATTGTTGGACTAGGCCAATAACTTTTTTATAGATCAGTGACTTCCAACCAGATGCAATTTTGCCCCCAGGAAACATTTGGCAATGTCTGGAGATATTCTGGGTTGTTACAAGTGGAAGGGGGAGGTGACAATGGTATCTGCTGGACAGAGGTCAGTGACGGTGCGAAATATCCTACGATGTAGAGGACAGCCTCCACGACCAAGAGTGAACTGGCTCAAAATGGCAGTAATGCCAAGGTTGAGAAAACCTTTTATAGATGGTTACATAAAGCTTTGCCTTTATGGTAAGGTCGTATCTCAGGCACACAATTTGGTCTCTATTCCAAATGCCCATAAGAATGGGTCAATTGCAACAGGCCTCTCTTGCATGGCATGCAAGGTTTTTTTTGTTTGTTTCTGTAATCTACTTTAAAAGCTTTTGGAGTTGGAGCTCTTTGCTACAGCAGTGTTATCCTGTAATCTTTCCATCACCTGGCTAAAACAGTAATTAAGGGGTACCTGGGTGGCTCAGTCAGTTAAGTGCCTGATTTTCGTACAGGTTGTGATCTCATGGTTGGTGAGGTTGAGCCCCATGTCTGGGCTGTCAGTGCAGAGCCTGCTTGGGATTCTTTCTCCCTCTCTCGCTGCCCCTACTCAGCTTGTGTTCTCTCTCTCTCTCTCTCTCTCTTTCTCTTGCGCTCTCAAAATAATAAAAATAAAGCTTAAAAAATAATTCAAACAATCATTAAATCATGATCATTATGAATGTAGATTATTTATACTTTGGAGGTCTTAATTTCAACCTTCCTTATAACTACAAGTGTATGGAGGTTGAGGAGTATAACAAACAAAGCACTTCAGGCACTTAATCTCTATAGCAATTTTTTAAAAGTTGCCAGTTTGAGGTTATTTTCTTTTTAAAATTTTTTTAAGATTTTATTTTTAAGTACTCTCTTATACCCAACATGGGGCTAGAACCTGCAACCCGAAGATCAAGAGTCCCACACTCCAATGTGAGGTTATTTTCTTAAATCAGTAGATTAAGGGACTTTTCTGAAGTAAGTATGGACAATTACAGTTTGGGGTTTAGAAAGTCATACTTGAAATCTCTTCTCTCTGCATCCTTATGCTACCTAAGATGTTAGGTTATGATAATTTGCCAATCTGATCATCATATGTTGTTAACTCCTATGTACTTATTTTTGTAGATACAGGAATTTTCCAGTGGTGGAGGCAAGCTGGTCAATGCTGCATAATGAAAGGCCCTACTTATGTAATTTCTTAGGAACCATTTATGAAAATTCATCCAGACAAGCGCTAATGAACATCTTGAAACAAGATGGGAATGATAAGCTTTGTTGGGTTTCAGCAAGAGAACAGTAAGTTCTACATTGACTTGATTCACCTACTTTGTTCTCAAATCTGAGAGTTGCTCTATGTAGCAGCACAGGTTTCCAAGGAGACTTTGTTAACTTCCTGCACACCAGTCTTTCTGTAGAAGAAATATTAGTAGTCAAAGCTGTGTAGAAACTGGGTTGTATGCATTTAAAATGGGAAGAATCGCCTATAGCTATTGTCCATCCTAAAAAGGAACACTAGTAACTGTCCTATGCAAATGTCAGTTTTTAAGATTCTGCAACAATATCTGTTAGCTAGACCTGACACACAAGACATTATGAGTACTGGTAAGGTCTTGGGTTCTCCCTGAGGTGTTCAGCAGACCAGATTCAGTGTTCCAAGACTGGCATGAAGTATTCCTCACACCTTCAGGAACCTGACACCACCCTGAGGACAGGAGGATGGGACATGCTGTTCTTTGAATCTCCAGATCCAACATAGGATCTTACATAAAGTAGGCCAAGGATAAATGGGGCGTGGTTGGATGGATGGATGGATGGATAGATAGGTGGATGGATGGATGAATTTAATAGGTTAACTTTCTTCCATCTTTTACATGGCAGTCATGAAACACATGTTCATGCAATGAAGGAAGGAATTCTGGAATTACTCATTTTGTTTTTAAGTAAACAAATGTAGTTTTGTGTGTCTAGTAATCAGAGAAGTAACGCCTAAAAAATGTCCTCCAGATCTAGAAATATATTAATTGTAATAGATACTCTGTAACTCCTAACTCTACCGTTAGCGTAACCATACTATATCCATTCACTCAACAAATATTTTTCAAGCAACTGCTGTATGCCAGAAACTATCTTAGCCATGAAGGATACAGCAGTGAACAAAACAGTCAGAAGTCCACGCCCTCCTAGAATTTAATGTTTCTTGGAGGAGACAAACCAATGAAATACATTGTGTGTCAGAAAATGATAAATGCTGTGTAAAACGAGTTGAGCAGAGAAGGGATGTAGCAAGGACTAGGGATCAGGAGTAGAGCATCGGCTGTTCTAGAATGGCCAAGGAAAGCTCTAGTGTGAAGATCACATACAAGCATGGGCCTGAAGAAGGTGCAGGGCTGAGTCCTGTGTCTTTTTAGGGAAAGGGTACTGCAGGCAGAGGGAAAGCAGATGTAAAGGGCCACAAGGGACAGTGTACCAGGAAAGGAATGAGGAGGGCAGTGTAAAATATCAGAGTTTATTGTAGGAATAGACTTATTCTTGTAATTCCTCTCATAGCATTGAGCCAGGAGGTGGAGTAGGTGTTCTTCATGCTTCTCATTGCTGCCTCCAGACTATTCTCCCGTTTTCTTCCCAAAAACCTCCCATTTTAAACATGCCAGCAGAGAAAACCATTCATTGCTCTTCTTCTTTGAAATCATTTGCTTGCTGATCCTGGGGTTTATCTCCTTCATTCTGTGGAAAGCTTAGTTCTGGCATACTCCCACTCTCTCTCATGGTACTCTGACCTAATTCTTGGTGATGCCCAATCTACCTAGATGGCCCTTCCATCACCTTTGTCTTACCCCCTTTACCCCCTCCATTCCAGTGATCTGGTTCTCCATTTGGCCTTGGCCATTCAGTGTCATGATCATTTCTTAGATCTTGTCATACTTCATCTTCTCTGTGGTCTCAAATTCCAGCATCTCTCTCTGTAATCACCATTTTCTGTTATTCCAGCTCACTTCCTGTAAATATTTGACTCCAACAATTTGGCTGAGATTTATAATTCATTGTTCCTGCTACCTTTTATTATCCTTTGCTCACCTTATCTTTACTTTTTTCTTTTCCCCACTTAAATTTCATAGTCAACTATGACTGATATACATTCAACTCCCTAGTTTCCTAAGGGAGCAAACCCTAACTCTGGTTAAAGCCAGCTCTCTTATCTGCTCCACACCCTGCACCATGCAGCCAAACAGACGCGCACGCGCGTGCACACACACACACACACACACACACACACAGAATTGTGCCAATAGACCTAGCTTTAAATACATGACCTTGACTCTCAGGTGCCCAGCAGTCATACATTTCTCTTGTCCATGTGTCCACCTCTCCTATAAGACTATCTTGTACCTTCTTCTCTCTTGCCAGTCACCATTGCCTTCTGACCCTACTGCTTATTTCACTGAGAAGATAGAAACAGAAGAGAATGTCTAGCTTTCTGACATGTCTCTCAGCTTCTGCCCTTGCCCCTGTATAGTCTATACTCAACCCAAGGCCCTTGCTTAAGGCAAACACGTGTGGGAAGTTGGGTCTGACCACAGAGCTGTGTAAGAGCCTGTAGGTGTGGAGGGTGAGGGGGCTTGTCCTTCACCATGGCACTCTCATTTGGATGTCTGGTCGCAGACGTGCATTTCCTCGGGTGCCTGAGTGCCCTGGTCCTTAGGCCAAGCCCAGCTTAGCACTCTTGAGCATGAGATTTCCATCTCCAGTGGGATGGTGGCACTGAAATCCTTGGTCTGACTTGCTGTGGGAAAGGGGAGAAGGCGGCAGGGTGAGCGGGGCCTCAGAGGCAGCTGCTCCCCATTACATAGTGCGTGTGGGGCACTATGGCCACCATGTGTTATGGGAACATCCCTGGGAGCGCCCTGTGCTTGAGGACACTTACTTGAGTCAGACCTTCTCAGAGCCTGTCATCTGAGTCCTCCTACCACAGTGGCTCTCAACTGGAGCTGTGACCTGCCTCCCAGCCCTGGGGACATTTGGCAAAGCCTGGGGACATTTTTGGTCTTCGGACAAAAACACCCAGGAGGGATTGGGGGTAGGGAATGGGGGTGCTACTGACACATAGTGTGTAGAAGCCAGGGATGCTACTCAACAGCCTACACTGCACAGGGCAGCCCCCCACGACAAAGAATCATCTGGCCCCGCATGATAAAGCATGGGGCAGGTCAGCCACCCCTCTGATCACAACCCTGCATGACGAGACGCTCTGACTTCATCTTCTATACCTCTCCCCCTCAGTCACCGTAGTCACCGTGCTTCTGCCACCCTGGCCTCCTTGCTGTTCCCTGAGCTTGCCAGGCACACACTGTCTCATGGCTGTTATGCTTGCACTTCACTAGATTCTTCCCTCACATGTCTGTGTGGTTTGCTGCCTCACCTCTAGCTCTGTGCTCAGGTGCCCCTGCAATGAGACGCTCCCTGATTTCCCATTTAAGTCTGCAACGCTGCTGGCTCAGAACCTCACTCCTCACTTCTCTGCCTTATTTTTCTTCATAGTGCGTAATTAACACCTAAATAATAGACTGACCTAACTTGATTAGTATCCATCTCTACCACTAGAACTAGAATATGGGCTCCATAAAGGCAGAATTTTGGAGGGTGGGGTACAGAAAGGCAACCTGGCATTCAGAAAATACTGGCTGGATTAACATTCATTCAGAAATTTCACGGTGACTACTAGATTTTAAACATGACTAGCTGTAAGCTTTTCAAATTCTTAAATATTTTTGATAAATCTATTTGGGCGAGGTTTAATCTGTTTCTTCTGCCTGTCATCTCTGTCATGTGTTTACCATTTCCTATGACTGACATTTTCTTTCACAAAAGACCTGCTTAGTAAAGTGAAAACTACAGTTGTTTTTCTGACTTTTTAGGTGGCAGCCTCAGGAAACAAATGAAAGCCTTAAGAATTATCAAGATGCTTTGCTTCAGAGTGATCTCACATTGTGCCCAGTAGGAGTAAACACAGAATGTTACAGAATATACGAGGCTTGCTCCTATGGCTCTGTTCCTGTGGTAGAAGACGTAATGACAGCTGGCAGCTGTGGAAATACATCTGTTACCCATAATGCTCCTCTGCAGCTCCTCAAGTCCATGGACGCTCCCTTTATCTTTATTAAGAACTGGAATGAACTTCCTGCTATTTTAGAAAAAGAGAAAACTCTAATTTTACAAGAAAAGATTCAAAGAAGAAAAATGCTACTTCACTGGTATCAACACTTCAAAACAGAGCTAAAAATGAGATTTACTAATACTTTAGAAAGTTCATTTTTAATAATGAATAATAAAGGGTAACTGTGAATTATCTTTTTGAGCTAAGATCTGATTTTTAAAATCATTTCTAATGGGTTGTGTGTATATTTGTGTGTGTGTGTGTGTGTGTGTGTATAAATGTCCTTTGAGGTACGCTTGTAGACTGTAGATTATATCTGTAATGTTGACCAAGCACTCCCGTATTAGGCCACTCCTGAAAATGAAGTTAAATGTTACTCAAACTCACTTTTACAAAGTCGATGTTTTAACATATCAGCTCTTCTCACCCATTTAAACCCATTCTAGGGAAGCAGTATCGTGTGGTAGAAAGACAGCTTTGGAGTCAGACAAAATCTAGGTTAAAAGCTTGCCTCTGCACCTACTCTCTGGGGACCTTGAGCAAGCCATCTCAGTGTTCTGAGTCTTGGTTCCTTTCAATGTAAAATGAAGATAACCTCATAGGTTAAATTTTAAATATGAGGGGCACCTGGGTGGCTCATTCAGTTAAGCTTCCAACTTTAGCTCAGGTCATGATCTCCTGATTTGTGAGTTCAAGCCCCGCATTGGGCTCTGTGCTAACAGCTCAGAGCCTGAAGCCCACTTTGAATTCTGTGTCTCCCTCTCTCTCTCTGCCCCTCCCTGCCTCATGCTCTGTCTTTCTCTCTCTCCTCTCTCTCAAAAATAAATAAACATTTTAAAAATTATAAAATAAATAAAGCCTTTAAAAAATAAATTTCAAATATGAAATGAAATAATATATAAAGTACCCAGTATATATAGTAATGTTAAATAAATATTAATTTCTAGTTCATTTTTCATTCTTTACTAGTTAATAATAGGGTTAAGTTTAAATATTTTAATACATGTTCATTTACATAATACTGTGTTGGGCATGTATATGGATAAATCATACTGAGATCTTTACTCAAGTTTTGTTGGATTATGTTGCAGCAGATGCCTGGATGTACAATTTGGTCATAATTCATATAAAACATGTACTGGAAACAGAAAATTAGCGCCTAAACTGGACAGAAGTTGTCCTTGAAGTACAGAGTAAGACTCGCCCACCCAGAAGGGAGTACTGTCTGCGAAGCCTGGCTGATAGCCTGAGAACGGCGGCTCGGTAAGGCCTGAGTGGTCTTGTATCTTCAGGTCCTTGGGGTCCTGAAAGGATACAAGCGATCTTGAGCTCAGTCTGTTGCTACACCTGGCTGTTTATTTTCTCTGGAATCCTATGGCTTACCTTCTGTGAAACAAGGGGATTTACATCACTGTTCCCTTCCAGGAGACTTTGTCTCATTATATGAATGGCCCTAGATAGTCAACAAGTCTAAATTTCCCCCACACTTTCTTAGACCTGGAATTCCCACAGGGGTGTCCATATCATCAGAAGATCTGGCCGCCTGGATGGGAAGGACCTCACATTTGCATCACCTTGGAGAATCGTGGTGCCTGCCACAACCCTATTCAATTCTAAGGAAACTTGTCCACCTAGGACCTCTGCTAAAGCCATATCCCATAGCCATTTTATACCGTATCGTCTCTCCTCTTTTGTCCCAGACTTCAGGTGACATCTGTGGGCTCATTATTCAAAGGTACTCTGTTGATAGGCTTCCTGATAACCCTGGACATTAGTACCCAAAACTAATAATAACAACTACAACAACTAAGGTAAATAGCCAGTTCAAGGCCTTCTTGAAAATACTGAGAACCTGAGAGGCAATCGCAGAAGCAGAATAGGAGCTATCAGCCAGAGAAGTCTGTTCCCAGGGTGCTGTGATGATAGTTCTTGATGGGTTTCCAGCTCCAGCTCCCATGAATTTTGAGATTGTTTTTAATTTCACCAATGTGTACTCTCAGAATCTTCTCCTTCAAACTTCATCCCTCCTTGCTCCTGGTTACTTGAGCTGACTTCCAAATCAAAAGAGCCTGCCAAAACAATGACCACATGCTTCATCTTTCAGAGTCCGCATTTGCCTTTCTCTTGAACAGGAGTATATGGCAGATCCAAGGTTATAACACAATTCTCCTTTGTTTTGGTTAAAAAGCCTTTGTACTCTGTTTTACCAACAACAGGGTACCATCTTTTTCTTTATTGGTACTTGGTGCTGCTCGTAATCCTTTCAAGGAATGCTTTCTGCACTGATATATTTGTTGCCAGCAAAGGCTTTGGAATGTCAACACTTTGGCAACAGACAAGTGAATCATATCAAAAGAAATTTTCCAGTGTCTTCCAACATCTTTACTATACGGAGTTTGTGAGTTACTTTCTAAGAGGCAACTCCAAGCTGTCAGATGACTCTAGACTTAGTTGGAAATCTGCCTACCTAGTTCTGGTGGTTTGCATTACAAAACTGGAGTCCATAAAGCTTGAAGCTCCAAAACCTATCAAGGTCTGAATTCAAAGTTTCACTAAACCAGACATACAGGCTTTGAGGCCAATACTGGAAGGGAACTCCACTATTTCAGTTTGCTTTTTGGTCACTTATAAAGAATTTTCCCCATCAAGAAGTAGCCAGGCAGCAGAATTCATTCACACATTAAATATTTTGCAATGTACCCTATGTACCAGGAATGTACCTAAATGCAAGGAATTAAAAAACAACCAAAACAACAACAACAACAACAACAACAACAACAACAACAACTAGTTGTGTCCTGTCCTCAAGAGCTCACAGGCTGTTGGAAGAATTACATAAATATTACAGAGTATTCATGCTAAGAATTCCAGTAGACATATTTACAAAGAACTATGGAAATTCAGAGAAAGACCTGGTTGTCCAAGGGTAAAGCGTCTGAACTTGTCTGGAGTGGAATTTAAAGAATAACTAGATTTTTGTGGCATCTTTTAGTACCAGCAAAGAGACTTTGGGGCAGAATTTTTTCTCCTCTAAGATCAGCTGGAACTGAGACCTTCCTGGTGCATTGCTTGAGGAGAAGACAGGCTCCTGGGATGGTTATAAGCTACGCAGGTTAACTGCCACTAGGTCTATGGAACTGCCCATCAGCGCAGGGAAAGGGTTTCAGTCATCCCTGTCCATTGAATGAATTCACTCCTTTTTGAAAGGGAGGGAGGGAGAGAGAGGGAGAGAGAGAGAGAGAATGAATGGGCAGGGAAGGGGCAGAAAGAGAGGGAGACAGAATCTGAAGCAGGCTCCAGGCTCTGAGCTGTCAGCACAGAGCCCAACATGGGGCTTAAACTCATGAACTGTGAGATCATGACCTGAACCAAAGTTGGATGTTTAACCGACTGAGCCACCCAGGCGCCCATGTTCTTTTTTTTTTTTTTTTTTTTTTAACTTGCAATCTCGGTCCCTAGGAGTCCTACGTTTATACTGGACGTGAAGCTGCCACCATAGCAGTCTCACAGAGGAAGTTACCCTCTGGGCTGTTCAACTGTCAGGGTGTACTTCTACTGAAATCATTTTATTGTAATGATTCTTACGTGTCCTCTTTTACAGTTAAAATAACTTTTGCCAAATAAAGTAAATTGTGCAAGTGAATATAGTATGTTTTACAGTCTGATGTGTGACTGACGGTGGCAAAACTAACTCAGTTAATGATAACTGTTGAATACCTACTGTGTTGCCAAGCAGGGGACCACAGATTCTGTGAATAATCTCACTGTCAGCCTTTAAACTTTGCAAAGCCTGTAATGCTAACAAAAATAAATACATAAAATTACAAATTAAGCACCTGGAAATACTTTCAGATGCTGCTGCATTTGTCTTTTATTTGTTTTCTAGAGTTCACACTTGTCTCTTTCAAATAATAACAGGGATTATGTTTTGTTTTAGAATCCAAATGCGAATGATAGATTCTCAGACTGTTTACTGGAAGAAGTTAGACAAACAAGTTGCACTTTGTCAGAATATCTGAATGGCTAAATCAACTTGTTTAAATTTATCTTAGGTTCAAGCATGATTTCTACAGTCTGTCTTGCTTAAACTACATTTGAATTGTTTTAAATATATTATCTTATTTACCTTTCTGAAATGAAAATGGAAAACAATCCTGGCAGCTTACCTTGCTGGATCCACCTACAGTGAAGCCTGTTTTTAAAAACCACAGAACCTACAAAGAATTTCCTGCCAGGCTGGAAGGAGCCTCCCTAAAGCAGTCAGACCTCAGTTTCTAAAGTGCCCCTGGTTGGTATTTTCTCTTTTTGATCTGTTCTTCTTTTCCAGTCTGTTGTTTGAGATACTTGGTTTAATTAAAGCTTTTTAAACTCACAAAAAAAACAAAGCAAGAAATGTGATAATGGGTCAGTAAGTCAGAATCAGTTTTCTAATTGATGTTGACATTTTATTCATTATGTCCTTCCGATTTTCTATTCCTTACCTGTTGCCAGACTCCAGCTGGGATTTGTTTTAGTTGCATCAAAACCTTTCTTTAACAACAATAATTCTTGGGGCACCTGGGTGGCTCAGTTGGTTAAGCGTCCGACTTCGGCTCAGGTCGTGATCCCACGGTTCATGAGTTCCAGCCCCGCGTCGGGCTCTGTGCTGACAGCTCAGAGCCTGGAGCCTGCTTCGGATTCTGTGTCTCCCTCTCTCTCTGCCCCTCCCCTGCTGGCATTCTGTCTCTCCCTTAAAAATAAACAAACATTAAAATAAATAAATAATAATAATTCTTTAGTTTTTTAGTGAGCTTTTGCTAAGTTATACTGCCTATCTTGTCTGTATTCAAACTTTTTATACTTTTGCTCATTGTGGATTCTTTTGCGTTTTGACATTTAAAACAAATATTGAATGAAAATATTCATTTTGAGGGACATGTGGCTGCCTCAGTCGGTTAACCATCTGATTCTTGGTTTTGGCTCAGGTTGTGATCTCACAGTGCATGGGTTCGAGCCCCGCATCAGGCTCTGAGCTGACAGCACAGAGCCTGCTTCAGATTCTCTCTCTCCCTCTTCCCCTCTTCCTCTCTCTCTCTCTCTCTCTGTCTCAAAGTAAATAAATAAACACTAAAAAAAATAAAGATAGATATAGCTATGTGTGGGCACCTGCTAGCTCAGACAGTAGAGCAGGCAACTCTTAATCTCTGGGTTGTAAATTTAAGCCCCATTTTGGGTGTAGAGATTATTTAAAAATAAAATCTTAAAAAAAAAAGATAAGTACAGCTAGGTGGTTTACTTTGGCTGATGGAGGATCGTAGGGGTGATGTTTCACTTCCAGGCAGGAGCTTTAAGTGATAATGCATAATTAACCTCATTCCCTTTTTGTACCTCATGAGCTATGAAAGCCTAGGTCAAGAGGAACCTCAATCAGCCTGTGTCCTGAGTAAACAGACCCCCTAACAACCCACTATGAACATGGAGAATGAGTGGATAAACTTGTTACGGTAAGCCACGGGGATCTGAGGGTTCTTTGTTGTGCAGCATAACCTAGCCCACCTGACTAGCACATTCCACTTTCAGGGATGGTGCCCTTCTTACTGTCTGGCATATACATTTCTAGGAAACAAACAATAAGTGTTCTCCCCTGATAGGTTAGACCACTGGTTCTAAAACCAGTGGGTGAAAGTCTGATAAGAAACAGATTTACATAGTCTCAAAATCTCTCCTCACAAAATACTTATTAATTACAGAGGAGAAAATAGTAAGTTTCCAGAGAAAAAGCTGGGGCACCTGAGTGGATCAGTCAGGTAAGCATCTGACTCTTGATTTCAGCTTGGGTCATGATCTCACAGTTTGTGAGTTTGAGCCCCACACTGTCAGTGCACAAAGACTGCTTGGGATTCTCTTTCTCCCTCTCTCTCTGCCCCTTCCCCCCTCCCCAAATAAATAAATAAATAAACTTAAAAAAAAAAAAAAAAAAGGATACCTACAGAGAGAAACCTGATAGACACCAACTTAGCCAAATGATAGAATTCATATTACAGGATAACAAGATAAGTAAGTATCATATACCTCTTGAAAGGATGCATTGTGAAGGACATATCACTTCTGTGGTATTACTGGTAAAAATGCACACCCCGAATGTAATCCTGAAGAAACATAGAAAGGACCAAATTGAAGGACATTCTTTAAACCAGCAAAGGATCAGGAGTAGCCAAGAAGACATGAATGAGTAAGAAGTAAAAGGTATGGGGGCATCTGGGTGGCTCAGTGGGTTAAGCGCCCAACTTCTGCTCAGGTCATGATCTTGAGGTACATGGGTTTTGACCCCATGTAGTGCTCTGTGCTGACAGCTCAGAGCCTGGAGCCTGCTTTGGATTCTGTGTCTCCCTCTCTCTGCACCCCCCCCACTCATGCTCTGTCTCTCTCTCTCAAAAATATACATTAGGGGCGCCTGGGTGGCTCAGTCGGCTGAGCATCCGGCTTCGGCTCAGGTCATGATCTCACGGTTCGTGGGTTCGAGCCCTGCGTCGGGCTTTGTGCTGACAGCTCGGAGCCTGGAGCCTGTGTTTGGATTCTGTGTCTCCCTCTCTCTCTGACCCTCCCCTGCTCATGCTGTCTCTCTCTCTCTCTCTGTCTCTCAAAAATAAAACATTAAAAAATATATATATACATTAAAAAAATTTTTAAGAAGTAAAAGATACATGGAAAGTTATGCGACACAGGGACATTGCAGATCGTTAGAAACAATGTACTTTCCAGTAAGTAGTTCTAGGATGACTATCCACATGGGAAAAAATGAACGAAAGCCATGACTCACAGCATACACAAAAATAAATTCCAGGGGGATTAAATATAAAAGTATGAAAAATGGGGACCTGGCTGGCTCATTTGATAGAACATGCAACTCTTGATCTCAGGGTTGTAAGTTCAAGCCCCATGTTGGGTGAAGAGATTACTTCAAAATAAAATCTTTAAAAAGAAGTATGAGGGTCACCTGGCTGGCTCAGTCTGGTAAGCATCCAACTCTTGATCTCAGAACAGGTCTTGATCTCAGGGTCATGAGTTTAAGCCCTGCACTGGGCTCCACGCCGGGCGTGAAGCCTACTTAAAAAAAAAAAAAGTATGAAATGCAAAATTATAAACTCTTTAAAAATATTTATAGGAAAAATAACTTTGTAACTTTGGGATAAGAAAGGACTTTTTTAAAAGGTACAGTGAGCAGAAGCTACAAGGAAAAGTTGATAAACTTGACAGTATCAAAAGGTATCATAAAGGGAAGAAGATCATCAACATAACACTATATGTTAACTATACTAGAATTTTAATATTTCTTTTTTTAATTTTTTTCAAAGTTTATTTATTTTTGAGAAAGAGAGAGAAAGAGTGGGAGGGGGGAAGGGCAGAGAGAGAGAGGGAGACACAGAATCCGAAGCAGGCTCCAGAGTCTGAGCTGTCAGCACAGAGCCCGACACAGAGCTGGAACTCACAAACCGTGAGATCATGACCTGAGCCGAAGTAGGACGTTCAACCAACTGAGCCACCAAGAAATACCTGGAATGAAAATTTCTTAATAATTCAAATCATTAATATTTTAATTTTTTAAATTTATTTTTGAGAGAAAGAGAGAGACAGAGCATGAGAGGGCAAGGGGCAGAGAGAGGGGAAACACAGAATTCGAAGCAGGCTTCCAGCTGTGTCAGCACAGAACCCGACACAGGGTTCAAACCCACGAACCGTGAAATCGTGACCTGAGCCAAAGTCAGATGTTCAACTGACTGAGCCAGCCAGGTGCCCCAATTATAGTGGAATTTTTAAAAATAATAGCAACAATAAATAAGTAGATAAAAGACAGATCATCAACCAATAGAAGATATGTGTAGTGAATGTAACACAAAATATCAGAATTCAGAATATATGAATAACTGTGATTTAAAAAACAAAAACATGAACAGAAAATGGGCAAAAGAAATAAAGGGTAGTAGCTGAGAGTGGCAGCATGGAAAAAGAGAAAATGCACTGACAAAGGATTCCAAGGATATTGGCTTTGAAACCTAGCTCTGCCAATATCCAGTTACTTTTCTGGAATAAGTAACTCAATCTCTTTGAATCTAGTTTTCTCATCTGTAAAATGGGAGCCAAGGCTTGGCACCCAGCATGAAAAGACAGAGAATGAGGAAAGTTCAAGGTGGGGTGGGGTTGGGGATGTCTATCAGGTAGGCCAGCCCAGGTTCTTAATGCTATCTGCCCATTAGGATGACCTGAGGAAAATTTTAAACCACCCCACCTTTGAGATTCTGTTTACTTATCATGGTCCTCAAACTCTAGCAAACATCAGAATCACCTGAAGAGCTTGTGAACCCACAGACTGTTGGGTCCACTCCCAGAGCTCTGATTCAGTAAATCTGGGACAGGACTGATAATTTGCATTTCTTTTTTTTATTCTTTTTTTAACATTTATTCATTTTTGAGAGAGAGAGATACTGTGAGTGGAGGAGGGGCAAAGACAGAGGGAGACAGAATTCGAAGCAGGCTCTAGGTTCTGAGCTGTCAGCACAGAGCCCGACACAGGGCTCGAAACCACAAGCAGTGAGATCATGACCTGAGCCGAAGTCGGATGTTTAGCCACCCAGGCGCCTGGATAATTTGCATTTCTAACAGCTTCCGAGGAGATGCTGATGTTGGGGACCTACCCCCTTGGAAAACTACTCAAAGTACAGTATGTGCAAAAAGGATTAATAATAAATGCCAGAAGGGTATTTGAGAGTATATGCTTCTTTTCTCCCTGTTAAATGAGGAACCCATGTCACCACCTGAGAATCCACTGCATTTTGTTAGCCATGCGCACAGGATTTAGCTTTTAAAATGCATGCGTTAAGGAACTGACTTTAGAGATTGCTCCCAGGAGGGAAGCTGTTGAGTGAAAGAGACTTCCATTATATATATATTGGTACTGCATGAATTTTACATCACATGCATGTAGTTCCATATAAACAAACAAGCAAAAAATAAAGAGTAAGTCCAACAAAACCTTGGCTCAATTTAATGAGTAACCACAGTAATAGAGAAACCCTCTGAATATATTATGTATGACTATCATCTTCTCCATATTTGGTTCCCCAATATTTCTTACATTATAGTAAAATTCATTCAAGCAGTTACAAACGATCTAAAAAAAAAGGAGGGAAGAAAGGAGGATGGGTAAGAGGGAGGAGGGGGAGAAATAGAAAGCAAAGGAAAGAAACATGGGCAGGTATAATAAAGTTTGTGATTTGTGCTAAGTCAGCTTCACTTTCTTGGAGGGTGAGGAAGTAGGTGGGGGACAACAAATAGATAAATATCAGGATCAAAAGGTACACAACAGAATATAAGGAAAGACATCAAGTCAAGGTCAAATTATCAATTGATAACATTTTAAAATATTTTATTGAAGGGATTTCCATATCACAAAGACTTGGGAGAAAAGGAAGAAGGGGATGCCTGGGTTGCTCAGTCAGTTGAGCGTTCTACTTCGGCTCAGGTCATGATCCCACCATTCATGGGTCTGAGCCCCAAGTGAGGCTCTGTGCGTGCTGACAGCTCAGAGCCTAGAGCCTGCTTCAGATTCTGTGTGTGTGCATATCTCTCTCTCTGCCCCTCCCCTGCTCACACTCAGCCTCTCTCTCTCTCTCTCACTCTCTCCCTCTCTCTCTCTCATAAATGAATAAACAGTAAAAAAAAATTTTTTAAGGAAGGAAAACAAAGCAAGCTAACACCTACCTATCTATATCCACCTGTGACATATTCCTTAGATGCTAGATAGATAAAAGATACTCATTTTGAATCTTTATGTATATAATATATACATATTATATATTTAAACCTTTACAAAGTAGAAATGCAGAAAAAGAAAATTTTAATTATAATATGCACTGGAAAGCCGTTGGCTTTCACAGGTGCAAGTTCAGGTTTTGTCCAGAAGAGGGAGGTGTGAAACTACAAATGGCATCATGGTTTTTTCTAACTTTTGTTTATGGTATTTCCCTACTGAGCAGCCAGAGGAAAGTCAGGGTTGGGGCAAGGGGGCTATTGGTTTTTGGGCAGATAAGTCTTTGGAGTGAGCCACTGTCTCCCACACCACTGCTTTCGGACCACCCAACAGAACATCTGGCCACACTGCCAAGGCATGATATTCTGTCAGGCCCCTTTCCTTTACAACCTAGGATCAAGATGATATTCTTAGTGTTAGTTTTCATTCTTTTCACATGGACTGGTTAGAATCCAGAATGTGGGACGCCTCTGTGGCTCTGTTAAGCTTCCAGCTTGTGGTTTCCGCTGGGGTCCTGGTCTCATGGTTTGAGTTTGACCCCCAAAGCCGGACTCTGTGCTTGACAGTGTGGATGGAGCCTGCTTGGAATTTTTCTGCCCCCCCTCCCCAGGCCAAAATAAATAAATAAATAAAAGACTGTCTCCCAGGTGAATGCATCAATGAGGGAAGGTAGGTGTTTGTCCTCCTACAGACATGAGGCACAGAAAGTCAAAAACGGAAGCCACCTCCCAAGAAGAAGATGACAGGCACCTTACAGACCCAGTTCACCTGCCCCTTCTGCAACCAAGAGAAGTCTTGGGACGTGAAAATGGACCATGCCTGCAAGACAGGAGTCATCTCTTATACCTAGTGCTTAGAGAATTCAGACACCCATCCTATATCCATCAGAACCAGTGGATGCGTACAGCAATTGGACAGATGCCTGCGAGACAGCCAATCAGGAGCAAAGCAGAAGACCCATCCACTTGGCAGTCCCGCCTGCTGTGTACCTGCACCACTGGGGACCAATCCAGAGACATTCCAGGGTCCAGGAGGGTGTATATCCAGGGCCTTCAGAGGTATAGCAAGTGGGTTTGGGGGTGAGTATGTGCGGCTGCCAGTGTTGCAGTGGCAGTGTGCTTGTGGGCACACTGGACTGGAGTTGGGTGGGCAGTTGTTGGGCCCCGTGGGGGCCTGAGGTGCTTCCCTTGGCTCTAAAAGCCTTTAACTCCCTTACTCCTCCTCGGGGCCTGTATCTCCACCACGTTCTGGGCAAGGACAAGCCCAGCAGAGGCTGCCTAGGGACTCTCCAGCCTCCTTGCCCACCTCACTAACACTTTGCCTATGTGAACTGGACTGCCCTTCCTCCTTCCCTGCCTTCCAAGGCCTGTGGCCTGAGATTCAAAGCCACAGTCCCATGGGCCCTTCGGCTGGGCCCTGGCAGAACAGCTCCTTTTCATGTTTAGTTGCTTTTGTAGAGGAGGAAGGGGCTGGGTTGAGGAAAGCTGTCGGTCTGAGCCCTTAAATACAACAGCCGAAGCAAAAAAGAAAAAAACAACAACAAAAAGAATCCGGAATGTGTTCAGTGTTCAATGAAAAATGGGTTTGTGTTATTGAAGTTTGCACAATCAGAAATATAAATACAGGAAACTTTTGTGAAAAGAGCAGTGTTCAAGTTTGTCAGAACTTCAGTAGTTTTTAATTCTTCTTAGTGGAAAAAGACAAAATATAATTACTCACATTTTATTAAACATAGCATGTTCATTAGTTCCTCATGTACATTTCATTTGAAGTTACTCAAATAAATAAATCCTACTTAAATAACCATCAAGGCCTAACAGGATACAATTATGTTTTCATATGTGGCATGTGCTGTGCCAGTGAATCTGTCTCCTATGTTGTTTCACGTTATCCAGACAATTCAAGGAAGAGGAGAGACAAATGGCCAGTAAACACATGTAAACATGTTCCTCCTTGCTAGTTATCAGGGAGATGCAAACTTAAATAAAAAGGAGACGGCATTTTAGGCTCAACATATTGGCAAAAATTTTAAAGTCACATCTGAGTTGTAGGAACATGGGCACCTTCATGCACGGCTGGAGAGTTTTAAATTGGTGGAGCCACATCGGAGAGCAATTTAGCACAGGTAATAAAGCGAACGGTGCATACACCCTGCAATCCAGTAATTCCGCAGCCCTTAAGTTGAAAGCCTGGCTGCACATTAGGCTCCTTATCCCCGTGGCTTATCAACCCACCACCCTATGAGAAACTCTTGCACATGTGCACAAGGGAACAAATTCAAAAATATTCACAGCAACATTACCACAGCAAAAAATTGGAAACAACGTAAAGGTTCATCAACAGGTAAATAGTGAGATGAAAATACATGTGGTAGAGTCATTCAATAGAAAACTAAAGAAACTGCAAACTACAGGTACATGCGGAATCATGACTGAATCTCAAGTGTAATTTTGAGAAGCGATACTCAAAGAGCACATGCAGTGGCATTGAACATTGCAGTTAAAATGAATGACTTAAACCTGTATATATTAATCTTGTATTTGTTTTCTATGACTGCTATAAAACAAAATTACCGAAAGGGTGCCTGGGTGGCTCAGTCGGTTAAGCGTCCAACTTCGGCTTAGGGCATGATCTCATGGTCCGTGGGTTTGAGCCCCGCGTCAGCCTCTGTGCTGACAGCTAGCTCAGAGCCTGGAGCCTGTCTTCAGATTCTGTGTCTCCCTCTCTCTCTCTGACCCTCCCCTGCTCACGCTGTCTCTCTCTGTCTCTCAAAAATAAATAAAAAACATTTTTAAAAGTACCGAAGATTTAATGGCTTAAAATAACACACACTTATTATTTTCCATTTCTGGGAATGAGAAATCTGAAGTGGGACTCAGTAGTGTCAGCTGCACTGGCTTCCTTTCTCCAGCCAGAGGTGCACTGCCCTCCTCTGGGATCTGGCGCATTGGTGTGCCCCGAGTGCACTGGTCAGCCGTGTAAAAACCTCTGGCCGAAAAGGGGGCACTGGAAGCACAGGTGCCATGGCTGAGGCATCATCAAATGACTGGGGAGCAGCTGACAAATTATGAAACATCCTGCGGATCACAAAATTGTCATGCAATTCATAAAGAATACAAAGGAAAACCCATTTCATTCCTCCACACCTATTTATGTGAAAAAGGTCCCTCAGCCTTTCCATTATCATAAACAAAGGAAAAATTGAAAGAGAATCCACTCTAATTCCTGTCTTATTTTAGAAATAAGGAAACATCATCCAAAGATGATGGACGAATTGAGAAATTAAAGCTCCATTCATTTCCCTAAAAGGTGCTTCTCCAAGGGTGTGTGGCTGGCTCAGTTGAGAGAAATGACAACTCTTTTTTTTTTTCTTTTAGAGTTTATTGTCAGGTTGGTTTCCATATAACACCCAGTGCTCATCCCCACAAGTGCCTTTCTCCATGCCCATCACCCCCATTCCCCTCCCCCTCCCCCATCAGCCTTCAGTTTGTTCTCAGTATTCAAGAGTGAGAGGGCAACTCTTGATCTCAGCGTCGTGTGTTCTAGCCCCACACTGAGTGTAGAGATTGCTTTAAAAAAAAGATGCTTCTCCAATAAAATTTTACTTTTATGTTTAATAATTACTTGGCAGGATTTGTAATATATTGTTCGTGTAGTACTAATAATTTTAATAATAATTCAATATAGAATTTTTTAACACTTAAGAATCCTGTGGTCAAACAAAAGAAAATAAATTTTAATAAATTAAAACATATATTTTTTTTCTCACATGGATTTATGACAAGGGAATATTTATGACAAGAAAACATTTTTTAATTTTTTTATGTTTATTTATTTTTGAGAGAGAGAGAGATAGAGACAGAACATGAGTGGAAGAGGGAAAGAGAGCAAAGGAGACACAGAAGGTGAAGCAGACTCCAGGCTCTGAGCTGTCAGCACAGAGCCCGATGCGGGGCTTGAACCCATGAACTGTGAGATCACATGACCTGAGCCGAAGTCGGATGCTGAACCGACTGAGCCACCCAGGCACCCCAAGAAAACATTTTTAAGTATAAAATATATTCTGTTAAGATAAAATTCTGTGGGGAAAGTAAAATGGGAACATGGATTTAAAGAAGAAAAGAATAATATAAAATTCCTGTCTGTTAAAAGGAGTTCATCCAAGGACATTTTTAATAAAGGTGAGTACCAAATCACTATGACAGATTTCATTGGATACATTTTATTTATTTTTTTATTGGAGTATAGTGGACAAACAATGTTATATTAGTTTTAACTGTACAACATAGAGATTTAATCCACAGGATATATTTTAAAATATGGAAATAACAGTTTAATTTTAATATACCAAAACTTAAAATGTGATGGAATTTATCTTTTGAACTGTTTACATATAGGATAAAACATTTTAGATATCAATCCAAAAGTGTTCGGAGGGGTAGAGAGTTAAACAAAATTACCATAGTGGACACAGGAGCAGAAATTCCGAAGGCTGGTACTCTAGGGTAGAATTGCTGGGTCTTAAGGTATTGAAGGTATTGGTCTTTATGGGATAAAGTCACGTTATTTGGCACAATGATTGTACCAATTTACACTCTCTCCAGAAATCCATTTCCTTTCCTAATTGGTCACTTGAATTTGCTAACGAGTTAACTGTATTTCCCAGGAGTAGGAAAACATTTCTTTTTGCCAACTCTTTAGTGTTCGTGGAGCCCTGCGTCTTGATTAATGCCAAAGACAAGGTCTCTATCAAGTTTGACCTTCATGTATTCACCAGGTGTTTCTCAGCCCCCCAGCCTTGTTTTACATCATTCTCTCTCCCTGGGATGCCCCCTCCACCCCACTGCCACCAGCTTATCACTCATGCTTCTGGTCTGAGCTTAAATGTTCTTTCTTCGAAAAGTCTTTCCACAATTTCCACAACCATCCTACCTAAAGTTTTCTAATTCTCCATTGCAGAACCATGTAGAGCTTATATGAGTTAGGAATGATATATTTGCAGGGCACCTGTGTGGCTCAGTCAGTTAAGCGCCCGACTTTGGCTCAGGTCATGATTTCGAGGTTCGTGAGTTTGAGCCCCACGTTGGGCTCTGTGCTGACAGATCAGAGCCTGGAGACTGCTTAAGATTCTGTGTCTCCCTCTCTCTCTCTGCCCCTCCCCTGCTTATGCTCTGTCTCTCTCTCTCTCACAAAAATAAGATAAACATTAAAATTTTTTAAAAAAAGGAATGATGTATTTGCTTCTTTGCTCATTTGTCTATCTCTGCTCTAGATTGTAAGCTCCTTGAAGACTGTATCTGTTTTATTCACCTACATATGCCCCAGCATTTAATATAGCTCCTGAATCATAGTAAAATCTCAATAAATATCTCCTGAATAAACAAATGGATGAATGATTTTTTTTTTCAGACTGTAACAGACATCCTCTTTCATCCAGTCATTGATGGATTTGAGCAGGAGGTGACAGATGTTTCCATTATAAAAACGTTCTTCAGGCTTTTATGCTTCATTTCCATTCTGGCCTGTTGAAAAGAATTCTAAAGCACCCTTCATATTACCGCACCTCGTCCTTTTTTTATTCCTCTTCTCCCTCCTCTTTAAAATGTTTTCCTTTGGGACATCTGGGTGGCTCAGTTGGTCGAGCCTCTGGCTTCGGCTCAGGTCGTGATCTCACAGTTCATGGGTTTGAGCCCAGCGTCAGGCTCTGTGCTGACAGCTAGTTCAGAGCCTGGAGCCTGTCTTCGGATTCTATGTCTCCCTCTCTCTCTCTCACCCTGCCCTGCTCATGCTGTCTCTCTCTCTCTCTCAAAAAATAAAAAAGCACTTAAAAATTTTTAAAAATAAAATAAAATGTCTTCCTTTTCTTTACTCCCTCTGTAATATATTCAATTCTAAGAAGATGGATAAATTAGGAAATTTTGCAAATGAAAGAAGAAAATTTCTCTTTAATATTCTTCAGTCTCCAGCTCCAAGTTTACAGGTGAACTTAGGCTATCAGGGATTGTACATACAATCAACAGTGATGGAGTTCAGGATGTGCTGCCCCAAAATATGGCATCTTGGCATACTAACTACTTTAGAGGGAAGCTGAGAAATGGCAGGGTGCTGGAAGGATTCTCTGATCTTCCCCTGAAGCAGGTCTTTAGATTTCCATATGAGAGATGCCCTCCCCTTACCAGGAGCATCCTTGTCCCCAAAGATGGAGAGGAATCTGAAGGAACAGCCCTTGCGAAGTGTCTCCTAGTTTATTACGCTTAGCTCATACCCTTTGTCTATCACACTTCCTCATGACTTTTTTTTTTTTATAATTTTTTTAACATTTATTTATCATTGAGAGACAGAGAGAGACAGAGTATGATCATGGGAGGGGCAGAGAGAGGGAGAGACACAGAATCCCAAGCAGGCTCCAGGCTCTGAGCTGTCAGCACAGAGCCCAACGCGGGTCTGGAACTCACAAACCATGAGATCATGACCTGAGCTGAAGTCGGACCCTCAACAGACTGAGCCACCCAGGCGCCCCATTGACTTCCCACTCTTCACCAAACCTGTCATAAAAATGCCCTGGTCTTATTTTCCTTATGAAGGCTTCGATGTCACACAAAACTTATGTTAAATAAATGTTTAGGCTTTTCTCTTGTTAATCTGTCTTTTGGTACAGAACTCCAGCAAAGAACCTAAAGGGAATGGAAGGAACAGATTCTTTTCCCCCCTCCCCTTCAATAGCTAAGGTAAATTGTCATCAAATCCTCTGGTACCAGAAAACACTTCCCTGTCTGTAATACAAGTTTCTTTTTTTTTTTAATTTTTTTTATGTTTATTTATTGTGAGGGAGAGAGAGACAGAGCACAAGTGGGAGAGGGGCAGAGAGAGAGGGAGACACAGAATCCAAAGCAGGCTCCAGGCTCTGAGCTGTCAGCACAGAGCCTGATGCGGGGTTGAACTCACGAACCACTAGATCGTGACCTGAGCTGAAGTCAGATGCTTAACCAACTGAGCCACCCAGGTGCCCCTGTAATACAAATTTCTTAAGTGTGCACTGTCATTCTAAGCCCACATTTTATTTAATTAATTAAAGATTTTATTTTTAAGTAATCTCTACATGCAGTGTGGGGCTCGAGCCCACAACCTTGAGGTCAAGAGTTGCTTGCTACCCCAACTGAGCCAGTCAGGCACCCCACTAAGCCCACATTTTATTTTTCTATTTCTTTAAAAATTTTTTTTTTAATTTTAGAGAGAGAGAGTGAAAGTGGGAAAAGGGGCATAGAGAGGGAGAAAATCTTAAGCAGACTCCACACTCTGCACAGAACCCAATGCAGGGCTTGATCCCACAACTCTGGGGGATCTAGCCAAAATCAAGAGTTGGACGCTCAACTGACTAAGCTACCCAGACACCCCTAAGCCCACTTTTCAAAAAAATCATTAATGAGAATCAAAGAACAAAATCTTAACTCTGTCTAGATCTAATTTCCAATTGTGTTTATATATATATATCCCTGAATCTCCCCTTCATGTTGTGGTGAATCTATATATTCTAAGCCTTATTTGATGTTGATAGTAACAGTGACATCTTTACAAAGAGTTTCATGTTAATTATCTCGTTTAATCTGATTACCATTAGACAGATGAGTTGTGGGCAGGCCCATGTAAGTCCTTGCGGGAAGAGAAGCTGACAGCCGCCTTCCCTGATACTGAGTCCATGTCTTCTCCACAGGGCTCTTATCCTGCAGTCATCACCCAGCCACCACCAAAGCCAAGAGTCTACACACAGCCACTCTCACAGGCAAAGGCTTGCACCCCAGATCTATCCTGGCTAGAAGGGTAAGTTTGGTCTCCCTACTTGAACTGGGACAGCCATCTTCTCCTGTCTTCAGACATTGGTGCTCCTGGTTCTCAGGTCTTTGGGTTTGGACCTGAACTTCACCACCGCTGTCATGGGTCTCCAGTTTGCAGATAGCAGGTCGTGGGTGTTCTCAGCCTCCATAACCACACGAGCCTTTTCTCTTATAATATATCTCTTTCTGTATTTATACCCTGTTGGTTCTGTTTCTCTGGAGAACCCTAACTAATACAGGAGCCAAGTATTTCAGAATCTGCCAGATTTAGGGGTGCCTTTCTACACAACGCCAGACTTTATTTTTATTTTTTTCAATTATAATTAGATAGAAATTAAGGGACACAGAAAGGCAGATACTAGCCAAAGGTTTCAGCTTTCCTTTATTTCTTGAAATAAGAGCACTAACAACCGTGGATATTACCTGCTCTTCTCTTGCTCTCTGCCTGCAGTGGTCCAAATGGTCCAGGGTTTGGACCTGGCTACACTCACATGGTCTTTGGGGGCAGAGGAGAGAGGCACTGTCCTCCACCTGCCTCTGAGCCACAGTATGCACACGTGGGTGATCCCTCTAAAGAAGGCAAAGTATTCTTTGAGGGAAGGGACTGGGAGATTTTCTGGCCTCTTTTTTGCTTTCTTCAGAGGAGACTGTGGGCTAAATAGTGACGTCTATAACGATTCCCTGGTCTTACAGCGATCACTGAGGGAGGGGTTATTTCCCCCTATTCTTTTTTTTTATGTTTATTTATTTATTTTGAGAGTGAGAAAGAGGGAAGGCTGCTGTCAGCTTCTCTTCCTGCAAGGACTTGTATAAGCCTGCCTAGAAGTTATCTGAATGGGGGAGGAGCAGAAAGAAAGAGGGAGAGAGAGAGAGAATCCCAATCAGGCTTGGTGCTGTCAGTGAAGAGCCCAAGGCCAGGCTCGATCCCACAAACCATGAGATCATGACTTGAGCAAAGATCAAGAGTCGGATGCTTAACTGACTGAGCCACCCGGGCACCCCTGCCCCTATTCTATAATAATAACATTAAAAAGTAAGTAAACATAATTTATTAGAGTAAAAAAAAATTCTTAAATAACAATTGGGAACCAATTGTTAATAGGGAAGTAGAAAACTATTACATATTCTGTTCCATTGCCACAAATACATAGTCAACAGCATAGTGGTTAAATATTAGACTCTGGGAGCTGGACTGCCCTGCTTCCCCTTCCAGCTTTGCTACTTACTAGCTATACATCCTTGGGAAAAAAATTGTCAGCCTTTATGTCTTAATACCCTCACTATAAAATGGGAATGACAGTGACAGTGCCAAACTCATAGGGTCGTGATGAGGATTAAATGAGTTATTGTAGTAAAGTGCTTGGAGCTGCACCCGTGCACATCTGAACCAGTGTTCCCTGTTATTATAATCATTATTTAAATATTTTATTTTTAAGTAGCCTCTACACCCAACATGGTGTTTGGAGCCACACCCTGAGATCAAGAGTCGCATGCCCTACCGACTGAACCAGCCAGGTGCCCTTCGGCCCAGGTCATGATCCCACATGTTGTGGGTTTGAGCCCCGTGTCAGGCTCTGCGCTGACAGCTTGGAGCTTGGAGCCTGGAGACTGCTTCAGATTCTGTGTCTCCCTCTCTCTCTGCCCCTCCCCTGCTTGCACCCTGTCTCTCTGTTTCCCCAGAATAAATAAATATTAAATAAATTAAAAAAAAAGAATAACATACAGGGCAGCTGGGTGGTTCAGTCAGTTAAGCATTTGACTCTTGATCTTGGCTCAGGTCATGATCTCATGGTAATGGGATTGAGCCCCAAGTCAGACTCGGCACTGACAGCACGGAGCCTGCTGGGATTCTCTCTCTCCCTCTCTCTCTGCCCCTCCCCTGCTTATGCTCTCTCTCTCTCTCTCTCTCTCTCTCTCTCTCAAAATAAATAAACATTTAAAAAAAATAATAGACAGACAGTGGTCACAGTTTTCTTATTCTAAACTGGATTCCAGGTCCCATCAAAAAGTTTGAATGATGCAGGAATCCCAAGCACTGAGGAAAGGCCAGTATGGAATCCTTTTTGGCCAAGGGCTTCTCAGGGGCATGCCAGTCACCTTGCTCTGTCTCCTTGTACCCCGCTGTGACCTCTGACACTAATCCACAGTTTATGGCTGGGTCTAGAATGGGGAAACAGATGGATCTGGAAACCCCAGTTCTTCCTAGATAGCCTGCCCTGGGTTTATGCAACTGGACTGGGACTTTCAGGAAACCAGAAATTCCAGTTTACATTTGGTGACGGCACACTGAGCATGGTGGCTGAAGGGTCCACTGTCCCATCACATACCCTTACAGGGGATGCCCTACCGCCTGGATAGCCTGGAGTCTCTGTCTCTGACTCAGGCTCTTGCAGACTGCCCTCACTGATCACACTTTGTATAGAGCTCTGAACCTTATGATGCCATTTCAAATGCATTCTCTCTCTCTCTCTACAGCTATCAAGTCACACATTCTTCCCCCCTTTCCTAGGCAAGAAAACAACTCTCAAAGAGTAAAGTGACAGAGACGGAATCCAAGCCCAGGTTTCTGCCTCCAAACCCAGGACTCCCTCAAATACACATCAGCTGCTTCAAACTTAACAGCTTTTACTCTCAGAGACCTCAGTTGAGGCGGCTCAGCAAAAAGGTAATCTTCCTCTCCTAAGCATGGGAGCTCTTTGTCTTTTATTTTCACAGATCATGCATCATTTTGATAATTTGACATCATCAAAAATAATTAAGCAAGATTCTTAAATACAAGGAATTCCCTCTGAAAGCAAAACAAATTCCAAATTATGCAGTTTGTCAAAGGATGTCATCATGCATTGATGTGTTTCAACAGATATTTATTGCGCATCTAGTTTATGTCAGGAACAGTATTCATTCGACCATCCTCCATCAACTCACAGATAAGAGGTGGGATCAGACAAATAGATACTTGAGAATGCAGTATAGCAAGTGCTCTGGCCAAAGGAAGCACAAGATGTTAGGGTGCCGTGAGAAGGGAGTGGAGAGAGGCAAAATTCATCATGCAGAAATATATCTCTTTGGCTGGTGGATTGTTTTAGGTCGATTATTTTTAAGAAACAGAAGGCTCTGGAAAAAACTTTGTTCTTCCTCCTAACTATGCTTAAAGGAATTTAGATACAGGACCTGCTCCAGGAAGGGAGTTATCACCATAGATAACTACAGTGTAATGTGAACGAGGTGTGGTAGACACGGAGGAATTTAGCTAAATCTGTTAAAATGCCTCTCTCTTATTGTTTGTGTATGGCCCGGCAAATATTTGTTTTCCAGATATTTGCTCTTTTTATCTTCCTGTGAATTGTCTTTTTTCCCTTTGAGGTCCCAGACCCCAGCTTCTCAGCTGTGGACGGCATATAACCTCCAACTGCCTGACTACCTGAGGACCTCCAGACAGTAATCCTTTTTCAAAAATCGTCTTTGTTTCACAAAAGAGTATATACCTTAAGACCCTTTTAAAGGCAAGTGTCTCCATTATATTTAAATAGGATTCTGTTTACCAACCATTGGCTTCTCTGGTACACTCCTGAAAAGGATTTATATAGACTTGTTTCTCTGTAAAAGAGGTGATGAAATTACACAGCCTTAAAATGTCTGCTGCCAAAGTATAATGGGAAGAAAGGGAGGAGTCTGTTATTCATTTCCTAAAATACAAGCCTTAGAGATACATATATTTCTTGGTATAATAAATCTTTTTGTTAGGGTTTGCTCTACATACTAATCCATCTCTGATTCTGATAGCTGAATTGCAGCTGCCATTTCTTGTCTAACTTTGGCTGTTTTCCTCTAATAATACAATTTTTTTTGTATAAGTGATGGGATTTAATACTTTCATCAGGATGGGCTCATTGAATATTCATATTCTGCTTATCCTGTTCAGCAGCCACATGGGAAGTTGTAGTAGAATTTCAATGCAGAAAATAGTAACTCTGATGAGAAGACTGTTATGTGTGGGTATTTGGAAGTTATGAATACGAGATTAAACAAAGCAAATTCTATTTTAATAACAATTTGTGCAAAATGGAAACAAGTGATTTTGAGCAGATAGTTAACATTTTTATAAAGTAATTTTATTCAAAGAAAAAAGAAGGTATTTAAAAGTCCTCATTTATTTTAACCTTAACGAGTTTCCTTGAAAATCAGAGAGGCGTGTTTTGGGTGGAGAAGAGTTAAATTATGCAAGTGAACATTTTAGAAGCATCATTCATTTTGTTGTTCTCTTTTGCTTTTTCTCTCCCTGGGACCTTTAGTTTCTTTATCTCTTTCTCTTCTATCCTTTCCCTCCTGCTGTCTCTTTTTAGTCTCTCTTGCATTGACCCTTCTAGGGCCTCATCCAAACTCACCTTTATTGTTACAGTCTACCCTCTCCTCTACCAGGCAAGTGCCCACAGAATGAAATTGGCAAAATCTTCTGACAGCTTGTCTTTACTACTGTGTTGCCAGGAAAGGGAAAATGGCTATTTATACAGTCCATTTCCACAAGCTGCTGCTAAATTATGGGCCAAGTTTCCTTTAAAACAATGATTAATACTTCTTGACTGAATACCTGGCAAACTCCGGACCATCCAACCCGCAAATGAGTGAGATTTCCCTAGATGTGGGTAGGGTTCAACTGAGCCTTCACTTGGATACTGGGTTGTTGAATTTTGTTTATGACAGTTGCAGAGTGTGAGGCTCATAGTCATACACTGAATTGTATAACTTAGCCATCTTTTATGTCAAAAATTGTCAAATATCGGCAATGTTATATGGTTCAATTTAATAGATACTCAATAAATATTTGTTGATTAGAATTGAAGAGACTATAGAGATCATTCTATAAAAGATTTGAGGTGGTGTATAGGAAATGCAGACATACAGTAAACTAATAAATTATAGAACAATCCCATTAAAACCCAAGAAATTCTCAATTAACATAGGAGGTTTAAATAAGGAGGTAAATAGACACACATAAACACACCAAAAGGTCCTCCATAACTGCAGTGTTTTTGCTATAAACTTGGAAGTTAGCTTTTGGTACCAAAATAATAATAATGATGATGACCATAACAACCAACATTTATTTATCTCTTATGTACCTGGCTTGGTGCTAAGTGCTTTATACACACTTTGCCTTTATTCCCTACCACAAACCTATTAAGGTAATCATTATCCCCATTTTATGGATGAAAAAGTTAAAACAAAATTTTTATTATCTGGAGGAGAAAACAGTCAAGTTTCTTAAATTTTTTTTAACATTTATTTATTTTTGAGAGACAGAGCATGAGTGGGAGAGGGGCACAGAGAAAGACACACACGGAATCCAAAGAAGGCTCCAGGCTCTGAGCTGTCAGCACAGAGCCTGACGCGGGGCTCAAACCCAAGAACTGGGAGATCATGACCTGAGCTGAAGTTGGAGGCTCAACTGACCAAGCCACCCAGGCACCCTCAAAACAGTCTAGTTTCTTAGAGATATATTAAATTGAAAAAAAATCTTGACCATGTCATCAACATTACTTGAGTAAATGTAGCTAGTGTTTTGTACGGATATTCTTTTAATGTCCTTTGACCTTGGGCAAAGATTCTCATGTATATGAATCACCAGACGACTTCCTCCTCACCCAAAACTTGGACCCTATGAGACTTTGCTCTTCAAAATGTGGTCTTTATGACAGCATTATTGGCATGGCTTAGGAGCTTATTAGAAATGCAGGATCTCAAGCTTCGCTCCAGAAAGCATCAGGACCTTATTTTAACAAGATTCTCAGGTGATTCATATATATACTGAAGTTGAGAGATATGGCTTTATGTGCAGAATATTTGAATTCTAAATAGACTCCCAAGGTGATTCTGATGAAGGTGATGAATGGTAAGATCATATTTTATAAGACACTGCCCCAGGATATGATACTAACATGTGATTCACTGAAAACACTACTGCAAGCCATTTGAGAAGCCAAGGGGTCCCACAGTCAAGACAACATAAGACATGCATGTCCAACAGTTGCTGTTCTGATGCTCTGGCTGGATCCAAGCATAAAACCCAGGATAGGCATGGCTTTACCCACTTTTCCATCTCAGCGGGCAGAGGAGAAGGTATCCTTTCCATGAAGAGGAATAGCAGAATGACCTACGTCATGGCCATGAAATTCTTAGACACTGAAACTATAGTGAAAAGAATTGTGTGAATTTGGCATTAGCTCCTTAATGTATTTGTATTGAACTTTTAAAAATGATTTAAGTTATTTAGGATTGGGCCAAAGAGGTACCGTAGCAAGGTGCAAGGTTTATTTTGTGGCTGCAAGGACCCCTGTGTACATTCCTGACGACTCCCAGGATATATGGTCAGATGGTCTATTAACTAGTACTTCTGGAAATCTGGAGTGGTTCTGAAAGGAAAATACTAGATGACAGGGTGGATTAATATGTAGTTGGGATCCTACTATCAAGCACTCTACATTTCTCATCGTGTGCCCCTACAGAGTAAGAGTGTGGCAGGAGAGGGGTGAGCGTTGGGGCCATCACTGCTCTCTAGCTAAGAAAACAGCTGCCACAAGGTGGAGCAAAGTCACAGAATTAGAATCACAGTTGCTGGTCTCCAAACTTGGCTTACCCTGGCTTTCTGGATTTTAAGTCACAGGCATTCTCCATATCCAGCTCTGTGAACTAAGTGAGCTCTTGAGTATGGGAAAGATGAGAAGAACCTGAAAAAGAGAGAACTATGAAAAAGAATATTTGACTTGTTAATCACACTGCATGGCTGGATCAGAAAACATCCACGTAAACAAAACCATGAATTAGTCATATGCATTTCACTGTACATGAACCTGCTTCACAAGTTTAAAGAACCATAAGCTCACAGGAAGCAGAGTAAAAAAAATTGGGAAAACCCAGTTTGGAGGCAAGCTGATAGGGGCTGGAATTCCGGCCCAGGCAGGCCTTTACTGAGCTTTCTAGCTTCTCATCTCTAAAATGAGAACAATGGTATCTACCTTATAGGGTTCTTTTAAGAATGTATGCAAAATGCTTTGTTTACTGGATGGGATCCAATTTCCAACGACGGTAAGATGGTGATTTATTAATATTAAGGCACTAACATTCAAAAACATTTATTGATGGTTTATTGGACATGATGAAATCAAAGATATTTAAGATACTGTCTCTGATTTTATTTTTATTTATTTTTACTTTTTAAATTTTTTGATGTTTATTATTGAGACAGAAACAGAGCATGAATGGGGGAGGGGCAGAGAAAGAGGGAGACACAGAATTGGAATCAGGCTCCAGGCTCTGAGCTGTCAGCACAGAGCCTGATGCGGGACTCGAACCAACAAATCATGAGATCGTGACCTGAGCCGAAGTCGGAGGCTTAGCCGACTGAGCCACCCAGGCGCCCCTGATTTTATTTTTTAATTTTTTTTCTTTTTTTTAAATTTATTTAAGTAATCTCTATACCCAACTTGGTACTTGAGCTCACCACTTAGGGATCAAGAGTCACACACTCTTCCAACTTAGCCAGCCAGGTGCCCTGCCCCCCCTTCTGTGAGTTTTAAATATCTTTCTTTCAAAGAAGATTAAAACTGAGATAATAATCACAAAGATAACTAACATTCACTCGGTCTGTAGAATGGTCTGATGTTGCTATAAGCACTTTAAAGGATAATCTCAGTAAGTCCTTATCAAATTCCCAGAAGTTAGGCATTAGCCCATTGTACAAACAGGAAACTGAGGCCTGGAGAGGTGCAGTAATTTTTATCAGCTCACTTAGGAAAACTGCAGAGCTAGGATTCATCTCTGAGCACTTGATCTTTGGGGCTTGCGGCTACCACAGCGGTTCAGGTCTAACTCCAGCTAATAATTCATTTCTAGGGGCTGCACTTTGTACTGCCAAGTTGTACCTCCCAAGTGCAAATATAAGATAAATAAGAGCACCATGGATGGGTGATATGATTCACATTTATATTTGCCTGCAATAATCATCAAAGTAAGCCGCTGATCTCTGGTCTCTCTTTCCCTATGCCCAATCCATCCTTCCACACTGCCAAGTTATCTTTATGAAACACCTATGTGATCATGACACTTCTCTACTTAAAATGTTCCCTGTTGTCTGCAGAACTGTGTCCAAGAGCTCAGTATAGGACGCCTCTCCCAGTTCACCCTGACCTTCCTTCCCAGACTCTCTGCTTTAGATATTCTGGCTTTTCACCCAACTCTTACATAAGACAGTTCTACATGAAATTAGGGCAGTTAGGGGTTCTGCAATTAACCTCTTGTTTGGCACCATGAAAAAACACATTTTTTTAAAGATTAAAAAAAGTTTTTTTTTTACAGCTATCTCTACACCCAACTTGGGGCTTGAACCTACAACCCTGTGATCAAGAGCTGCACGCTCCACTGACTGAACCAGCTAGATGCCTCTTAAAATTGTTTTAAAAGATTAAAAAATTTTTTTCCTTATATTCTATTCTGTTGTTATAAAGTAAAAAGATTTGTTTAAAAATTAAAGTTTAAAAGCTGCACAATTAAAAACAATGTGCACAGATTATCCGTTGAAATATATATAAATTTTCAAAATGTTTTTCACCTCTCAGAGATCTGGGATTTTAGTGGAAGATATCTTGTAACTATATTTCCAATTGCCCCAAAGTATGATGTTCCTTTCCACCCCCTGGAATGCAACCCCGCTTCCCTCTCTGAGGGGGCAAACTGCTTACTATTTATCTTTCAAATCCAGCTTAAATATCACTTCTTTTCAAACCTCTTGCAGCCCATTTTTCCTTTTCAGGGCTCCCAAAGCCACGACTATTTCTCTCTCTTACAGTATTATTATTTATTTACTTATTCATACATACAAACAATATGCTTTGATATCCTTTAGAGCAGAGGAGTCCCTAGCTCTTAGCTTGGTGTTTGGCCCACAGTGTGAACGTGAAAGTTTATCACTGGATACATGAATGAATGATCAAAGTCTAAAAAATCCCTACTCTGTTCAGATCTTGCAGGGAAAACATTTGTATACTGGACACGCCTCTGAACACACCGCTTTGATAAACCAGGCCCACACTATGTATGAGGTGATTGGAAGGGAGAAAGGAAAGGTCCCAAGTGCTAAATGCTGGTGACCACGCCTTTTCCACCACCCTCGCTCCTGGAGCTACTTCCAGGATGGGAAGAATATTGTGTTCAAGATGAGTATTTTTCTCCATCTCCGCTGAAGAGCTTCACCCTCCTTTGATTTTCAGCAGCCAAGTCCTTCACAATTCAGTGAGCCTCCAGTTTTCCTACTGGGGTCCAACATCTTGGGGTCGCATCCCTCCTGTCGTGGAGAGCTCCAACTCTGGATTTCTCCGATGGATTCTGGAAAAAGCCCCTCCGGAACCCCCTCCCTCCACCCAAGGCGGCCCCGGGTCGGGAAGGGGTTTTCCAGCTGCTGAGGCTGCGGTCCGCCCCGCGCGCCGAGCCTTGCCGAGTCCCAGCCGGGCGAGGCGCGGGGGGCGTCGCCTACGGCCGCCAGGGCTCGGCGCGCGGGGCGGGGCCGCGGGGGGCCGCGAGAGGCGTCCATCTTCCCGGACGAGCCGGCGTTTCCTTACCGAGCGGGGCGAGGGCGAAGGGCACGGGCCACGGCGCCGCCACTCCCGCGAGCCCTGCCCCTCTTCGCTGGGTCCCGCGTGGCCGGTTCGGCCGCCGCCGCCTCCCGCAGCTCGCTCTCTAGGCGCGGGGAGCCGCGGGCCGTGTGCGCGCCGGCAACTTTGCGGCCGCCGGGGGCGCAGCTCCTCCCGGTGCGCGTGCGAGTGTGCAAGGCAGCGGCGGCCTCCTGGGGGCAGCAGCGGAGAGCTGGACGAGGAGAAAGAGGTAGCGTCGGCGCCCCGCGGCCAAGGAGACAGAGGCCCCTCGCGGCGCCGGCTGTCGAGACCTAAACTCCGCCGGTGCTGCGCCCAGGACGCGTTTGGATCGCACAGCGCCGCCCTCCGGGCCAGCAGCCGGGACTCGTTCTAGGATTACGTTTCCTCTCGTCCGTCCGGACGCTAGCGGCAGCCTTTGCCGACGGGGGAGCGGCGTCCGCGGCGGCAGCATCCCGGCCCCGGCGGGACCCTCGAGCGCCTGAGCCGGCGGCTGGAGCAGAAAGGGAGGGTCGCGGCGCCCGCCTTCCACAGCCGGCGCTCGGCTTCCACAGCCGGCCCTGCCCCGAGCGCCCGGTGCGGGTTTCTAACAATGGTGCGGAGCGCCGGCGCAAACCCCGCGTCCGCCCAGCGGCGGTAGAGGAAGTGGCCGGCTCCGGGTGGGGTGGGCAGGGAGACGCCCCCCGCGGCTGGCTCGCGGGAGTTTGCCTGAGCGCCCGGCCTCTCCGGCCCCGAGCCCGGCTACCCCCCGGATCACCGACGGCAGCTCGAAGCGGAGAGTATGGTGCCAGCGCCCGGGTTAATCTAGTCCTCGGCTCGCTCTTTTCCGCCTCCTCCTCTTCCTCCTCCTTTACCTCCTGTCGGTGCTGTCTCCGGGTTCCCGGTGTGTGGGAGTACAACTCTCTGCCTCTCCAAGGAGACTGGTTTGTGACAACCGAACAGAACTTGCCCATTGAAAGCAAACCCAGAACAGCTGGATAATGTCCACTCCGAGCAGATTCAAAAAGGACAAAGAGATCATAGCCGAGTATGAAAGTCAAGTCAAAGGTAAGGATGGGAGCGGCTGCCTTGCTCCTTTTGTGTGCCTTCTTGTCATTGTGCTCGAGGAGTTGCATTTCTAACTTGGTGTCTGCGTTGGAGGAGGGCGGTGAGGGACAGCCTGGGCTTCGTACAAGCCCATCCTCGTCCCAATCCTAGTCCCGTCAAGCCCACGGGGAGCTGGAAACCGGGTGGCTTTCTCCGACTAGCTAGAGCGCACCTCCAGGAGAGAGAGAACTGGCTTTAACTTAACCACCACCTTCAGCCGGGCAACTTACACGGGAGGCAGGCAGCAACAGTGGTTCCTGCCCAGTTACCCTCTTCCTCCTCCTTGTCATTCTTTGTAACTGATATCTTTGTCACAACGTTATTTTTAAGGAATCATTTTTCTGAAGTCCGGGCATCAAGTGGTCCACAGGTTCACTGAGTGCAGACGATTTTAGACCTTTTCCCTGTTCGCTATTAATTTATTAGGGCGAGTCCGCCTTTTAGAAAACAGCTCCCTGTAAGCCTGGCTGTTAAACCCAGCGGGGACTAGTGGAATCTGACTCCTCCTTTATAATGGGCCAGAATTCAGTGCCATCTTCCACACTCACCCGGGAATATTGCTTTATCATTTGCTGGAAGCTACTTGCATGTAAAATGAAGGTTTGAATATTTAAGTAGTAGTTTCAGTCCATTTACATTGTCAACTAATGAAGGAACCTAATTAAGGTTGATTAAGCATTTTTACTTAATGTGCCTTGGGTTTTAAAAAATGTATTTTCTCTCTGGTACAAGTATTTTGTGTTACTGTTGAAGTGTTTAATGAACGTATATCTCTGTTGTGTTTGGTTTTTTTGTTTTGTGTTTTTCCTCTTTGGTCTCTCCGGGGTGGTTTTCCCCTATTGAGACAATGGATGGAGTGTTGAGATTGATGCTGTGCCTTGGACTATTCCTTGCAAAGTTCTTAACAATTGCTATGTAGACACCTGTGTTTTTTCTGACACAGTCTTCTGTATCAGAGAGAGGCATTCCTTCCTTGCCTTGGGAAAGGCGGGAGCAGCCTGGGTGTTCTTTTGTGTGGTCCAGTTGTGAAAATGCCTGGAGTCCTGTGAGAGGACCTGGTGGAGGGACCCTCGATCCCCTGAGGGTGAATTTGGGCCAACTCCTCTTGGCCACCAACAGACACAGTGTGCAAGCCCAGGGACTCCTGCTTTCCTTTAGGCTAACCCCTATAATGGATTTAAGCTAAACGCTGTTCGGGAAACCAATTTTTAACTGCTTGTAATTAAGATAATTTTCTACAGCAACTGGTTACATTGACATGGAAGTTATATTAGCAGAGGAGTCATTCTTTCCTTAGTGACAGGTAAACTTTTTCATAAGCAGATCCTTTCTTCATGTTAGTCCGGCACAGCCTAAATCCTCTCATTTTCAGGTTGAACTCTTGTTCCTCATCACCATTCCTTGTGCAGGGGTTTCCACATGGCTCTTTGTGGTAGATCTTGGAGGGATGGTAGCCTGGCTTTCTTGCTGCCTGCAGCACCGGCTGGCAGAATACACTTTCCTATTGGCTTAGTTATTTCTGCTCTGAGCTCATTTGTCCATGATCAAGTCTTCATATGAAAAATAGTCTCTTGGTTAATTTCTTTTGGAGCGTGAAGTCTATTGTTACATGATTACTGATGTGCTTGAGATAACAGGCCCTCTACACTGATTAAAAATCAATTAAATGAGCTGTGTTGCAATGTTTAAAATGTGTCTGTCAAATCCAATGCAAGGAAAAATTATGAACATGGTGAAGATTCTTTTTGGAACAAATTCAGTCCCATAGAAAGTGATCTCTATTCCCTTCAACCTTCCTCACTGACACAGACCTACAGTCTTCAGGCTGCTTTATGACTCTTTCCTACACCTGACCTGCCCTTCTAATCAGGACCTGTGTCCACACTTTACTTTCACACATCCTGTGTCTAACCCACACCATTCTATCCATATGCAATTATAGGGTATACATAGAGTAATAGGGTAATACAGTGGGGTTGGATCGTGCATACTTTCCATGGCACCAATTCACCTGTACTTCTGGGCAAAATCAAGAAACTAGCGGGAGAAAAATGACAGTGAAATGGTGCATGAGGCCAAGCTGTCCCAAGCAGTGAGAATAGGTTCCTTACTAGGGATGTGAAATGCAGGACTCTGATTTTCTAGCTGTTTTATTTCCTGAGTCCGTCTTTAGAGGGGGAGCATCTTACCCTGGCAGAGTGCTAGTCTGCTGTTTAAAGATACGTGGTTTTGGAACAACCACCTCTTTTAATTCCAGCCAACTATTTCATCTGATGATAAACAAAAGAAATGTGGCCTGTTTGATTGCTAACAGTAAACTGGCTGTGCTGGACTCATAAGAGAAGACCTAGGTCTGTTCCCAGTGAATAAGCCACATATATTGGACTTCCTGGGTGACTCTCTGGGTAAGGTGATTTCAAGAGTGATTTTTGATTATGTGTGATTTTTTTTTTTAACCTTCTGACTTAAAATTCAGTACTCTGGAGTATTGTTCTTTCTTTCCCTTTCCCATTTCCCTAATACCAGTTGCACATATCTCAGAATTTCTGAGATAATGATTTGATCTCAAGGAGTGACTCCACATGTGGGATTTTGCCACTGTGGCTGCCTGCACATGTTTTAGGAACAGACTTCCTGGAGCTGTTCTCAACTGTGAAAAGAACCATCGTAGGTGACAGTGTGTAATTTTATGTGTAAAACCATAAATGCATCTAGTTAGATATGTCATGGTGAGTAAGTCACTTAGCTTCTCTCTGGCTTTTGGTTGTCTTACCTATAATATGAGTAGTTTGGATCCCCTCATTTCTAAGATGTCATGTCAGTTCATATTAATCACTTAGAAAAATTTTCTTGCCTTTTGTATTTCATTTACTACCTGGTTTTGTGGGGGGAATCATCTTTGCTTTCACTTTTTTTTTTTTTTAAATAATGAGTTCACAAGCACTCTGTATTATTGGCGTTCTTAGAAAATTAATGTAATGCAATAGGGAATACAGAAAAATAATAAAACCATGTTCAGAAAAGCATAGCACATGATTGTAGGAGGAGGTAGAGTTGTGAATTATACATGTTATCAAAGAATAGCTTGGTTTAAATCAGGGACAAAAAGACACCCCCACCTTAAATTTAAAAGGAGTTTGTTAACTAGGAAAAGAAAGACTATTTCATGCATATTAGTCAACTTCTCAAAGATTTGGAATCCAGAGAAGTTAATCTCTTGTTTGTGGGGGCTCTTAAAACGTAACTTGTCTGGAGAAGTGTATGAAACTCAAATCAGTTGACTGTGTTACTTGTTAGCATCTCTGGCAAAAAGCTTAGCAGTAGAAAAGATCGTTAACAACTGGCTGACAGAAGGTTTGGAGATTATCTGGATTTTAGTATTCTATGCAATTTTTGAATTCTGCAGCAAAAGTATTGTGGCTCACATAAAAAAATACTAGTTCCCATATGGGAACCAGAAGAATCAAAGGACACATTTTGTGAGGTGGAACTCATGAACGAGAGGTTGTGTTTGTTTTTAATCATGCACGTTGTTAGTTGCTAAGAATCGACAACTATTATTTGCAGTATTTTCTCAGGGATAATCTCCTACTCATCTCCATGCCATATGTGCAGAAAGTGCCAAGAAAATCCGTTCTTCTTCGACCACTCTGCTGCCTGAACTACAAATAGTACATTTTGGTAGCAGATGGAACACGGGGAAATGCCAATTCAATTTGATATGACCCCATGTCATGCAGTGGGTTTCAACAGGAAAAAGTGCTGCTGTCACTAATATGGAACCTCTGTCTGCATCTGATGTTCTTTCATGTAACCTGTAATAGAAAACAGCAACAACCTAAATTATGAATTAAAACTTTATAGCTGGGAGGGACATGAAACATTTCCTGTCCAACCCATTCATTTACACGATGCAAGGAAGCATAATGATAGAGTTACACAATTAACATACCTGGGCCTAGAACTCAGGTCATTTGTTTTCAGGAGCCATGATTTGCTTCTAGGTTCCTCACAAAGTAGAGCAGGAGATAGAACACTTCACTATTTAGACTTTACATTCATTGAAGGAATCCTCGTTGGACCTAGAAGAGAACACCAACGCCTCTGGTCTTTTAACAGGAGGAGTTAATTAAATTGATTAACTCTAACTAATTTGTTTTTTTTTTTTCACCAAGATCATTTCAAGAAACCACAATGTGCAGGCAGGCTTCACGTTTGCCTTAAGATCAGGGGACAAAAAATACGGTGAATATGTACAAGTGTAACTTGCTTGAAATTTTGGTCCAACTAATGGCAGCTATTAAGCCCTCTTATGTTGCCCAGAAGCCTGATTAGTTTCATGAACTTCAAAATCTATTAAGGAATAGTTTGGGAGAAAGCTTTGAGCAAAACACGTCCTTCTGAACTACAAATGCAAGTTGGCATATACTACCGCATGAAAGATCTCAGCTCTGGCAGTCTGGATTGGTTTGCTTACTCTTGTGAAGTGTTGACCAATATGGGGGCACACATTTTCAGCTCTGGTTCCCGTTCGAGAGTCTGCTTTGTAGCCTGACCGGACCCTTTTCTTAATTCATTCATGCTACCCATTTTCACTTTGATTCAGACAATTAAAAATTAAGGTAAAGAAAAGAGAGTAAGCAGTATGTCTCCTCACTCTATTTTTGTTTTAATTTTTTGAGGTAGAAGGTGGGATTAGGGATCGTTATTTGACAACATTTTTAATCATTTGAAAGTATTTTCGTTTGTTGGTCCAGAGTACTTTCTGCTTTGTTGACAACATATATATGCACTCCTGTTGATACCTCAGGATGGGAGGAGAGAGAATATAGTGTTTAAGAGCAGAGATTTTGGTGTTGGCCATCCAGCCTTGCCACTGATCACATGTGTGATCTCTGAGAGTCCATTTCTTCATCTGTAAAATGGGGATAATAGTAGTACTTACCTTCTTGTTTTGATTTGTGGAAAGCTTTGTCACAGGCTTGGCACATAATAGTCAATAGAAATTAGTCCTTGTCTGTTTAATTTTAGTTTTCTTTATATTTCATCTGCTTCTTTGTTACAACAAATTCTGACTTAGATGAGCTTTTTGAAATTCAAATACATAATCACCAGGCTGCTACCTGAATAGATCGTAAAGTGGGTGAATCTTTAATCATCTTGGTAAAGTCCTGTGTACTTTTGGAATGGTGGATATAAAAAGGGAAATGTGGTAGGCAAACCAGAGAGATCCTCAGCACCTTCTAAGTGGATTTTACATTGTCATTTAACATTTAACAGTACAAGAGCCTGAAAGCCTGTTTCCTGAGCTGCCATGTGTTGGCTTGCTACTTTTGTTTTAAATTTTCTTTACCTGTGTTCAGTGACATTATATGGAAAGTGAAAACTGTGGCCCAGTGGATTTTATTTACCTGTGGTAGAAAGGATTCTTATGATATCATATCAAGTCACTGATTTAATTTCATGGTCTTGAGAAAAATATATTTTTTAAATCAATATGGAAATGAAGAATTAATTTATAACTATGTATTTGCTTCTTCATGAGACAGTACTTTGATTCTTTTCCAGTTTTATTGAAGTATAATTGACATATAGCAGAAAGTACTATGACAATAAAATTTATTATTTATGTATCTTTCATACCTTTTAGTATAGGGCTTTATTGAATATTTATTGAATGGGTAGAGTGATCGTTGGATTGTCATTCCTTTACAGTATATATAAGTTAACATGGTCATCATAGAAAATTATGTAGGGTGTCCAATAAAGTATTATCACAAAATTAAATTGAATTAAAATGGTGTGTAACTTCTTTATAAAGTCATAAAGTTAAAACCAAACTAAATGTCCAACAGTGGGGAATGGTTAACTAAATTCCACTAGGGATGGTTAACTAACTTATATACATGGAATGTTATGCAGTCATTAACAGAAGGGTTTTTTTTTTTTTTTTTTGCAGTCATTAACAGTAGTTTTTTTAAGTTTATTTATTTATTTTGAGAGAGGGAGAGAGACAGAATTCCACGTGAGGGCTTAATCCCACAGACCATGAGATCATGACCTGAGCCAAAATCGAGTCAGATACTTAACCAACTGAGCCACCCAGGTGCCCCAACAGTAGTTTTTGAAGAACATTTTGGTATGGAGAAATATTTTATTTTTTTATGTATTTTTTATTTTTTGTTAAATGTTTATTTTTGAGGGATACCTGGGTGGCTCAGTCAGTTGAGCATCCGACTTCGGTCATGGTCATGGTCATGGTCTCATGGTTTGTGGGTTTGAGCCCCGTGTTGGGTTCTGTGCTGACAGCTCACAGCCTGGAGCCTGCTTCACATTCTGTGTCTCCCTCTCTCTCTGCCCCTCCCCTGCTCATGCTCTGTCTCTCTCTCTCTCAAAAATAAATAAATATTAAAAAAAATTTTTTAAATGAATGTTTATTTTTGAGAGACAGTGCAAGTGGGGGAGGGGCAGAGAGAGGGGGATAGAGGATCTAAAGCAGGCTCTGCATTGATAGCAGTGAACCCGATATGGGGCTCAGACTCACAGACTCGGAGATCATGACCTGAATTGAAGTCAGACACTCAACCGACGGAGCCACCCAGGAGCCTCTGGAAAAATATTTTATAATAATTGAAAAAAAAGACTATAAAAGGATGGTGAAATAATAAGAATTAAAAATAATCACACCAGCAGCTAACAGTTACTGAGTGCTTGTGGTGTGTGGGTCACGGTTGTGGCTGCTTTGCACGAGTGAGTCTGAGCATCACATGGTCATAGCAGGCTGTAATGCATGGTGGAAGGAATTTCTGGTTATTTTTCCTTCTTACTATATGTTCTCCTTCCTGTGTTTTTGGCAGTGCCTTGGTAAGTCTACTGGTTAGTCTACTGGTTTAATGCGGAAATCTCACTTTGAGCTCCACCCTCTTTCAGGATGGGGATGGGGCAAAATAAATCCAAGCAAACTTGATCTTGATTGAACCTCTGCTGATCACATTTGTCCACAGCACAGTTTCAGACTTCTTGTTTGCTTACAACTTAGTGATATATTTTAGTTTTCCTTCGCTTTGAGTTCAGCTAACATTTGTGTGTATGTGTGTGTACTTCTCTTTTCTATTTTTGGTGAAATGCACATACAAATGGGTGTAGACAATGATTATTTACAATTAAAAAAATAAAATGAATACCTGAGCTGTTAGCCATGAGGGATAAGAATTATAACATTACCGGTATCTTAGAAACCCCATGTTGCCCTTTTCCTGACAAATCTTCCTTCATCCCGTAGACCACCCCCCCACAACAATTCTGAATTTAGTGTTAGTCATTCCCTTATTTTCTTCACAGTTTTATGACCATTTTATAATTTCCTTTATAGTTTTCTATGTGGTGTTTGGGGGTGGTGGTGAGGGGGGAGGGCAGAGAGAGAAGGAGAGAGAGAATACCAAGCAGGCTCTGCACTGCAGAGCCCGATGTGGGGCTCAAACCCATGAACCTTGAGATCATGACCTGAGTGGAAATCAAGAGTTTGATGCGTAACCAACTGAGCCACCCAGGAGCCTCTCCTTTATAGTTTTGATGTACGTTGTGTTCATACATGAAGATATAGGGCTGTTTAGCGGCACCTGTCTGGCTTAGTCTGTAGATCATACAACTCTTGATCTTGGGGTTGTGAGTTTGAGCCCCCACAATGGACGTAGAGATTATGTAAAAAAATACAGAGCAGTTTGAACATGTACCAGGTTTTTTCATGATATTGAGAAATTGATGTTACTTAAAAAATTAAAATAACAGTATTTTGGCATGTATAAAAAATCTTTATCTTTTGAATATACATGCTGAAATATTTAAGGGGGAAATTATGGTGTCTAGGATATGCTTCAGAATAATCTGGGGGAAGGTGAAAGTAGGTAGAAATACAGATAAAATAAGATTGGCAATTATTTGGGGTTCACTATATTATTCTCTTTTGAGAATGTTTGAAATTTTTCCTAATAAATTTTAAAAGTGTTTTTATGACTTCCATTTTTCACTCAGGATTATATTAAGATTAATCTACATGAATGTGTGCAGCTGTAGTTAATTTATTTTCACTGGTATATTTATTCCAGTGTGTAAAAATAGTAGTCTATTCATTCAGTCTGACATTTGGGTTATTCGTAGTTTTTTGCTATTATGAATAATAATAAGATCCTATAGGTGTCTCCTGGTGTACATTTCTCAAGGTATACTTTCTGGGTCATAGGGAATGAGCATGTTCAACTTTACTCAGTAATGTCAGACTTATCTCAAAATCCTGGGTGTTTCTTGTCCCAGCAGTGGATCAGAGCTCTGCATCCCACAACACTGTGGACCAAGGGATTATTTAAGCTAAATGCTAAACTATTATACTAAAGAGAATCCTAGAAGACAATAACTTAAAAATATAGAGATTTTTCTTTTTTCCTTCCTTCCCTTTGTTTCCTATTTCTACCTTTTTCCTTTCTTTCCTTTTTCTCTCATACCACATTCTGAAGGTATGTAATCCAGGCCATCAGGATTGCTTTGCTTCATTAAATTACTTGAATATTCCCCACCTTGTTGCTCTGCAATCACCTAGGGGACTGAACTTGTCTGCCTGGTTGAAGCTGGGTCTTAAGGATATCCATGTTCTAGCTTGTGGGAAGGAAAATGAGTCTTGAGGAGCACCTGCCCCAGTGTTTTAAAACCCAGGCTAGAAGTAACACATACAATTTTCATTCATTTAACTAGTGAGAATTTAGTCACATGGCCACATCTGCTACAAGGGAGATTGGCAAACAGTCTACCTGGACAGCCTGGTTTTCTGCTATGACTCTATGACCATGGCAGAAGGAGAGGAAGATTTTAAATAGAACTACCCTATGACCCCAGCAATTGTATACTAGATATTTATCCAAAGGATACAAAAATACTGATTCAAAGGGACGCATGCACCCCAAAATTTTTTTAGTAAGTCATTTAAAAAAAAATTTGTTTATTTTGAGAGAGAGAGCTCAAGTAGGGTAGGGGCAGAGAGAGAGAGGGGAGAGAGAGAGAGAATCCCAAGCAGGCTCTGCACTGTCAGCACACAGTCTGAAGCGGGGCTGGAACCCACGAACTATGAGATCATAACCTGAACTGAAACCAAGAGTTGGGTACTTAACCATATGAGCCACCCAGGTGCCACTGCACCCCAATGTTTATAGCAGCATTATCAACAGTAGTCAAACGATGGAGAGAGCCCAGATGTCCATCAATGGATGAATAATTAAAGAAGATGTGATATATACACAATGGATTATTACTCAGCCATCAAAAAGAATGAAGTCTTGGCATTTGTGACAACGTGGATGGTACTAGAGTGTATTATGCCAAGGGAAATAAGTCAGAGAAAGACAAATACCATATGATTTTATTCATATGTGGAATTTAAGAAATAAAAGAGATGAACATAGGAGAAGGGAAGGAGAAATAAGATATGGGGCGCCTGGGTGGCTCAGTTGGTTAAGTGGCCAACTTCGCCTCAGGTCATGATCTCACGGTTTGTGAGTTCAAGCCCCATGTCAGGCTTTCTGCTGACAGCTCAGAGCCTGGAGCCTGCTTCAGATTTTGTGTCTTCCTCTCTCTCTGCCTCTCCCCCCACATACACATTCTTACTCTCTCTCTTTCAAAAAAAATTTTTTGGAAACCAATTTGACAATAAATTATATTAAAAAATTTTAAAAAGATAAAAACAGAGGGAGACAAACCATAAGAGAGTTTTTTTGTTTACTTATTTAGAGAGCAAGAGAGTGTGTACCACGAGTGGGGGAGGGACAAAGAGAGGAAGAGAGAGAGAATCCCAAGCAGGTTCTGAGCTGTCAAACACAGGGCTCAGACCCATGAACCATGAGCTCATGACCTGAGCTGAAACCAAGAGTTGGACTCTCAACCAACTGAGCCAGCCAGGCATTCCAAGAGACTCTTAATTATAGAGAACAAACTGAGGATTGCTGGAGGGGAGATGGGTGGGGGATGGGCTAGATGGGTGATGGGCATTAGGGAGAGCACTTGTTATGAACACTGGGTATTACATATATGTGACAAATCACTAAATCTACTGAAACCAATACTATACTATATGTTAGCTTACTTGAATTTAAAAATTGGGGGAAAAAAGGAATTTTTTAAAAATTAATTTATTTTGAAAGAGAGAGTGTGAGTGGAGGAGGGGCAGGGAGAGGGATAGAGAGACAGTCCCAAGCAGGCTCCACATCATCAGAGCAGAGCGTGACACAGGGCTTGAATTCACAAACCATGAGATCATGACCTGAGCCGAAGTCTAAGGCTTAACCAACTGAGCCACCCAGGTGCTCCAAGTAGAGGAAGATTTTAGTGGACAACAGCAGGTAGCAATAAAGATAGGTTTTTTGGAGAGGCAATCTATTTGGGGTGAAATGGTATTTTGTTTTAATTTGTATGTGTTTGATTGCTAATAAGATAGAACATCTTCCCTGAATAGCCAAAGCAGTTCTGAAAAAGAAAACTAAAGCTGGAGGCATCACAATCCTGGACTTCAAGCTGTATTACAAAACTGTAATCATCAAGGCAGTATGGTATTGGCACAAAAACAGACATTCAGATAATTGGAACAGAATAGAGAACCCAGAAATGGACCCACAAACGTATGGCCAATTAATCTTTGACAAACCAGGAATGAATATCCAGTGGAATAAAGACAGTCTCTTCAGCAAATGGTGTTGAAAACTGGACAGTGACATGCAGAAAAATGAACCTGGACCACTTTCTTACACCATGCACAAAAATAAACTCAAAATGGATGAAAGACCTAAATGAAGACAGAAAGCCACGAAAATCCTAGAGGAGAAAACAGGCAACAAGCTCTTTGACCTCGGCTGCATCAACTTCTTACTTAACACATCTCCAGAGGCAAGGGAAACAAAAGCAAAAATGAACTGTTGGGACCTCATCAAGATGAAAAGCTTCCGTACAGCAAAGGAAACAATCAGCAAAACTAAAAGGCAACCAACGAAATGGGAGAAGATATTTGGAAATGACATATCAGATAAAGGGTTAATATCCAAAATCTGTAAAGAACTTATCAAACTCAACACCCAAAAAAACAAATAATCCAGTGAAGAAATGGGCAAAAGACATGAATAGACACTTTTCAAAAGAAGCATCCAGATGGCTAACACGCACATGAAAAAATGCTCAACATCACTCATCATCAGGGAAATACAAATCAAAACTATAATGAGATACCACCTTGCACCAGTCAGAATAGCTAAAATTAACAACTCAGGCAACAACAGATGTTGGCAAGGATACAGAGAAAGGGGAACTCTTTCGCACTGCTGGTGGGAATGCAAACTGGTGCAACCCCTCTGGAAAACGGTATGGAGTTTCCTCAGAAAATTAAAAATAGTACTACCCTACAACCCACCAATTGCACTGTGAGGTATTTATCCAAAGGATACAGTTGTGCTGTTTTGAAGGGGCACATGCACCCCAATGTTTGTAGCAGCACTGTCAACAAACAGTAGCCAAGTATGAAAAGAGCCCAAATGTCCTTTGACAGATAAATGTATAAAGAAGATGTGGTGTGTATATATATATATATATTACATGGCAGTCAAAAAGAATGAAATCTTGCCATTTACAACTACATGGATAGAACTAGAGGGTATTATGCTAAACAAAATTAGAGAAAGACCAATATCATATGACTTCACTCTTATAAGGAATTTCAGGTACAAAACAGTTGAACATAAGGGAAGGGAAGCAAAAATATAAAAAAAGGGATGGGGACAAAACATAAGAGACTCTTAAATACAGAGAACAAACTGAGGGTTGCTGGAGGGGTGGTGGGTGGGGGGATGGGCTAAATGGGTAAGGGGCATAAAGGAAGACACTTGTTGGGATGATCACTGGGTGTTATACATAGGGGATGAATCACTGGATTCCACTCCTGAAATCATTATTGCACTATATGCTAACTAACTTGGATGTAAGTTAAAAAAAAAAATCTTTTCGCATGTTTGCTGGCTATGTGTTTTTGTCACTAAAATATTCATGTATTTGCCCGTTTATCTATTAGTTTGTCTTCTCACTGATTTTTAAGTTTTTCTTTTTAGTAGTTCTTGATATTAATCTCTTATCAATTATGTCTGTTGCAAATATTTTCATCACGGTTGTAGCTTATACTTTCACAGTTATGAACGATATCTCTTGATAAACAAGAGATTTTTTTATGTTTTTCAGATGTATCAATTATTAACTTATGTTTGATGTTTAAGCAATTCTTTCCATACTCTGAAGTCAGAAAGATATGTCTGTATCCTCTTCTAAATATTTTAAAATTTTGTTTTTGACAAATTAATAGGGTTTTAATTCATCTGAAGTTTATTTTTCATACTGTGAGCTAGGGATATATTTTCAGTTCTTTTCATATGGATGGTTAAATTTGGTTTTTTTTAGTTTCATTTGCTAGTTTTAGTTTCATTTGTTAATTTATTTTAATTTTATTTTCTTTTACTTATTTTATATTTTAAAGTAAGCTCTGTGCTCAACGTAGGGCTTGAACTCACCACCCGGTGATCAAGAATTGCATGCTGTACTGACTGAACCACCCAGGTGCCCCCTAGTAGTTCCTTTTGCACAGTTTCAATGTGTGTGAATGTATCTCTGGATACTATTGTGTTTCATTGGTTAATTATAGGTTCTTGAGCCAGTATTCTTTTAATTCTTTTAATTACAGTAGCTTTATAATGCCTTTATAACTCTTTATGCCTGATAGGCCAAATCCTCCTTACTTATTTTTTTAGAACTACCTTGGTGAACTTGGTCTTTTCTCTTCTAAATACATTTTAGAATCAGCTTTTCCTTCCCTGGGAAACCTGCCAGCACTTTGATTGAAGCTGTGTGACATTATAAATCAACTAGAAGAGAGTTAGCATCTATATAATATATAGGTAGTTCTTCCTACCCATGAATATGAATATTTCTCCATTTACTTAGTTCTTATTAAAATATCTTACTGTATAGTTTTTTATATTTTCTGTGCTTTTATTAGAATTATTATTAATGTTCACGAGATTGCTTCTAAAATTGTGCTCTATTTGTTTTCTATTATAAAGAAATGCAGTTAGCATATTGGTCTTATATTGAACCACTTTGCTGGTCTATTACTATTTCTAATTTTTTTTTGTAAAAGAACTATTTGCAAAGCAAGACAGTTTTATTTCCCACTTTCTAAACTTTATGCTTTAATTTATTTTTCTTGTATTTTTGCCCTAGGCAGAATTTGGAGTACAACGTTAATAAAAGTGGTAACTTTGGCAATCTTTTCTTGTTCTGGATTTAAAGGGAATGGTTATAAGCTTCTCTTCCCTTAAAGGATGATGATTGTTTTTGGTTTATTATAGACATTTTTCATTAGGTGTGGTAAAATCTCATGTATTTCTTGTTTACTTGAGGATTTAATCATTAATAGGTGGTTGAATGTTATCTTTTTTCTTTTTTAATCTGTTAATACTTTTTCTTTAATCTATTAATTGTTGAGTAATGTTTATAGATTGCCTAATATTAAACCATCTTTGCATTCTATAATTAAGCCTGTCTTCATTGTTGTATTTTATGTATATAAAAACAGTTGGAGGGGCACCTGGGAGGTTCAGTTGGTTAAGCATCAGGCTCTTGATTTCAGCTCATGTTATTATCTTGTGGTTAATGAGATCAAGCCCTGTGTCTCGCTCTGTGCTTACAGTTCAGAGCCTGCTTAGGATTCTCTCTCTTCTTTCTCTCTGCCCCTCCCCCTGCACGTGTGCTCGCTCTCTCTCTCTCTCTCTCTCTTTCTCTCTCTCAAAATAAATAAATGTTGAAAACAAAAACAGTTGAATTCAATTTGCCAGTATTAAGGATTTTTTTGCCTCTCAATTCCTGAATGAAACTGGCCTGTGGTTTTCCTTTCTGATAATGTCCTTGTCTGGGTTCATATCTAAGTTATACTAGCCTCACATAATGTGTTGGAGAGTATTGCTTCTCTATTTTGTGGAAGAGTTTGACATTTTAGAATATTCTTTTCCTTAAAAGTTTGGAAAAACTTTTTAAGTGCTCATTGGCAGTTAGTCGTTTCCTTTAGTGGTTATAGGATTATTTATTCTTTCTATTTCTTCTGGCATCAGTTCTGATAAGTTATATTTTTCCAGAAATTTGTCCATTTTATGTTTTCAAATATATTGATATGTTACTGATAGTATTTTATTATTTTTTTTAAAAAAGTGGCTGATCTGTATTGAATTTAAAATATTATTGGGGTGTCTGGGTGGCTCAGTCGGTTGAGCATCATCCAACTCTTGATTTCGTCTCAGTTCATGATCTCACAGTTCTTGAGTTCATGCCCCACATTGGGCTCTGCACTGACTGTGTGGAGCCTGCTTGGCATTCTCTCTCTCTCTCCCCCTTTCTCTGTTCTTCCCCTACTGTGTGCACGCTCTCTCTCTCAAAATAAACTTAAAAATATTAAATTTTTTTCCCTTCTCTGTTTCTTGCTGAATCTTAAAGGGGGGGCTTGTCTATTTTTGCTGTTTTTTCTTTTTCTTTTATTGATCACTGCTCTTATCTTTACCGTGATGTTTGTGATTTTCTTTGGGTTTATGCTCTTCTTTATTTTCTTAAGTTAGATGCTTAGTGTATTCATTTTTATCCATTTTTGCTACTATAAGCATTTAATACAGTAAGTTTCTTTTCTAATACAAATGTTATTTCTAATATATGTATTATTCCTAACAAAGGTGTCTGTTCTTCATTCCTAATCATTATGTATGATAAGTGCCCTTGAAGTATCACCTGTGCTGCATCTCACAAGATTTGATAAGTAAAATTCATTAGAATTAAGTTCTAGGTATTTTCAGTTTCTCAAATTGGTTTCTTTGACCCATGAAGTGTATAGGAATACTCTTTTAAATTAAAACAAAGAAGTGGGGATATTTAATTTCTCTTTTTTAAAAAAATATATTGTGATCTGGAAGTAATAGTCTTTGAAATTAGTTGAGGATTGTTTCCTCTCTTACTGTTCTCTCTCTTATGTGAAAGCTGATGATGTGATTAAAATCATATTTTAAAAATACTTTATCCTGCATTCTTGTTTCAGGCAGAATGGGTCATGTGAGTATCTCTCTAACTTTACTATACTGTAGGATTTCATGTACGATGGGAATTACCTGACTCTTAAATGTTCAGTAGAACTCATCACCACAGTTAGATCTAGATCTAGTGCTTTCATCAAGAAAAAATATCTGTCATTGCTTCCACATTTACATACTTCTGTTTGACTGGCATAACATCCCTTGTAATAGTCTCATATCTTGTTAATCCCACAGCATCTGCAGTTATGCCTCTTTACTATGAATAACAGTAGCCTGTGTGCCTTTTCCCCTTTTTTCCTTGATTGACTTCGCCAGAGTTGTTTATTAGTATTTTTAAAGAGCAAGTTTTTTTGCTTTCTTGATTTCTTGATTTATAGATATTGTCTATTTGTTTTCTGTTTCACTGGTTTATTCTCCCTATTATTCTCCTCCTTTTACTTTTTTTTTTGTGAGCATTGTTTTGCCATTTTTTAAAAGTTCTTATTTTCCAAGTTTGTTTCTTTTCTTTTCTAATGCAAATATGTAAGCTAATAAAATTTCCTGTAAGCATTGCTACACCTGCATTCTACAAATTTTTATAGGTAGTATTTTTTTCATCTTCCAGTTATGTATGTTTCCTAATTTCTATTGTGATTTTTGCCTGCTACCCATGATATGTTTAAAAAAGTGTTTAATATTTTCCAGATATGTAGAGTTATTTCACTTATTTTGTTACTGATTTCTTACTTCACTGCATGGTTTTCATCATTGTAAATCTTTTACACTATTGAAGATTATAAGCCACTGTGCTCTCCTGGCCCTTTCTATCTTCCTTCCTCTGCTTTGTTTCTTTCCATAGCACTAGTTATCATTGGTCTATTTTATACTGACTTTATCTTGTTTGGGGGGGCTTTTAAAATTCCTTACTTATGTGAAAGCTGATGATGTAATTAAAATCATATTTTAAAAGTACTTTATCCTGCATTCTAGTTTGAGGCAGAATGGGTCATGTGGGGTATCTCTCTAACTTTAGTGTAGGAAACAGAAGTCTAATATACAGTTTTTGAGTCTATCAGTATAATTTTTTAATGAAATTTAATTGACATATATTAGTTTCACGTCTACATATAATGATTTAATATTTGTAAGTATTGCAAAATGTTCACCACTGGAAGTCTAATTAACTAACGTTCATCACCATACAGTTACAATTTTTTTCTTGTGATGACAACTTACTTTTTTTTTTTTTTTTTTTTTTAAGTAAACTCTATCCCATCATGGGGCTCAAACTCACAACCCTGAGATCAAGAGTCGCGTGCTCCTCTGACTGAGCCAACCTGGTCCCCTGTGATGAGAACTTTTAATATCTACTCTCTTAGTCCCTTTCAGACAATTATTTTAGATTTTTCCATGATCGATTTCTGTTTTAGGTATGATAACTCTATAGATTATAGAGTTCAAGTTACTATGAGAAGAATTAGTCTTGTGTTTTTTCCGAAAAAGTATTATAGGGTCTGGTCCTTACCATCTAGGGAGATGTTTATAATCCAAGATCAATGCACTGAGGAGGATATACATACAAGAGAGCAAATAATATTACACTAACAGTTTTAAATTCTTCTTTTTCTTTTTTGTTTTTAATGCTTCACCCTCTGGATAACTGCACTTTTTTTAAGTTTTATTTACTTATTTTTTTAAGTTAAAGATTCTTTTTTTTTAATTTATAGTTTATTGTCAAGTTGGTTTCCAGATAACACCCAGTGTACTTATTTTTAAGTAATCTCTACACCCATTGTGGGGCTCATACTCACACACTCCTCTGACTGAGCCAGCCAGGCACCTTCGTTTTAAATTCTTCATATGTAGGTTTGCATTTGCACCTAGAAAAATCCAGGCTATATGGATTCTAGAGATGAAAATGTGTACTGAGGACTCCTGTAATGGGCAGAGCATGACAACATCCACAGTTTATTGATAATCTGAGATGCTGTTGGAAAGTCTCTGGGGTTTTGCTATTGCTAATCATCCCGACTCTGCTCTTTCATTCTTGCAGTTTGCCGGTGATAATTGCTCTTTTCTTGTGGAACTGCTTCAACCATTTTATCCATTGGAGTTCTACTGCCAAACTGGTTGCAGAGACCTTTATAAATCAGGGCCCCGTGTCGAAGAGAGCACCCTGGCATCCTAGCAGAATAGCTGATCTGGTGTAACAAGAGCATTTACCAAGATTCCAGCATTTCTCAAAGTGCTTGGTGTTCTAGTTTCCGAGCTGTCATTCCTAACTCCTTTCTCAGTTGGTCTGGGGAAGACCTCTGGACTTCTGCCCTTTGCTTTTATTATTTGAAGGTGCGGCCTACAAAAACAGCTCTCTCCCTCAGACTCCCGCAATTAAGATAGAACAATAGGTGTCTGCTTATCTTACTTAAGTCAGCTGATTTTCACTTCTGAGGAAGTCCAGATTTTAGTCTGGCTGTGAAATTAGCATGTTTGAAAAATGGAATTAAGCCTCCAGACGTTATTTAACCATGGAGAGCAAGTAGGAAGAAGTCAGTCTGCTCATCTTGTTTTACATAGGTCATGACCATATGGCGTATTTTGATGTCTTGTCAGTGTAGTTCACGAAAGTTCTACTGTGAGGATTAGTGATGGCTTTTCTTTGTGCCTATTTTTTTTTTTTTTTTTTTTTTTTTGGA
>CM053571.1:49942435-49991688 GCA_028646485.1 Cryptoprocta ferox | reverse complement strand
TAGGTCATGACCATATGGCGTATTTTGATGTCTTGTCAGTGTAGTTCACGAAAGTTCTACTGTGAGGATTAGTGATGGCTTTTCTTTGTGCCTATTTTTTTTTTTTTTTTTTTTTTTTTGGAGAAAGAGAGCATGAGTGGGAGAGTGGCAGAGGGAGGGAGGGAGGGAGGGAGAGAGAGAGAGAGAGAGAGAGGATATCTTAAGCAGGCTCCAAGCTCAGCACAGAGCCTGACATGGGGCTCTATCCCACGACCCTGGGATCATGACCTGAGCTGAATCCAAGAGTCAGATGCTCAACTGACTAAGCCACCCAGGTGCTTGTGCCTCATATTAATTTTCTACAGTTCGAGCACAGTGCATTCACATTATAATCTCCAAGCATCAGGAGAAAGTCTGGAACTCAAAGCCAAAGGTGTGACCTTGTTACAGGACTTCCTGCTGCCTGTTGTCTTTCCTTGGCTGAGGGGAAGGGAAAGAGAGGTAGGTCAAAAGAGCCACCTTTTTCAGAAGGCACAGGCTGAGCAGCCCTTCAGAAAGTGGAGGGCTGGTCTTGGGCTGACCTTTGAGCTCCAGTAATTTGCTCTCATTTCTTCCTGTGCCCACTTCCCCTTTTCTCTTCATCACTTCAGACAATTGACGCGTCCCTTACTAACAACGGCACCGAAAGCTGGCAAGTTTTGAAACTTTAGAAAAGGGAATTTGTTAGAGTTTGTGTCCCTTTGAAAAGAGTTTTCTGAGTACGCTACTACAAAAAGAGAAAGAGCTGATGAATGCCTTTTCCAAATGGCCACTCCATTTTTAAATTGAACTTCTATTGCAGTTGTATTAACAGTGTTTACGGGAATATTCCCATGTGTCACTGAAAGTCTATGTTTGAAAGATTTCCAGACTATTTTTCTAGAGTCTATAGTTTTAATTATACCCATTTTCCTGCATTCTCTAAATATCTAATCTACAAATAGGTATCTGTTTGAAGCTGGGACCCCACAGCTTCACACAAGAGTTAAGTTAGCATTGTAGTCTCTTTTCTGTCAGGCATTGCAATTCCTCAGTGATCTTGGAATTAAATTGTGCAATAATGTACAGATAGCTCTGTGCCCTGTGAAATACAATAAAAGTTACTTTTATTGTCTTTGTGGTCAGTCACCTTATGGGTGTTTCTGACATTCTCATATGGCCATGTTCCCTATTTTCATTATTTTTCTTTATAAGTTTATTTATTTTGAGAGAGACAGAGTAGAAGCAAGGGAGGGGCAGAGAGAGAGAGAGGGTGAGAGAGAATCCCAAGCAGGCACTGTGCTGTTAGCACAGAGCTGACTAGGGGCTTGATCCCATGAAAGCCCATGAACTGTGAGATGATGACCTGAGCCGAAATCAAGAGTCAGACGCTTAACCAACTGAGCCACCCAGACATCCCTGTTATGTCCCATTTTCCATTACCACATAATACTCTGAAATGTGCTTGCTTGAATAGATTGATATGTTTTGTGTAGCATAGTAGTTTATAGTTTATAGCCTTGGGAATCAGATTGCTGGGGTCTGAATCCTGACCCAGCCACCTCCAGCTATTTAACTGTGAGCAAATTATTTACTCCCATTCTGTCTTGCTTTCCTTACCTATAAAATGGAGATAATATTAGTGATTGGATGGGGGCTGGTGGCGAGGGCAGTGAAAAAATTCACCCAAGGCAGAACAAAGGGGATAGAAGTTTACTGAATACACTGCAAGGGAGCAGTGGGCAGGGCAGCAAAGGAGGGACCAATACCAGGCGGTGGTGAGGGTGGTCGTAGGGCGGAGTGAAAGAGTATGGGGACATACGGAATTTTCCCTTTTTTGGTAATCTTAGGAATTGTGCCTGGTTGTGAGTAGCCCATTGGTCACTTAGGGCCGATGGCCTAACTACGATCTGTGCCTTGCTCAGGTTTCCATTGCTCAAGCCTGTTGCCTAAAAGCGGCCTCTACACCTCCCTCAGAGCATTGTTAAGACAAGTAGAGTGTTGAACAAACAAGCTGGCACATAGTAAGTGCTCCAAAAACGTTAGTATATTGCCACTTTATGAACTCTGGCTCAGGAAGCAATAATAATGAACTTCAGGGTACAGAAGACTTAGTAGCCAAAAGAAGACTAAGGAGACATGAGGACTAAATGTAATGTGGTATCTTGCATGAGATCCTGGAACAGGAAAAAGACATGTAGGTAAAGACTCAGGAAATCTGAATAAAGTATGGGCTTCAGATAATTTTAAAAGTACTAAGAGTCGGAAAGTCAAACATTTGCTGTTTTTAAAAATCCCACTTGCATATATAACTTGTATGACTGTAACAGAACTTATTGGCTAAAGTACAGAATTGGTACAGCAAAAAATGGAAATTCTCGAATGGATTGGAGTATATACTTCCAATGGCATTATTTGTATTTACATTCATGATATTTATACATGAATCTATTTACTTAGTTAACAAATGTGATAATTTGCAGAATAGTTAATATTGCTCAGCAGTATATCATCTATACCAGTGCTGCTCAGAGTTGGTCCCTAAGACCAGTGCTAGACAGCAAACTATTTGTTGCCAGTCCGTGAGGAGATAACGTATACCATGGTACTGCTTTCTTTATCCCAAAAGTCTTGCTACAAATGAATGTCAGCTAAACTAAGCGGTGCTTAGCGATAATGATGATTTAGGTTCTGGTACATGCTTTTTATTTCATTATGGACCTGGAGTGAAGAGTTAATTGACCCTCATTTGAGTGGTATTGGTCTGCACCATTCCATAGTAATACATAGAGATCTGCCTAATCCTTTTTTTTTTTAAATGTTTGTTTATTTTTCAGAGAGAGTATAAGCAGGGGAGGGGCAGGAGAGAGGGAGAGAGAGAATCCCAAGCAGGCTCCGTGCTTTCAGTGCAGAGTTTGACACAGAGCACGCAGGACTTGATCCCACAAACTATGAGATCATGACCTGAGCCAAAATCGAGAGTTCGACGCTTTACTGACTGAATCACCCAGGTGCCCCTGCCTAATCCCTTTAAAGGCTGTTACCATTATTTGTTCTTTGTTGATTTAGAGAACAAGATTGTCCTTCAGTGTGAGAGTGGTGGCCGTTTACCAATGGTCACCTCTGTACTTGAGTATTTGTCATTGTTAGTGATTGGGCTTCCTTTAGAGAGGAAGCATGGTGTAGAGGTTAATATCCTAGATAAATACAATTCAAATTGTGGTTCCTCTGGAACCTCAATCCTCCAGTTTGAAAATGGGTGTGATGATTACATCTATTTTATAAAATTATTCTGAGGAATAAATGAGTTTATACCTGTAAAGAGTTTAGCACTGCCCTTGGCAAGTGGTAAGAGTTCAATTAAACTGAACTGCTATAATAATGATTATTGTGTTTTTTTTAAATGTTTATTTGAGAGAGACAGAGTGCTTGTGGGGGGGGACGTGCGTGCGCGCGCGCACACACACACACGAGAAGTGGGGGCAGAGAAAGAAGGAGAGAGAAGGAGAATCTTAGGCAGGCTCCATGCCTTGTGGAGCCTGATGTGGGGCTCGATCCGTGACTCTGGGATCATGACCTGAGCCGATATCCAGAGTTGGACACTCAACTGACTAAGCCACGCAGGTGCCCCAATAATAATAATTGTTTTGTATTACTATCTGAAGCTATTGTCTTAATTAGTGGCAATTTTTTCTTAGATTTAAAACTCCCTCATCTCCAGAAAGATTAAAATTACTTAACAGATTTAAATCTTACAAAGCAAACACTAAAAATGTTAAATTTAATGGTTCTTTAGAAGAGCAATAGGAGATATTTAGCCAATCTCCAGAAGGTATATTGGGCCCAGTCCTAAAAGAATGGTATCAGTAGACTTCTTATAATATTTAGCTACATAGAAGTACTTTGTTATTATAATTCTTTGCATCATTGTTAGAGAACCTTGAAGGCTAATGAATTCTGTTTTCTCCCTGTGTATGATTGCAGCTATAGATGTAGATTGCACTACCATTAACTTGCACCAGTTAGTTGTTCATTAAGGGTTGCCAAAAATAAATCATCCACCAAACAGATGAAGAGAACCATAGTTATTCCAACAGCTGTCAAAGCCCTAATCCACTCCTTTGCTTCCACGTAGGATATATCTGTATAGTATGTGGATGTGTGTCTGTATAGTATGTGTGTTTCTTTCCTCCCTTTGAGCGTGGCAGCACTGTTCCTAAAGAACACCTGAAATAGATGGCAGCTTACACGTCTTCGACAATTACACTCTGATTTCCCCTCTTTGTTAACCTGTAGGTATTCACTGTGCCATTAAAGTCTTTATCACTTGGGGCTTCTGAGTGGCTCAGTCAGTCGAGCGAGTGTCTGACTCTTGGTTTTGGCTCAAGTCGTTATCCCAGGGTCATGGAATCGAGTCCTACTTTGGGCTCCGTGCTGACTGTGGAACCTGTTTGAGATTCATGCTCTCGCTCGCTCTCTCTCTCTCGCTCTCTCTCTGAATCTCTCTCTCTCTCTCTCTCTCTCTCTGAATCTCTCTCTCTCTCTCTCTCTTTCTCCCCCCCTTCCTTCTGCTCCTCTCCCACTTTTTCTCTCTCTCTCTCTCTCAAAACAAAAAAAAACTATCTTTTGACTGTTTTGAGCTAAGATCTAGTCTCCCCTCATAATGAATCAGAAAAAAAAAAGTTTGGGTCTGCACTTACTCTTGTGATCTGATGCAAAAATGCCTGTTTACAATATAAATATCGCCTGCAGTTATTAGTGTCACTGCTTATAGTACTAGCAGCTGACATTTACAAGTGTGTTTCTTTTACGGGAGGTCATATTGGTGCCAGCTTACAGATGGGGAAAATGAAACTCAAAACTCAGAGACTTAGTTTCCCCAAGATCACACAGCTACTAGATGATGGAGTCACCCGAGTTCAAGCCTGTGGGTCATCCATTCTGCAGAGCTATGTGAGGACGCTGCTTTATGGAAGGTTAAATGCTTAGATTTCTTGTCGCCCACTCCTTTTAAACTTCCACAAAAGCTGGGAAGAATGATTGCCATTTTTGTCTTAATAGAGTTTATATCAAGTCAGATAAGTCTTTTTGTTGTTCAACAATTATGTACTAATAGGAAATTGTTGTCTTATTATCTCAATGGGTTACTTGATGAGGAAACTCGTTGTAGCGTTGGCTCTTCGTTTGTAATAGAAAAGGCATTTTGGGGGAGAAGTATTTAAAAACCGAAACAGGAATACTCTTGGCTAATGGTTGTGCCTTGTTCCTAGGGGTAAGGATGGCTGCCTTAGCTCCTCTGTTACTTCTACCAGAAAGCGTTGCAGGTTCTCTAGGGAAGAGGCCCTGCTCTGTCTTGATTTCTCCTGGGAAAGAAGTTGTATCTTATTGGCTAGTTCTCTAGATTTATGCAAGGCTTTCCTTTTTGTTGAATTATTCCTGTGAGCGGGTGTTGAGACTTCTGGTAGACCCACTCAGCAAGAGTCAGAATCATCTGCAGGGCTTGTTTAAGCAGTTTGCTGGGCCCCACACCCAGCCCTAGAATTTGCATTTCTAAAGAGTTCCCAGGTGATTTGTTGCTGTAGGTCAAACTAGGAGTTGGGAACCCTTGCTGTAAGAATTAAAGCAATTTTGTGACTTCCTTAAGTTAGTCAATTTAGATGCTAATTTTACTCCCAATTTCCCTAAGATCTTTACCTTTCTTACAGTTGCTCACAATTCCTGTAAATGGACATCAAATCATGGCAGTTTAAACTAAGAATATACAAAATGCATGCAGCTCTCTGCTTCTTGCTTTTGCTCCCTCCCCCCTCCCCGCCCACCAAGTCTTCATAATTTCTTAGTTTCTCAAATTATGAAAACCTTTTCACATCACATCTGGGTAAATTGAAAACTAAAATGGGAACATGATGAGCCCTAAAGGAATAAAGCTTCAATTTCCTTGCAAATCTGCATGTGCTTTTGTACTAAGGAAGAACACAAGGCAAAAGTAACCTTTTTAGGACTTCCTGGTAGCACATTTTCTTTTCTCACCGTCAAGACCAACTCTTAAGATAGTCAGGAGACTTGACTTGACGCCTAACTCTGGGAAGTACTGAAGTGCACATGGTACTGTGAGTTATGGTTACTTACGGGCTAGTGTAAGGACAGAGTTTTTCTGTAAATAGGAAAAGTTTATTATATTTCACGAGAGCTTTTTTATTTTTTAAAATCTGGGATCCACTGATAATTCATGAAATTGCTATGGTAGTAGTTACATGGGAATTATAACTTAAGTGAGGGTTAAGCTCTCAAGTCAAACAATAAGGAGAAAAATAAAACAAAATTACTCTTGAAAATCCCAAAGTTACCACGTTACCAAGAATTGCATCTATGAAAGCTCAAAAGCCAGAAAACTAACTTTTGTATGTGTGTGTTTTTGAAGTAATCTCTGTATCTAGCAGGGGACTCGAACTCCTGACCTCGAGTTAGTTACTTGCTCTACTTACTGAGCCACCCTGGTGCCCATTTGTTTGTTTTTGCTTATAGACTATGTCTTCACCCTTCCATGTGACCAAAGTCTAATTGAAAGAACAAAAGGATGTTGAAGGAAAAAGATTTGCACTTCCTTCCCAGGTCCCTTATAAGTAAATATAGATATATAGTTCAATTCCAGTACATTAAATGTGCTTGTAATTGTGACTCCATTATATTGTTAAGGTAATTTAAACATTTGGGGTGCCTGGTGGCTCATTGCTTAAGTGTCTGACTCTAGATATCGGCTCAGGTCATGATATCGTGGTTAGTGAAATCAAGCCCTGTGTCAGGCTCTGTGCTAGCAGTGTGGAGCCTGCTTGGGATTCTTTCTCCCTCTCTCCCTGACCCTCCCCTGCTCACTTGGGTTTGTGTATGCGCACTTTTTCTGTCAAAATTATTAAACATTAACAAAGAAGATAGTTTAAACACTTGATTATGGGTCATTGGTTTAAATTCTTTTACAGTCACGTTGGAATTAAGTATCATTCATTCATTCATAAACAGCTATTGAATACCTCCTTTATCAAACTGTAGACATTCCGAGGGCAGATGTCTTTTTAATCAAGGCACCTGCTTTGCCTTATAGTATTTGCTCAGGAAGTGTTCATTGAATTAATAACTAATGAAACACAGGCTGTGTCTTTTTATGGATTGCGTTCCAGATTTAGCGATGGGGAAGCAAACAAAGATTTGCTATAATATATGTTAGAGGTATTTTAAATTTATGAGAACATTGTGCAGGAAGAAATTAGTTCTGCCTGGGAGAGAACAATACACACTCATGGGAGAGACATTTGAGCCAGTCTTGATGGATGAGTAGGAGTTCTCTAGGAAATGAAGGGCATTTCAGGTAAAGGAGAGTCTCTTCAAGTGAGTTATTCTGTGCTTTTCCTTTTTAGGAATCATTAGCTTAGTGTTTTAAATGCTTTGAGCAGAGTAAAGATAAGAATAGAAAGGTAATGCTGATAATAGCTTGATAGCTGTTAGGCGTGTACTACCTGCCTGGCAGTGTAACTATTTTGCATGCATTATTTTGTTTGAATCTTAGAAGAAACACATTGAGTAGACACTGCTAATTCCATTTTCCAGAGTAGAAAACGAGGAAAGTTTATTTTGCTAGAGGTGACATAGTGAGATGACAGCCATTGCATTATGCTGTATGTGCTTATGTGGCATTCAAACAGGTTAGACTGTAGACAGGGGGAAGCCACTAAGATGCTGCAGTGCCAGATAGACTAGAAAAGCCTAAGTAGATGGAGGCCAATTTAAAAGTCTTCCTGTACTACAGTGGCATTTTGAAGGCGTCAGTTCTGTCCTTGAACTTGAGGGTGGAAACGTTGAGAGAGAAGGAGATCTGAGAAGTGGAATCTCGAGTTCTTGATGACCCGTGGGAGGAAGAAGTCAACGATCAGGTTTATAGAGGGGAGGACAAGATGTACAGTGATCTGGTGGAAAACAATGTAATGTATTATTTGTCGCCTTTCCAACCTGGTGTTTTCTCTGTGTGTATTTTAAAAATATATTAGCACAATAGTACATGTACATAATTTGTAAATACAGAAATGGAAACATACACTGAGATTATGCTCACTTTTTCTCTATGAGGGTGTACTATCAAACAAGTTTGGAGGCTGCTGATTCAAATATATCCAAGAGATGTGTCCCCATCCACTGGGACAAAAAAGATTGAATAGGTGAGGTGAAAAGAGGACTACTTGTGCTTTTATTTCTGTAGGTGATTATTTCAAGTTCTTTTTGAGCCATTTGTCTTTTTTTTTAAATGTTTATTTTTTGAGAGAGCACAAGAGGGGGAGGGGCAGAGAGAGGGGGACAGAGGATCCGAAGCAGGCTCTGAGCTGACAGGTTGACAGCAGCAAGCCCAATGTGGGGCTCTAACTCCTGAATTCCCAGATCATGACCTGAGCTGAAGTCAGATGCTCAACCTACTGAGCCACTTAGGTGAAAGCCATTTGTCTTTGCATTTCAGAATAATCCAAAACATCTTTAAAGTTGGGTTAATGATACTAACGGTACTCCTTTCCTATGGGACTGATTCTGTTCTAAACTGGTCTTGGCATTGGAGAATGTTAGGAGTGGAATGGACATGAAGTTAATCTAATCCAACACCTTCCCACCCATCCAGAATCTCAGACAGGTGGTCATTGGGCTCTTGCCTCTTTGAGAGGTAAGCATCCAGTCCTACACAAGGAAGTTTACTAGTAGAAGTTCTTCCTTCTATAAGGCATGGTTTGCTTCCCCATATGCAGCGTCTCCACACTAGTTCTTTTTCTTCCTTAACATCATTACAGAGCCAGTAACACCATACATAGTGCCTTCCAGTTTACCAGGCACGCATACACGCACAGTCATATTTGGTGCTCACAGTTCTTCCATGAAGGCATATGTTTGTTCAGATTAAAGAATTGAGGTAGTTTGGGCACCTGGGTAGCTAATTCAGTTAAGTGTCTGACTTTGGCTCAGGTCATGATCTCATGGTTCATGGGTTCAAGCCCCTCACTGGGCTCTGTGCTGGCAGTGCAAAGCCTGCTTAGGATTCTTTGTCTCTGCCGCTCACTCTGCCCGTACCCTACTTGTGCATGCACTCTCTCTTCTCTCTCTCAAAAATAAAATAAATAGGGGCTCCTGGGTGGCTCTGTCGGTTAAGCGTCCGAATTCAACTCAGGTCATGATCTCACAGATTGTGGGTTCGAGCCCCATGTCGGGCTCTGTGCTGACAGTGCAGACAGAGCCTGGAGCCTGCCTCGGATTCTGTTTCTCCCTCTCTCTCTGCTCCTCCCCCACTCGCTCTCTGTCTCTCTGTCTCTCTGTCTCTCAAAAATAAACATTAAAAAAATTTTTTAAATAAAATAAATAACTTAAAAAAATGAAATGAGGCAATTGAGTTTATGGCCCCATGGAGAAGCCTCCTGGTTATTTTCCCCTCAAGTATTTGTCTTGTCTGATTTGTATATTCTGTGTAGGAGGCATCGAGGTACCAAGAGCCATCTGACTTGAGTTTAAGTTCTGGTTCTACCACCTTCTAGTAACAAGACCTTGGGCAAACTATGTTGCCTTTCTGAGCCTCAGTTTCTTTGCTTATAAAATAGGGATATAACTGTACATCTCAGGATTGCTGGGAAGATTAAATTAGATAACTTATAAAACCATTGAAAAGCCTAAGAGGTGTGCAAAACAAATGTTGCAAAAGAATTTCCTTGCTTTGCTTGTCTTCTTTCAAATAAGTTTTAAAAAATCTTCTATATAGCATGATCTTTATCTTTGTTAAATTTTATACTAGAGGTTTAGTTCCATGATATCAGCTAATATAGGTTACTGTTTTTTTCTCCAGCTTTATTGATATATAACTGACATAACATTCTGTACATTTAAGGTGTTATAAGATATTGAGTTGATATGTGTATGTATTACAAAATGATTATTACAGTAAGGTTAATTAACACACCATCATTTCACATAGTTACAGTTTTTTTTTGTTTGTGGTGAGAACATTTAAGATGTACTCTCTCAGCAACTATCAAGTATATAATACAGTGTAGTAGTTACAATCATCAGGCTGTATATTACATCCCCAGAGCTTATTTATCTTATATATGGAAGTTTGTACTCCAATATTCTGTTCTCCTCCTCTACCCCACCCCACCCACAGCCCCTGGCAGCCACCATTCTATTCTCTATTTCTATGAGTTTGGCTTTTTTTTTTTATTCCACATATGAGATCATAACGGTATTTGTCTTTCTCTCTGACTTATTTCACTTAGCATGATGCCCTCAGGGTCTATACACGTAGTTGCAAATGGCAACATTTCTTTCTTTTTTATTGCTAGATAATATTCCTCTGTGTGTGTGTGTGCACGCGCTCTGTGTGTGTGTGCGCGCACACACACATGAGTGTACATGTGCACACACATGCATGTATCACATTTTCTTTATCCATTTATCCGTCAATGGACACTTAGTTTGTTTCCATACCATAGCTATTATAAATAATGCTGCAGAACATGAGGATGCAGATATCTTTTTGAGGTAGTATTTTTGTTTCCTTCAGATATATACCCAGAAGTGGAATTGCTGGATCATATAGTAGTTCTATTTTAAGTTTTTGAGGAACTAATGGAAGTTTCTTCGGAACTTAATCCTGTCATTTGTCTGTTTAGTTACCTCATAATTATTAATATTATCTTGATTTTTAAAAAGCTTATTTGATTATTTCAAAAGTCATAGAAAGATGCATTATCAAAGAAATTTAAGCTATTTCCATTTTGAGGAAAAAAGTTAAATCTGCGTTGACTCTTTGAAAAACATTTAATTGTATATGACATCAGATGGATTACTTTACTGCACTGTAGCCAGATGGGACTAAATGAGAAGGAATAAGAGTAGGTTTTCTTTTTAATTTGACAATTTTCATTTATGGAGTCATGTGATAAATGCATATGTATGTCTTTGGAAATAATATTTGGAGAGGACCAGTTAGTTCCATTGGGCTTTGTTTCATCTCGTTTTCATGTTCTGTCTGGAGGGGAAAAATATGATTTTCATCTTCATTCTGAGAAATCTGTCACTTTCAGGGGTTTTAAATCTTGATAGATGTGAAAGCCCTTTGACAACTGCTAGCTCATGTTTCAGTGTATATTTAGCCTGTCAGACTGTGAGCTTTCTGAGAACTGGGATCCAGTGAGAATTTTTTACTCTGTTACTGGCACATAGTACAGTGCCTAGAACATATAATGACTGAATAGCTCTTTGCTGACTGAAATGTTACTTATTTTTACACCTGTTGAAATTTAGTGAATGAAGATTTATTAATACATCTTGGGAATTTGCTGCTGTATCTTTTAGTTCAGAAACATGCACTATAGAAAAACATATAAATTCAGAAAAAAAAATTTTCACAAATACACAGAATTACATTGAATGTCTTTCTCTATATAGAGATAGTAGAAATGTGGGAAATGATTCGCTATTGATGGTAATTTTTCTTTGGACCTCCTTGGAATATTTCCTCTTGAGAAAGGCATATTTCGGTTTTGTCCCCTAACACTTTGGTGATGGATGTGGTGCCGCGGACCCTAACTGAACTTACTCACTCCAGGATACATATCAGATGGCTCGTCCAGAATTCCAGTCCCACTGTCACTACTTTTAGTCAACAGTGAAGACCTTGGTTCTTTATTCCAAAGGTCTTTTTATGTGTCCTCTTCAAATTTCGTCCATTAGCACATTTCTGCAAAGATGAAATCTATCCCCATCTCTTGTTTTTAAAGTCCAGCTGTGCAAAGAGTCTGTTATCTGTTGTATCCATTTTCTAGCAACTTCCCGGGCTCTTGAGAGATATTAAGCAGAGAAGAATTCAAGGCCAGACATTGTGGGTGAGGGTATCTCCAGTTATGACTTTGACTTTTTTCCGAAAATTGTAATGACTCATTTGAGAATGATGTATTATGCATTCTATTTCTTTTGTCCATAGTGAAGTTGCTTGTATTTCTAATTTTTGTTCTGGTCAGTTCTCTGTGGTAAATGCTTCACTTGTCATTTTATTTCATGGTAGTCATTATTTCTAAACCAGTGTGTTCTGTATGCTGAATCACAGTTGTTTCCATTTTCTTCCACTATTTTGGCATTTTTGCCGCAACATGAATTAAATCTGAGAAAAAATCCTAATGTCCTGACTTCTAGCAGGAAGTATTTGTGTTAGGGAGCTCACTTTAATTGATTTTTCCTTAAGTTCAAAAAAAAATATATGTAATGTTTGTCACTTGAGGTTTTCTAAAGATTAATGCTATTCAATGTAACTAAGTTGTCTTCTTCTTGGAAAAATTATGTTACGTATAACCATAGTTAAGGAGTGTTTGCTGCATAGATTGACCACGCACAGTGACATGTGATTGTACTTTTCAAATTGGAAAATGGGTAATATTTGATTCAGTGAAGGGTGTGGCATGATAAACATAATTCTTCATGAGGGTGTGTAAACTGATACACTCTTTCTGGAGTATAATTGGACCCTATAATCTCACTTTTAGAAGTCTATCCAAAGGAAATAATCAGAGATGAGGATGAACAAAATGCATAAGAATGCTTATCATAGTTTTCTTTAAAAAATAAATGAAGGGCTCCTGGGTGGCTTAGTCGGTTAAGTGTCTAACTTCAGCTCAGGTCATGTTCTCATAATTTGTGGGTTCGAGTCCCACATTGGGTTCTGTGCTGACAGCTCAGAGCCTGGAACCTGCTTCAGATTCTGTGTGTGTCTCTCTCTGCTCCTTCTCTCTCTCTCTCTCTCTCTCTCTCTCTCAAAATAAATTAGCATTAAAAAATGATAATTAGAAGCCACATAAATCTCTAAGAGTCAGGAAATAATCAAATCAGTTATGGTATGTACAGGGATTGGGATGTTATGGAACCACTAAAATTATGAGTTTGAAGAGTATTTTAAAGCCAAGAGAAACCTTTCAAGATATACCAATAAATGGGGGGAGAAAAACCTATGGTGAATGAAATATGATATACACTAGAATATCATAGTCATCATTTCTGAGTAAATGGGATGAACAGCTTTTTAAAACTTTTCTTTGTTCCTGTATTATCCAAATTTTCTATAACAAGTATGCATTTATTATATATATAAACATATATATGAGCACATGTAAAACACTAAAATGATTCCTGGTCCCATAGTGAGCTTTGAAATATGTTTTTTACTGTTGTGATATTTATTTTTATAAATAAGAAAAATACTTTTAACTGCCCTCTAATTGTAATTAATTATTTTTAGAACAGATGTTTGTTCAACATCTGTTTTCCACAGACTGTGATCCATTATCTATCATATATATGCTCCAGCACTTACCTAGTATAGAGTTAAGTGCTTAATAAATAATTGTTTGGACTCTCAAAGATCAGATTTCTAATACTTTCTTTTATTTCAGTTTCCTAGCAGGAAGGTCTCCAGTGAGAAAGCTGTTAAAATGTTGGCTGTTCCCAATTGAGAATATTTATGTTCTTAATGAGTGTTAAAATGTATGTAAATGAGGAAATTGCAACATGCTAAATAGCATGTTATTGAATCAGAAATATGTGTATTGGCAGGGCGCCTGGGTGGCTCAGTTGGTTAACCGTCTGACTTTAGGTCGGGTCATGATCTCAGGGTTCCTGGGTTTGAGCCCCACATAGGGCTCCCTGCTGTCAGTGCAGAGCCGGCTTCACATCCTCTGTCTCCCTCTCTCTCTGCCCCTCCCCTGCTCTTGCTCTCTTTCTCGTTCTCTTTCTCAAAAGTAAATAAACATAAAAAAAAAAAAAGAAATGTGTATTGACATATTTTATGTACAAATTGGCACTGAAATTTCTTTAAATATTTTTCTAAAGTTATAGTTTTCAAATTTTAGAACATGAAGGACTCAAAAAAGATCATGACAAAGCTACCACCTCAGACATCCTGTTTGGTCCTAAGGTTATAAGATTAAGCAAGAAATAGGCACATTTTTAATAGCCTGGAACGTTTTTTTGGTGGGACAGTAGGAGTGTGTTTGGTATACAAAGGTCCATTAATTCTATAAAAGGACGTAATTTGAATCTGTAGTTGATTACAAGTTTAGAGGTCTCTGTAATATACAAAGTTTCTTAATTGTAAATAGTCACTTCCCAAGGCTTGCTGATCTCTATGAGGAAGTAATGAAACTCAGCAAGAATAACCAGCTGCTGTTTATGAAACCAAATGACAAAATTCACTTAATGAAAGTAATGTGCTGACAGCAGTGTTTACTGTTTAAAACATAATAATCATGTTTATTGTATCTCTGAGACAGAATATATCTGAACTATACCAGAGGAAATTGAGAGTAATGTGCTTTTTCAAAAATATGTGTGTATTTATATGAAACCAACACGAAAAGTTTGAAAAACCTTTTATTAGCGTCTCAGTTTTATAGACTTAAACTGGAAAGATCACAGAATTGGAAAATAACCATTGTTTATAAAAATATAAGAAATTCAGAAATATGAACTTGGGAGACATAGGCACTTGGGAAAAAACTTGAATATCACGAACTAGAGACCTTGTGAACTCCAAAAGACCTTGAAATCCACTTGATGATGATTTTTGGAATCTCAGAAATAGTGTTAAAATACCATGGGATAGAAAAGAATAATTGGGAAGCTTAATGCAATCAGAACCTCATAGCCTGTTATGGGAAGTAGCATTTGGCAAAGCCTGCTAAGCTACTGTAAATGAATGTTAATTGCATTTTATCAGCCGCTTGTACTATCTTTATTACATAATTTGAATATTTATGACCCTGTAAATATGTTTAACAGTGAAATTACAGTGTTTGTGGAAGTCAAATTCCAAAAAGCATATAACCCTTTGATGAAGAATTATGTTTAAAAACTACACAATTCAAGATGTTTCTACCATTTAGTGGTAGTCTGTATACTATGCAACGAGTATTTCTGACTAAAATACTGTGACGAGCAGAATGGTGTATGTCAAAATCAGTTTCGAAGACAGATGTGATTCGGTGAATTTATTGCTTATGCAAATAGGTAACAAACTAGAGTGTTTTAACTTTTTAGGATCAAATACAATTTATTTTCTTACTGTAGATGATTTTGGTTGGCTGTGACGTTACCTGCTTAGAAATTAATAATGAACCAATGAACCAGACTTAGGAATTGAACAGCACCTCCTAAACTAGCAGTGATGTTGAAAATGAAAATAATGGATGGGAATGCCTCTTTAGTTTTCTAATCTGTACTTATTTGGCATATGTATGTGTACTTTGGGAAAACTTGACTCTATGCCAATGCTTTTTTACTTTTTTTTGCAAACATAAACCCACTAAAAGGTATTTTTCCCTTCAGAAGGATTTAAATGGCATTGTTCTTCTGGAAAGTATAATCTAATAGGAAAATACAGTTCCTATCAGAACAAAAAAAGCTTGTAATGAAGACGTGTCTCTGTCATGTGTTTTTTCTGTCTCTGGTTAAAACAGAAACATGGACTTATTTAAGTAAATAAAATTGTCGGGTGAAACAGTTGTTTTCAAAGGTTAGTGGTAATGTTACAAATATCTGGTTATTTCATTTTGATGGTCTAAAATATTAACAGATTCTCATTTAAAAAAACTTGGTTATATCTGGTTACTTTACATTTTGAGGTTGATTTAGATTAATTTAGATTCTTTTTGCATGTTGCTGTTTTTTGTCAACACTAGGGAGAAGTGCTGGGTGAGCCTCGAAGTCGGAACAAGTATTGGGACCAGATTCTAGATTCAGTACCTGCTTAGCTTATCAGCCTCGTTCTTAATTAGGTTACCAATTCTCACTGGGACCTGGTGGCCTCACCTTCCTGGGGTCATTAAGAGGATTACCTGAAATCCTCACAAATATGTGGAAACTGTTATGAATGTATGCCTGGGGTCCACGATGGTTCTTACAACACTGCTACTACACCTACTACACCGTTGATGATAGAGCCTATGTTGTGGCTTATTTAAAACATTTCACCTTTCTGCCACCCTCACTTGGGAGAATTTGTTGTTGGCACACTTTCCTTTAGAAACTTGACAAAGGTGGCCGGGAGGGGGGCACCTGAGTGGCTTAGTCGGTTAAGCATCTGACTCTTGATTTCGGCTCAGGTCTTGATCTCATGGTTCGGTTCATGAGTTCCAGCCCCTCATCAGCTTGGGATTCTCTCCCTCTCCCTTTCTCTCTGTCCCTACTTCTCTGTCTTTCTCTCTCAAAAATAAACTTTAACATAAACAAAAATTTGACAAAGGAAAAAAAATATCCACAATGCGAGTCAGCTCTAAAACCAATGTTAGAGAAGTTTTCATATGTCAGACACTGAATCCTAATGCCCAAAATGAGATTGGAACTTTCTTTATTGATTCATAATCTGTGCTGTTGCCGGTCTCACTGATACAGAGAGGGAGTTGACAAGATTTTTCTGTTAAAAGCCGGGAAGTTAACATTATAGGCATTGTAGCTCTTACAGTCACTGTCACAACTTCTCTCCTCTGCCATTTGTATCTAAGACTGGCCGTAAATTACAACGTGTAGATTAATGGGCACGGCTGTATTCCGGGAAAGCTGTATTTATAAAAACAGGAGGCAAGCTGGATTTTGCCCATGGACTGTAGTTTGCCAAGCACTGGTGTAGAGAATTAAGAGTTTGTTGGTGGCCTTTTTTAAAATCAGAGATAAATTCTTGTTCTCAAAGTTGCAGTTTGTATGACAGGTAGCTTTGCTAGTTAGGTCCTTCACATCTACTGGAACAGAGCGGGAGGAATGGGGAATGCCTTGGTTGCCTGAGAGGTTAGACATTACACCTGTTGATTCATAAGTGAGTAGATACTGAGTTATGTTAGACAGGATCGTGTTCTGGCTTTGCAGTTCAATCTTTTGTCGCTCTACCCCTTACTAGCTGCAAGTCATTGTCTTGTGACATGGCTTTCTTAGGGCCCAGTTTTCTCATGGGTAAAATAGTGATAATTTTTACCCTGTTGGGTTGGTGTGAGGATTGAATGAGCCCATGCATATAAAGTGTAAGGCTTGGGGCGCCTGGGTGGCTCAGTCGGTTAAGCGTCTGACTTCAGCTCAGGTCATGATCTCATGGTTTGTGGGTTCGAGCCCCACATTGGGCTCTGTGCTGACCATACAGAGCCTGGAGTCTGCTTTGGATCCTGTGTCTCGCTCTGTCTCTGTCTCTCTCAAAAATAAAGAAAAAAAAACATTAAAAAATAAAAAAATAAAGTGTAAGGCTCAGTGCCTGAAAAAGATAAACCCAATAAATGATAGTTCTTAAAAACTTAGGTGAGAATCTTAACGGCTACATCAAAACTTTTTTTAGACTTTTTTTGTTTTTAAAAACTTTTTTGTTATTTTACAGTCTTGGGTTTTTTTTTAAGGGGTGGAGGGAAATACACTCCTGTGTAATTACACACTCAAAATTATTTGGAACTGAGCCTCTCAAACTACCTGTGGCTATTTTTTTCCAACCTGTCATGAATCAGTGTTTTTATACAATACACTAAGATGAATTATTACAAAAATGAAATAAAGGCAAACAGATACATACAGAGCCCCCATTTTTAAAAAAATGAGGTCCAGTAAACACATAAAATCTCTAAATCTAATCTCCCCGCTAATTTCTTTGGGGACGGGTGGTAAAGAACTGGCAGACTGGTAGTTCTGACCCACAGCCGTACTTTTAGGAGCACTGGTGTGGGCAGAAGCAAGCTCGTGGGAATTCTTTTAAAATACCTGTACTAGTCACTCTTAAATAGAATTAGTCACTCAATAGACAGTGAATTTCTCCCTTTTTCTTAAAAAGTAGTGATCAAATGCAAGTGAAAGTTATATACTTACCCAAATCCATGTTTAGCCCAGCCCCCTCCCCTGCCAGTGGAAGATGATCTGGTTTGAGGTCACTGGAGATCCTCTTAGGGGAATAAGCCTTGATGTTGCTCCAGACCAAGACCCTCAGTTGGAGCATCCCATCCCCAGTTCCAGCCTGTGGCTCCAGCACTGATCCTGAGAGTCCAGACCTCATAGAGTGTGGGATCTCAGGTTCCCAGTTTCTCCTTCATCTTCTGAAATCTGAAAGCACCTCCCGTGACCTCTATTAAACCACACTCTATGTTATATTGCCATTTTTTTCTCTGGTGTCTCACTGTAGAACTGCAGGTTTTATAAGGATAGGGACTCTTTGATACTTTTTTGGGCTTGCTGGCTCCTGCATGCACCTTGAAAATGTATTGAATGAATGAGTGCATGGTGCTGTCCAGGCCTCTCACCAGCCTGACTGACATCCTTTATCTGCATGCTCTTCACTTTGCTGGGGTCCCTCTCAGAGATATACCAGACTGGGAGGGGGAGGGGTGGCAGGGCATCACTCCAGAACAACACATTGCTGTCAACAGTTTTTCAGTGCCCATAACCTGAAAGGACATGGACTGTGTATTTTGGGAAGTTGACTGTTTTCCTCGTCCCTCATTTTTTTTGGTGCCTATTGTGTAAAAGTATTGTAGGAGAGCAGCCAATAGCGGTTTTACCACTCTCAAAATCACATGGACTTTCTGGAAGCTATCAGGGTCACATCTTATGTTAGTTGAAATCCAATGGCATTGAGCTCTTGAGATTACAGATAGTAATTTTCTGGAGTAGACACAATGGTGTGTGAACATATGGGCTGGTATATATCAAAGTGCTTGCATGGGGTATGGATCATTGATGCATTACAATAAACCATTTATGGATATTTTATGATACATATATGGAATAATATTACCATATGATGGGGATAGAAAAGGTTATCAGGATTTCATTTGCATGGTAATAATCATTTGTGAGGAGAAAGAATTTACCATTTTAAGTTGATAGCCTATAGTGATAGATTAGCTTTCATTTCATTTTTTTTGTTTTTTAATTTTTTTAACGTTTATTTTTGAGAGAGACAGAGCATAAGGGGGGGAGAGGCAGAGAAGAGAGGGAGACACAGAATTGGAATCAGGCTCCAGGCTCTGAGCTGTCAGCTCACAGCCCGATGTGGGGCTTGAATCCACGGACCGTGAGATTATGACCTGAGTGAAAGTCGGACACTTAACTGACTCAGCCACCCAGGCGCCCCGTAGATTTTAGCAGTTATATTTTGTTTGGAGGACCAGTAAAGTTTATAGCATATTGACTAAATGCTGGCTTTGGATGACGATGTTTGGATTCCCATCCTAGCTCCATGACCTTGTTGAGGTTAGTTAACCTCTTTGAGCCTCGCTTTCCTTACCTGTAATGTGCAGGTAATAATAGTATGGAGGTATACATTATTGTGAGGATTAAACATAATCCATGTAAGTCACTTCATGGTGCCCAATATTTCTTTAGCACTCATTATTACAGATTATTGGCGCAGTAACACTTTTTGAAAGAAACAACAGTCTTCAGAGTACCCATAGCCGTTGTATTTGAAAATTTTATGTGCAGAGTGCTATTTAATGTATTTCTGCCCTTAACTATTTTATGTACATTAATTTATTCTTCTAGAGTTCTTCTTGAAATAAAAAGTTACTTTAAACTTTTTTTAAAATGTGTTTTTCTTGTTAGCTTACATTTTATTGACAGTTGACTTTGTCAGCTATCAGAATATTATTTGAATTACATATGTTTAACATTTGAGATTGTCAGTCTTTCCTTTTACCCTATTTTCTGTTGCTTATAAGCTGATCATTTCCCCATAGATCTGATAAATACTATATTTATTTTATAGTTTCTCTATAATTTAATCTTAATTAAATTTTAGAATGAGTTTTAGAGTGAGTACTTTTTCATCCATTCAGTTTTTCTGTCTGGTTGGAGCTACTTCTGGTTTCCTATTAAAAATTTTTAACACAATATTGAGAGGTGATTTATGATGTATTAAGAGCTTGTGATCTCAGGGTTGTGAGTTCGAGCTCCACTTCGGGAGTAGAGATTACTAAAAAAATAAATAAATATACTTTAAAACATAAGCAAAGTAAAATAAATTATGAAAACCCTAACAAAAATAATAAGCAAACCATATTAAACAAAATTCTAATTCAAAGGAATAAAATAGGAAATATTATGAAAGTAAGCAGTATTGAAAATATATGAAAAATTATAGAGTTGCTTATATAGCATGAATACAATTAAATATGCATTTTTAGATGAATAGATAAAAGTGAAACTGTAGTGCTGAGACTAAGGATATCCCTTTTTCTCTTTCCACTTTCCAATGCTTAAAATGTTGCTATAAGATTTTTTAAGAGACGAAATGTCTGGTGTTTAATTGGTCAAAATGATAGATACTAAAAAAATCATACTGAACCTAAGTCTTTTATTATAGCTGGCCAATTTATTGAATTTATTTACAAAATATTTATTAAAATCTGTTTTGTGGGGCACCTGGGTGGCTCAGTAGGTTAAGCGTCCGACTTCGGATCAGGTCATGATCTCACGGTTCCTGGGTTTGAGCCCTGTGTCGGGCTCTGTGCTGACAGCTAGCTCAGGCTGTCTTCAGATTCTGTGTCTCCCTCTCTCTCTGACCCTCCCCTGTTCACGCTGTCTCTCTCTCTCTCTCTCTCTCTCTCTCTCTCTCTCAAAAATAAATAAAACATTAAAAAAATTTTTTTAAATCTTTTTTGTAAATCAACTTCTTAGATGGCTAGGAACAAACTAGCCAAACTCTCTTAGTTTTATGTTTTGTACCCAAATACTAATTAGTTACCTACAAAGGACCAAGACAGCTCTCTTAAAACTCTTAGTCATGACATTCTATAGATAGTTCATAAAATAACTTTTCAAGGCCAGTGGGAAGTCAGCAGCGGAAACTTCTGTGACCCACTAAGGGGCTGCCCAGAGGTCATCGCTGGTTCGTGAAGCATGTGCGGGGATATCCAGTTCCAGCCCAGGGAAAGTGCAGACCTGGTTCATCATGCAATTGCATAGTTAGCCTTAGCAGTCTGGGTGACAGGCTGCCAAGCCGACATCTGCCTAGCAGGGCATTCAGGCCCACTTGCCAAGGTCGTTATTCCCATTTAGGATCAGGCCAGCAGGGTCCTTTCTCATTTAACCCTGAATGTCTTCATTTCCATGACATTTTCAAAGGAGAATGAAAGACTCAGCAGGGCAAATAGTGGTAAGATTGAACACACCCCAGTTTATGGAGTTGTAAGACTTTTCCTTCGTTATAGATGGGCCTGTCCTTTGTCTATCTCAGGCTATTCCCAAAGCTGCTCTTTTGAAACAGAGTAGTTTCAAAATTTGTAGTAGCAAAGGTAATTTACCAAGGTAAGTCTTCTCCCTTGAAGTTAGAAGGAAGCCATTTTTCCTTTTATGAAGTGCTCTAGGTAGTAGACTCTGAAACATCTCTCATTGCAAGTGCTCTTGTTCTTATGGCCAAATGTTTTCCTAAACTGAAAAAATTTTAAAATATATATATATATATATATACACACACACACACACACACATATAGACTAAAAGTAGATGACATTTTGCATATACAGAATTGTTGAACTTGTAAAAATGCTCCTAGTATCAGAGTATGTCTTCATGCTGATAGCCCTACCCAGGACTTGTTCATTGTTCAAGACATACCTCTATTTTGACATTTCCTGTAAAAGGAAATCCTTTTGAATGCATACAGTAAGAAGTATGTAGAGCATTAGTCACTGAGGTTTTTACATGTAATAGTTGAATGTTATCATTAGTTTTGATTCCCACATTATTGGAGTAGATTTTTAAAACGGAGCCCAACAGGGAACATTCCCCTTTTTCCTACAACTGTGTAATGTAGACCCATTGGCAGCAAGAAAAGCATTTGCTACTTCAAACATCCCTGGTAGCTGAAACTCCTTGGGATAATATATTGCTGAGGGAACAGTGGTCTGGCTCATCAGATTCAGATTTGCTGCTTATATTTTCTAGAATATAGGATATAATGTAATAATTTGAACGATCTCTTTTCACTAAAAACTGTCTAAAATTTACAGTGATTTGCAGTTGGGGCACCTGGGTGGCCCAGTTGGTTAAGCTTCTGACTTTGGCTCAGGTCATGATCTCTCATTTGTGGGTTCGAGCCCTGTGTCAGGCTCTGTACTGACAGCTCAGAGCCTGGATCCTGCTTCAGATTCTGCGTCTCTATCTTTCTCTGCCCCTCCCCTGCTTACTCTCTGTCTCTCTCTCTCAAAAATAAACATTTAAAAAGAACATTATTATTCTTTAGATACATCCATATTGTTGCAGATGGCAAGATTTCATTCTTTTTATGACTAATAGTCCATGGTATACATATACCGCTTCTTTATCCATTCATCTATTGGGGGGCACCCAGGCTCTTTCTGTAATGTGGTTGTTGTAAATGATGCTGCAGTAAATGTACAGGCGTTTGTATCCCTTTGAATTAGCATCTTTGTCCTTTTTTGGGGATAAATAGCTAGTAGTTCAATTACTGGATTGTATTTTTAATTTTTTAAGGAACCTCCATACTGTTTTCCACCGTGGCTGCACCAGTTGGCATTCCTACCATGCACGAGGATTCCTTTTTCTCCACATCCTCACCCAACACTAGTTATTTCTTTTGTTTTTGATTCTAGCCATTCTGACACGTGTGAAGTGATACATCATTGTGGTTTTGATTTGCATTTCCCTGATGATGAGTGATGTTGAGCATTTTTTCCTGTGTCTGTTGGCCACCTATGTGTTTTCTCTGCAGAAATGTCTGTTCGGGTCTTCTGCCCATTTTTAAATTGGATTATTTCTTTTTGGGTATTGAGTTGTATCAGTTCTTTATATATTTTGGATACTAGCCCTTTATTGGATATTATCATTTATAAATATCTTCCCCCATTCAGTAGGTTGCCTGTTAGTTTTGTTGATTGTTTCCTTCACTGTGCAGAAGCTTTTTATTTTGATGTGGTCCCAATGGTTATTTTTGCTTTTATTTCCCTTGCCTCAGGAGACGTATCTAGAAAAATGTTGCTATGGCTGATGTCAGAGTGATTATTGCCTGTGTTCTCTTCAAGGATTTTTATGGTTTCAGGTCTCACATTTAGGTCTTTAATCCATTTGAGTTTATTTTTGTGCATGGTGTAAGAAGAAAGTGGTCCAGCTTCATTCCTCCGTCTTGATCTGACTTTCCACAGAGACTCTAGAGCTATGGAGTCCAGAGGCTTTTTATCTGTTGCCCTGAGTAGGATTGAGTTTACTGTAGCTATTTAGTTTCTGTATGTAGACTCTTTCTTGCAGTATCAGACATTGGCTCTTCTTGTTCAGAACCGTGGAGATTTCTCTTTTCCGAGTTGGTTTGCAGTAAAGCACAAGATGGACCAAATCATAGGATTAACATGTCTAAGGCATTGGGTGCTCTGGGTTTTCATCTTCTCCCACCATAGGGTAAAAGTTGACAGGAGCTTTACATTTTTCTAGAACTGTGAGGAGCTGTTAATGTTATGTTTCTTGTCATTCTGTATAGGAAAGCTTTTTTAAAAAAATTCTGTTAAATTAAGAGAATTGGCAGCTTCCCAACTATCCAGGTACGTGTCACTGTCTTCCATTTTTACCCAGGGAGGATGACCGTGGTCTCACATTGTTAGGTAATTCTGCCAGAAAACAGTGCAGTGTCTACCATTTTGGTCAGAAATACAGCTCATGGCAGAACAAAGCCCCTCCAGGGTATTCCAAGCTGCCACAGAACCTTCTGCAGCCCTCCTGGCCAGCTAGGTCACAGCATACATATCCTGGTGAACACCGGACGTAGTTCTGTTCAGAACCAAACTTGGACCTGGCACCTGGGATGGACCATGAATGGAGAAGGTCAGTGGGGATGCAGAGCTTATCCAAGAAAAACACACCTCAATCCTGCCTATGGCTCCTTCTTCTCTTAAATTTTACTTTCCGTGGCCCTAGAGGCCCCCCCTCCCATTTTGTGCACATATGGTTTCTTCTGCCTTGAAAGCCATTCCCCTCCTCATGTGCGTGGGAACAGCATCCATCTTGTAATTTCCTCATCCCAGTGACCACAGTGCCCAGGGCAGAGCCAGGTGCAGAGTGGATGCTAAGTGCTCCACGCATGTGTGTGAATGACAGAGGGCCAAAGCCACACCTGCCATCCCTGAAGCTGTGCACAGAGTGCCCTCCTGACTCAGCAGAGGGTTTTAGGAGACCTTAAACTCCTTTGAGAATTCTCAACCGGGAGGTGGTGGCACTTCTGGCCTGGGCTCCTGATCCCCTCCCCTCCCCTGCCCTCCACTCAAGTAGGTTTTAAAAGAGCAGAGCATGTGTGAATTGTCTAGTCAAGTAGTGAAACAGGCAGCCACTGCTGCTGCTCTTAAAATTATAATGCCACTTCACGACATTTCAGAGATCTGCTCTGTAAAAACAATAAAAGGCAATGCAGGAGAGCCTGTCCTATAAAGAAAATAATAATGGCCTCAGAGGGTTGGTTTGTTTTGCCCTTTGTAAGATCTTTGTTATTTGGGAGTGAGTGGGTATAGTGCCAGAAGAGACGGCTAACAACTGGACTGGCTTTTCCCTCTAAAGATCCTGAGACCCGGTGTGTGTCATACCAAATAGTATGTCTCCCCCCCCACCCCACCAGATAGTTAGTCCAGGCATCTAACTGGTGCTGGGCACATGGCAGGTACATACTGTATATTTGTTGAATGAATAAATATGGTAAATACTAAATGTTTCTTAGTCACAGGTAGTTGAAATTAAAGTACAAGACTGTCTCACGGTTATTGTGTATTTACCATGAGCGAATCTTTTGTCTGCTTTGTCTAGTTTTTCCATGAAATGACATTTCTCCCTAACTGACCTGTAGCTTCCCTCCCTTTTTCCACTTTTACAGTTGGCTTGTAGGTTCACATTGATGACGGTTCTCGACCTCACAGGTACTTCCGGAGTACTCCAGGCTCTGATGCCTACCCTGGAGGAGGGGAATAACAGCATTAATCTTAGTTCATCCCTCTCTCCTCCCCAACCCCCAAGAAGCCAGTGCTGGTTTTGTTTGTTTGTTTGTTTGTTTTTTGTTTTTTGTTTTTTTACCAGAAAGGAGTAGCATGGTTTTTTAGAGCCACACTTACCCTTTGAAACCGAGGTTGAGAGAGAGGCCAGGGTTAGGGGAGAGTACGCTGGTAGGGAGGATGTAGATGAGCGGACAGTGTGAGTGGATGTTCAGGTGGATGTTTTTTTCCTCCATGCTGCTGCTGCCATGGGTACTAGCCAAAGCTTGAGTTTTGGTTTCATGGTGGAAAAAATAACCCAAGTTCATGCAAAAGGTTGTGCTTTCTGATTGTGGAAAGTTGAAATTGGGACTATTTAGAGGAATGTGGTATGAGCTGTGTGTGTTGAAGCTGGGGGTGTGGCCTCTGCCCCTGCACCCCCTCACTCACCGTCCACATCTGCAGTGCCCATCCGCCCCTGGGGTGAGGAGGGGGCGCACCAGGCCTAAGCGCTACCACCTGAACTCCTCGGGCCAGGCCTGCCCGGGCACCCACAGTTGCAGAACGAAAGCTGTTCACCTGAATGTATGCAAGGGCTGAATCACGATACTGTTCACCTGAAACTGATAGTACACTGTATTGTTCACTGGAATTTAAATAAAGAAGATCTTCACCTGGCCTGCAGCAGATCCAGAGGGCTGGTCAGCTTCGTCCTCAGCCAGAAAAGGTAGGAAGCCGACCTCCCCGCCAGGCTCCGTGTTCTGCCCCTTTCCTGTCCTTTTCTACTGGGCCCTGTGGAAAACTGGTTCTGCTGTAAGTCAGCACCCCAGCCTTTTACCCTCTTCATAGGCTGTCCCTCCAAGACTTTGTTTCTCCCTATTTGTCTCCAAGGTGAAACACATCTTGGGGCCTTTCCTAGAGGAAACTGCCCCCTGCTCGGCTCCATTTTGCTGATTCCAGACACCTTTTCATTGTTTGTACAGAAGCCCTCCCTCTCTGGGGGAAGGGGGGGCAGGCCACCTGCTGGACCCCACAGCCTCTCTTGTTCCTTGGGACACTTGGGGACTTGGTTCAGGGTCACTCCTCCACATTGATGGAGGCCTTCAGTACCTCTCTCTTAGCATCCTCACGGCCCACGTCCAGTGGCCTTCACTTCCACACCTGAGTTGTTACCGGAGGGAACTTTTCCGATGACAAATACCTGCTCTAGTGGTCCTCGTTTGTCCTTCCTGTTCTCTGATGTGCTCCCTGCATACCTGTTGTGTAAGACTTGACCCTCAGTGTTCTTTTCACCATTCCCACACCACATGGTCTTTTGTTCACCTGTTTCTCTTGAGGTTATTTTTGACACCCATCAAAGCTGATCACTCCCTCCCGTGAATCCTTGGGCTAACATTTGGAGGATATTAGTATATTCAGAAAAGAAACTGGCAAAGGAGGTTAAATCTGTGCCTTCCTCCCCTCAAAAAAGTATGGTGTAGCAATGAAGATGGTAGGGGAAAAAGTATTATAGAAATTCTGTTGTAGAGACTCTTCCAAAATTTAGTCTTGTAACTTAAAAAACAAAAACAAAACAAAAAAAACCTGGTGTACCTGGGTGGCTCAGTCAGTTACGCATCTGACTTTGCCTCAGGTCATGATCTGACAGCTCCTGAGTTTGAGCCTCACATCAGACTCTGATGTCAGCACGGAGCCTGCTTTGGATCCTCTGTCCCCCTTCTCTCTCTGCCCCTCCTCCACTTGCTCTCTCAAAATAAATTTAAAAAAATTGCCAACATAGTATATACACATAATTTAAAATAATGAACATGTTTATAATGAAAAGCAGCCATTCCCTCTTCACCTCCAGTCGTGAACTGCAGTGTCAATCATTTTTAAATGTTTGGTTTTTAGTTTGTCTGGTGATTACTGCCATATTTCTAAGTACTATAGTTAAATCTCAAGTAGAGCTAGTGAAAAATAGTTTCTAAAATAATGAAGTCATAAGTAACACTGAATTACCGTTACCATTTTCATTATGGAAGTTATTGAAAACTATTTAAGTCGTGATGATACTGAGTCAAAAACCTTCACCTACCTCCCACTTTCTCTTTTAGTGTTAGGAATGGAATTTTTAAAATATACCTTTGTACATTGTTTTTGTGTATTTTAATAGCATAAAATTGATGTTTTCCCAACACTGTGTGTTTTGTTTTTTTTTTAATCTTTTGCCTCTTGAGGCCATTTGTTTTTTTCATTGCATGAGGATACAGTATGGAAAGTTTATAATACCTCATTTACAAAACCGTGGTAAGCACTTTGTGTAGCTCTTTAAAGCTACAACTTATTCTTTGAATCTGATCTCAGAAGGTGAGCTTAGAATGAGCCTGTGTCTCTACCCTAAGCCAGTGTTACAGGAAACATTACTGAGGAAAGAGGTACTTTTTGGGGGGGGGAAAACCACTCTAGATACCTCATTTTAGAGTGCAAAATGGCTGCCTGTGGTTGAAAATAAGTTGGTAGGTAGAGACTTTAGTGCACTTAATTAAAGTACTGTGCTGAGAGAAATTGTAGCAATTATATATTATTAACCTAAGAGGTGCCAAGGCTTTGAAGTTATTTGCTATGGCCCATTATTTTCCTTGATTGCATGCCATCTGAGATGGAGCTGGGCTGTTCAGTTATGTCGGCATTTAGAAGAGGAGCAACGTAGTAAACCCCAGTACAAAATGAAGATCTCTGAAACTCTGTGCTGCAAACTCAAGCTACTGCAAAGTGAATCCACTCTTTTGCTGCTGCAGTTACTCTGTGATTATGCTACTTTCCCTGCCCACTCCCCAGTCAGACACTATTTAGTTTATTGTAAAATACATGTTGTATGTGTCAACTAAAAATGGGGTGTCATTTTGGGACTTAAATGGAGGAGGATTTTATTTTAGACTGAAGAGAGAGTACAGAAATTGCGGATCTGAGAAGAGCAGTGTCAGGTCCATTAATGTAAGAAAACCAGGCTTTGCCAATGTAGGCTCAGAAGTGCTTACACGTGTGGTAGGCAGCAGGGCATCTCTGGCTAAGAAGAGATCAAAATGTACTTTTCTGTATTAATAACTCTGCAAAGTGATAGAGGGTTTCAGTGAAAAGAATAAAATAAGGTTCTAGATCTGATTTTTATCATTTTAAGCTGTACTCCTCTACAGTTCCTAAGTAGAGAAGGTTTCCTGAGTACCCATGACATGCCTGACAGCTAAAATTTGACAGCTGAAAATGAGTAGGAATCAAATAGGCCAATCCCTTCATTATACAAAACTCTAGAGGCCAAGTGGCTTACGTAAGTGACCTTGGACAGATCCCCACATAAGTATGTCTGCTACATTTTAGATTTTTAAAAAAACGTTTATTTTGAGAGAACATTCACGTGTTCCTGCATGCATGTGTGTGAGAGGGGGAGAGAGAATCCCAAGGCAAGATCATGACCTGAGCCCAAACCAAGAGTCAGAGGCTTAATCCACTTAGCCACCCAGGCGCTACATTTTACTTTTATTAGCTCTGAACATTTAAACATAATATCCATTAGAGTTTTGTTATTGGAGTTACATCTGATGCTATTGATGAATTTTTTGGGTGATGGAGGGGATTTGTGGGGTCCAGAGCCGATGACCAAAAAGAATCCTTGAAGATGTCTTTGCAAAAGGTGATTTTATGAAAGCATGGGGACAGGTCCCATGGGTGGGAAAAGCTGCACTGCAAGTGGGGTTTTATGGAGTCAGGGGAGATAAAGTCAAGAGGGAGTTTCCAAAGAGACTTTCACATGCTAAACACTTATTGGAGGCCTGGCTACTGTCAAACCAAGGTTGTTGTTCCCTCTTGCAAAACATTAACATTAGGACCGTAGGGAGTTCCTACTGGCCATTTTTCTGGTAGACAGGTGGAGACTCTTACCAGTTTAACCATTTGCTCTTTTATCCTTTCCTGTTTTGGGGTACCCTGGAGTGTCCAAGGAATATCCCGTATGTCCCACCTGGGAGGGTGGAGTGCTGTGAGCCTTCCCTTTGCCCTCATCTTGCTCCACGCTCCCTCATCACTATTATATAGAGTTCTCTTGTGCATTGGGAAACGAAAGCCTCCGTCTATTTACTGAAAAAACATTTATTGAGTATTTACTGTGTTCAAGGCCCTCTGTTGTTACTTTCTAAGACATGACCTATTGGTTTGAACACTAACTTTTATATTAAACTAAGACCAGAGTCTTTCTTTGGCTTCTCTGGTATTTTGCTTTTCCCATGTGGAAATTATCAAGCCACCATAGAAAATGCTTAATGGTGCACATATATAGGAATTGTGTTTGAAAAGGTATATGGAACTGTTAGCCTGGAATTGCCCAGTTGAGTAGTGCAAGAGAAAATTCTATTTTTCTTCTTTCCTCTACACTCAATACCTCTGTCCACCAAATATGTGGTGATTTTTCTGACACCAAGGAATTCTTAGCGGCTACGTGTCCTACAATCTAACTCATTTGTGTCCTGGGATTTAACTCAATTCTGACACTCTACCTGGAGAAAGTGTCAGATCCCTCAGGTTAAAGGCTCAGCCCTACAAGGCTGCCCCCACTTCAGATGTCAGTTCCAAGTCCAGGTTGTCACCTTGGCTTCTGACTGACCAGCTATGGATTGGAAGTTCCATTGACTACACTCCCCCTGTCCCCCCGCCCCGGGCCCCCTCACAGCAAACAGTTGATCCTTTACTAGAGGCCCCGTCGCAGAACTCAGGAAAGCCATTTATTTAGTAGATTACTCCTCTATCATAAAAGGACACAACTCAGAAACAGCCAGTTGACAGAGCTGTGCAGATCCAGGTCTGGGGGGAGGGGCTTGGAGCTCCCCTGCCTTCTCCAGGTATGTCATTCTTCCAGCACCTTCCAGCAGCTCCATGGGCTCACCGACCTGGGAGCTTGCCACAGTCCTTCCCATGGGGTTTTTATCAAGGCTTCATTACATAGACATGGTTGATTAAATCAGTGGCCATTGATTGATTTCACCTCCATTCCTCTCCCCTCCCTAGAGGTTGGGTGGGGTGGCTACAGTTGAAAGTTCCAACCCCCTTGGGGCGCCTGGGTGGTTCAGTTGGTTAAGCAGTTGGGATCAGTTTAGCTGCAGGTCATGATCTCACGGCTTTGTGGGTTCGAGCCCCACATCGGGCTCTGTGCTGGCAGAGGAGAGCCTGCTTGGGATTCTCTCTCCCTCTCTTTCTGCCCCTCCCCGACTGGCACTCTTTCTCTCTCTCAAAAAAAAAAAAAAAAAAAAAAGTTCCAACCCTGGAATCAAGTAGTAGGTTCCCCTGGCTACCAGTTCCCAACCACTGGGGCATTGCAGAAATCACCTCATTAACATGAACTCAGGTGTGGTTGAAAGGGGCTTATGAATAATAAAAGACACTCCTTTCACCTTTTTTGCTTCTATCACTTAGGAAATTCCAAGGTTTTTAGAACTGTTTGCTGGGAACCATGGATAAAGACCATAATATATATTTCTCCTTATAAATCATAATTTCTCAAGTAGCAGCTAGTCACTAAATTTAAATATGTTAGGGGTTGTGGGAACCTCCTATTTACGGTGGGTTGGTCAGAAGCCCAGGGGACAACCTGGATTTGCACGTGATATCTCAAGTGGGAGCAGTTTTGTAGGACTGAGTCCTTAAACCTGTGGGATCTGATGCTACCTCTAGATAGTTGACTACTTAAATTTATTAAAAAAAAATTATTGTCAAATTGGCTTACATACAACACCCACTGCTAATCCCAACAAGTGCCCTCCTCAGTGCCCATCACTCATTTTCCCCTCTCCCCTACCCCGCATCCACCCTCAGTTTATTTTCTGTATTTAAAAGCCTCTTATGGTTTGCTTCCTCCCCCTCTGTAACTATTTTTTTCCCCTTCCCTTCCCCCGTGTACTTCTGTTAAGTTTCTTAAGATCCACGTATGAGTGAAAACATAAGATACCTGTCCTTCTCTGATTTATTTCACTCAGCATAATACCTTCCAGTTCCATCCGTGTTGCAGCAAATGGCATGATTTCATTCTTTCTTATTGCCATTGACTACTTAAATAATTATTTCGGGGCATCTGTGTGGCTCAGTCGGCTCAGGTCATGATCTCGCAGTTCCTGGTTCGAGTGAGTCCCACACTGGGCTCTGCTGACAGCTGGGAGCCTGGAGCCGGCATCAGATTCTGTGACTCCCTCGCTCCCTGCCCCTCCCCTGCTGGTGTTGTCTGTCTCTCTTAAAAATAATGTTAAAAAAGAAGGCTCAGTGTAGTGTAATGGTTAAGATAGTTGGCCCGCTCTGCCACATACTCCCCGTGTGACTCTGGCAAGTCTAACCTTGTTTTCTCATCAATACATGAGAGGATAATAAACTGACATGCCAGAGAGTTGCTATAAGACCTAGTTAAATAATGTAGTGCTCATGTACTTAGCCTAGAGCCTAGAATATAGTGTATGCTCAATAAATTGTTGCTATTAATACTGGGATGGTGAGATATTGAGAATTTAGTATAGAAAACACATTGCAGAACATTCTAGTTGAATTAAGGTTAGAGTACAGAGTCTAAGTACTGATCTTGAGCCTTGAGGGAAAGATGTGACCTTGAAAGGTTTTGAGATTTACAGGATCTGGGCTTTCTCGCTATGCCTGTAGTTGATCAGCTCAGGGAAATAGGCTTCTGGCTCATTTCCATGTTGTTCTTTACTCTGCACAGAGTTTCACAGGCAAATAAATGCCCAGGAGAAGTAGGCAGGGAGTTCCTGTGCATGGCGCAGGGAATTGTGGGTGACAGAGAATCAGAGGACCGCATCAAACTGATGAGCATGTGTGTCCCCTGTGTAAGTGGTCTAACTCCACTACTGACCTTCAGCTAGTTATGACCCTGCAGGAACAGAGCGTTAGTAAACTAGTCTAGATGTTTTGTGAAATAGCCCCATTTCTGGCTCATTTTTTTTTTCCCACTGAAGCATTCTATTTACGTATATGTATTCCATCCCTAGAAAAAGAATCTCAGGATTTTTCCTTCTGTGCGCTTTCATCTTACCTCTTCATGGTCCATGATGCTAGCTGAGGTTGTCAGTCCAATGAAACCAAACTGGCCGGATGGGAGGAGATTATTCTGCCATTTTTCTAGATCTTTGAGTTGTACACCAAATCTAGAGCTGATCATTCCACACTTGTTTAACCTGCTTTTGAAGTTCACAACATTTTCCCGAGCTCTGTGATCATCAGTGATTTCAAATTCACCAATGTAGTTCTTGCTTCGGCAGCAAATATACAAATCCACCAATGTAACCATGTTTCATCATCATCACAGTTAGAAACGAGATAGTGATTTTGGAGCATGGCCTAATAAGAGAGGCATTTGCCTCTCTTGGCGGCATTGTTAATGCCCTTGAGAGCATCTGCCCAAACATTCATGAGTACAAATATGGCAGCACAGAAAGATGGCTCATTTTGTTTAATGCTCTGTACATACTGTAGAGACTGTGTCTGTGCATAGGAAGGAATGATGATCTTTTTTTGAAAGCAGCATTTCCCAGTATCTTCCAAAGAATGCTAACTCTGAGTTATTAATTTGTAATTATTTGAAAAGAAGATTCTCTAATGAAACAATGTTGGGGAACCTTGATTCTGTGACCAAATATGATTAGAAAATACTTCACTCTGGATATGATTTGCTGAACTTACTTGATCAGAGAACCTGATTCCCATAGAACATGTATGGCCCTCTCCTTGTTAGCACACAATGTGGGTGGCAGTGGTGGTAGGAGTGGACTGATTTGATAGATCTTTTTATACAACAGATGTCAATTGAATGTTAATTAACATTGAAGAAATCATTATAAGTTACTAAATCTTTTGTAATGTAAATGAAACCCTTGAATTGTCCATTTTTGACAGGGTCAGATTTTCTGTTTTTAAATAAAAGATCTGGTCACAATAAAACCTGCTACTAGAACATATGTGCTATTTTGATTTAGTTTCCATAGGAATAAATATTGAGATTACTTTTGTTTGGGGAATTAGGCTAATGTGCTCCATAACAATATGCGCAGCCAACTTTAGGGGAGATACTAGTGTGAGAACGAAGGCCACTAGAGCTATACTTAGGAGAATAATGTTTGGGCCTGCCAATTGTGGTCTCAAATTTACTACTACTACATTGTTTTCATGACTTGGTTATTTGGAACAAAGGGATATTTTCACTCTCATCAGTGAAATCTGTGACCTGTCTAGGGAGGAGATGAAAGAAAATTCCTCTAAAAGGAATTAGTGAGCCTTCTATTTAGGCAGTAACTCTTGAACATGCTCTCAAGAATTCCATTGGTAACAACCTCAATTTACCTTGCCTGCTCTTTCAGATGTGTCTTAAAATAGCATGATTTCCCACAGTCCTATGGTGTTCTCCACTTAGTAAAATGTTTCTGCATTAGATTTCATTTAATTGCATTTTCATGTGTCTTTATTCTGAGCCTCAAATTCAATTTGGGAGCACAGTTAACTAATACAAATCTTTCTGGGTATTTCATTTTGGTTAGCATTTCGATTTGGGGGAGGGAAATAGAGTTTTTTCCCTTGATGATTTGCAAAGGTATTTCTAGATATTAATACAGAACTCTGAGAACAAGAAGGCACAGAAGTCCCTCCCACCTGCCGCTTAATATATTTCAGAGACTGAGAAAAAGAGAGGTTTGGTTGGGTACATGGGCTTGTGGTGTCTCATCCTCTGCACAGCTGCTACGCTGTGATAAGAAAGTGGTGCTCAATTTATGCTGACCTTGTATCTAACCAAAGTTTGTCCTGCAAACTATTGGAGGAATAAAGGAAGACCTTCCTGTGAAATACAGCTAATGTTGGCCTTTAAAGGGTTGAGAAATGAAAATCTGTGAGCATGACTCATACTTGCAGGGCAGGGGTGTGTGGGGGGGTGCCCAACAGGATTTCCTGTGCTGGAAAGGAAGCTTGTTTGGAAGCCTTTTAATTCATTCAGAAATGTGGAGACCAATATGGCCGTGAAGAGCTTGGTTTTGCAGTTATGGAATCTGATCTAATACAGTTAGCTCGGTACATCCCATTGTTAATTTATAAGAAAATTATGCATTCTGTATTCATTCCAAACACTCAATGTTATCTTGAATGGGAACTTTTTCCTTGAACATCTCATGTGTTCCTTTCTGATAATTTTAAAATGTAATTCTGCCAGATAAATGGACACTTCATTGGGCACTTTAGTCTCTGTTCCAATACAGGAAATTTCCTCAAATTAAAATTTAGATTATGCAGAGTTTTAAACTGGGTATGTTAAAAATTTTAAAAGATTTATGTCACATTACATAAATATTATAGAACGGAAATAGACACCAAAAAATACTCAGAATCATTTGTGATGATGTGTAAATCAAGACTCAAAGCAACAGTTATAAGCTAATAAATGTATATTGGTATTTTAGTTCATCTTTTTGGAATCTTCAGATTTACCATTTTTTAAAGTTGATTTATTTATTTTTAGAGAGACAGAAACAGTATCAGTGGGGAAGGGGGAGAGAGAGAGGGAAAGAGAGAATCTTAAGCAGGCTTTGCAGTGTCAGCCCAGAGCCAGAAGCAGGGTTTAAACTCATGAGACCATGAGATCATGACCTGAGCTGAAACCCACAGTTGGGGGCTTAACTGACTGAGCCACCCTGGTGTCACCATATTTACTATTGTTAGATATTGCTTTAAAACTTTGTTCTAAATTTTTAAAAAAATGTTTGAAAAAGAGCGCAAGCAGAGGAGGGGCAGAGAGAGAGAGAGAGAAAGAGAGAGAGAGAGAAAATCCCAGGCAGGCTCCACACTGTCAGTACAGAGCCCAATTTGGGCTCAAACCCACAAAATAGAGTCGGATGCCCAACTGACAGGCCACCCAGGCACCCCTAAAACTTTTTTAAAGAAGAAACTGTATTGTGGTGCCTGGGTGGCTCAGTTGGCTAAGCTTCTGACTTTGGCTCCAGTCATGACCTCATGATTCATCTCTCTCTCTCTCTCTCTCTCTCTCTCTCTCTCTCTGTCCCTATCCCTATCCCACTTGTAGTGTGTCTCAAAAATAAACATTCAAAAATGATTTTAAAATAAGAGGAAAAATATTAAGTAAGATTGAATTCAGGTATACCTTTTGGCAAAAGCAATGCTAAGGAACCCACACCAGCTTGACTTTTTTGCTTCAGACTGGACTACTTTAGTTGGAAGAGTCTTGAATTTATGGATTTCATTTATTATTGACCACATGTCATCAGTTAAGTTTTACTGTAGTTTTTCCTGTCTTATTTAGAACCAACCAGTTGAATTACTGTGATTACTTGAAAATTACTACAGTATAATATGCTATACCTTAAAACTTTACTTTCTCAAATCTCATCTTTTTTAAAAAAATATTTATTTATTTTTGAAAGACAGAGAAAGAGCAAGGGAGGGGCAGAGAAAGAGAGGGAGACACAGAATCTGAAGCAGGCTCCAGGCTCTGAGCTGTCAGCACAGAGCCTGACGGGGGCTCGAACTCACGAACCACGAGATTATGACCAAGCCGAAGTTGGCCGCTTAAGCAACTGAGCCACCCAGGCGCCCCCAAGTTTACTTTCTCAAAAATAGGAACCAGATTTGCTACATAATAAGAATATCACACGTTGCGTATTTACTGGTGTGTACCTATGATTTTTTTTTATTAATCTCTACATTCTGTATGTTAGATTCTAAGTAGCTATGAAGTGTCTCCTTACATTTAAACTATCCCTGTTCTAAAAAAACCAAAAAAACAAAACAAAGCAAAAACCCTCCCCACAAAACTATGTTGCAATATATCCAACATTAGAAATAACTGATGATAAACATGAAGCACTCATCTCAATACCAAGGGGGTATTAGTGTCAAAGGACTTTCTAGAACTTGTATAGAAGTTTCTTAGCAAGGCTTATTTAATTTCTTTTTAATTTTAGGTGTTGGGAGGAAGCTTGGGAAAAAAACTATGTAATAAATAATGGTTCAAGGTAGTATACCAGATATACCAAGGGATTCCCCATTACCTCCAGTGGACTATTCTCTCTCCTTTGGTAAATAAATGATGGTGATAAGAACAACTGTCCATCTGTAGTTGTGATCTAAGCAATGCCTCAGATCTCCATTTGCCTTTGGGTTTTTTTTAAATTAAAAATAAAGTTACAATTAAATTATTCAGAATTCTGAGCTATCAAGATTAAAAAAGAAATCATTAAAAAAACCCATGCATGCTAAAGGAGGAGGCTTAAAAATAACAGGAGTAAGTGGTAGATGTAATGAAATACATCTATTTGATGTCTATAGAATGTGAACGCTCAATCAGACTTAGGCACCTTTTTTTGTTAGAGACAGTCGTCATGACCTGCTGGTTTGGTCTATTGCTATGTGGCCATTGTTCAGACATTTTATTTTTTTTTTAAGTTTATTTTGAGAAAGTGCATGTGTGTGAGCACAGAGGGGTGGTGGAGAGAGAGCGAGAATGAGAATCTCAAGCAGGCTCTGTGCTGTCAGCATGGACCCCGATGCAGGGCTGGATCTCCTGAAGCATCAGTACCAGGCGATAAGACCTGAGCCGAAATCAGGAGTCAGAACCCTAACCAATTGAACCATCCAGGGGCCCCTGTCAGGCATTTTTAAAACACTTACTGTGTGCCAGTTAATTGTCCTAGGTGCTAAGAATGTATAAATGAATACAGTTAAGGTCCTTACGCTGGAGAAATTTCCTAGTTGTTCTTCAGAAGCACTCTTCCGAATATGGTCTGTTATTTTCTTCTCTACACTGAGAGAATGAGGAACTCGCGAACAGATAATTCCAATAGTGGATTAATTGTTAAAGAAAACGCCGTGCATAGGCTAGCCCCAAATTTATTTCCCCAGTTCTCCAAAACAAAGACTCTTTTTGCTGTGTTGTTTGGTCTCATCATGGCTCGTGCGTGCTGAGCCCACCCATCTTTCTGCCTTCGCTGTTGTTTCTTTCCCACTCTATCTGAATTGTACTTGTGCTTTAAGGCAGAGCAAAGTTTTGCTTCATCCACATACAACACCATTTTTTCTGGTTGTTTTACCCCATGGTGTGCTCTCCATAATCCTACACTGTCCATGGTTGGCATCACACAGTTTTAACATTTCTCCCTTACTGGTGTGTGCAGTACATTTTTAGTCCCACCTCCCCAACTTGATTGTCTGAGCTTTGCTGGGAGCTCTTTTCTAACTACAGCTTGGATTCTCAACTGCTTTAGGAAGGAAGCTGGACTAGAGCATGGGAGGGGTGCCACAAGAGGGCCTGAGATTAAAAATTAACCAGATAACCATCCAGGAATGTAACGCTTATGAGGAATAATCAGCTCTGTAAGTTAGAATCGTTTAAGCCCTATAACTTGCCAAAACTTATTTTCACATCCTCTTAATGCAGTAACTTGCCTAACATGGTTCTCCGTAAAAATTTAAGTTGGGCTTTGGTGGCCCACTAGATTTACCTTGCAAAGCTGCCTTGTTTGGCCTTCATGGTGTTTGAACATCATCAGGATATTTTACAAAAATTCAGGTCTGTAGGTTGTCTGAAATACCCCCCGACCCCGCCCCGTGAACTGTAGAGGAAAATTAATGAGCTCATTTTCAAAGAGCCATGGATAACAGCAGCAGCAGCAAACATGTATTGAATGTTTACTATGTGCCAGGCACTGTTCCAAGAACAGGATGAGCCTCACAGTATCTCTTGTAAGTAGATACTATCATTATCCAAATATTATATAAGGAAACCGAGGCACAGAATGGTGAAGCATCTTGTATAGCATGATCCCACAGCTTGCAGAGGGTGGACTGGAGATCCAAACACAGCAGGTTGACCGCAGATGCCCATGGTCATCTTGCTTCACTGCCTCCTTCAGAGGGACTGAGGCACCTGTCCAGAATTCCTCCCTAAAATGATTGACAAGATTTGGTTACAGAGCAGCAACGTGGAATTTTATGTGTGAAAGTAGAGCAGTAGTTTATTTTTATCTTTCTGCTTCCTTAGATTGCACTTAACCTGATTCTTCCCTTTGAGACAAAATGACAGCTGCATGAAGAGGCCTGCACAAATCTAATTGCTTAAAATTAGTTTGCATGTTTTATTATTTTTATTAAGTACTTACTATTTTTGTCACATTTGCTCATTTCCAAGGATAGCAACCTCATTTTTCTTAAACCAAACTGACTTCTCCTTGCTCTGGATTCTGTCTGTACTTCTCATTCTGTCTGTCACTCTATCATAGACTGTATTATTTTAATCGTGATCTCCTTATTAGACATAAGCATTTTAAAGATCCCATAGTCCTTTCTTTCTCATATCCATATAACAAATGCATGGATGTATGTAACAATGTTTGGGACAGTACGTTTTACAAAGTAGGTTTTTAATAAGTATTCTGTGTCTGAGAGGGTATTAAGATGAAAGTATATGTAAAGTGTGTGTATAAAATTTTTGTTCTAATGGTTTGCAAGCCTACTCAAAAATAGAGGGACTAGTGTAATAAATCCCCACGTACCCATACCTAGCTTCAACAACTCTGATATGTTTTTAAATTGTGAAATATACATAATGTTATGTACACACATACACTCTTAAAGGAATAACAATGGAAAATGAGACCCTATGTTGTAATCACTTGTCTTAAGAGATAAAGGTTATTCATATACCTGAAGCCCCTGAGATGTGTTCTGTTGTCTCCCACCAGAGAGAATTCTTACCCTTAAGTTGTATGTTAACTCATTTGTGGCTGAAGTTGCCCCAGTTACTTGTATACCAACACCTGTACTCCTTTCTCCTTTAGTGATAAATCTCCCAAATTTTAGCTGGACACATGCCTTCTAAAGACTGTTTCCCATATTCCCTTGCAGTTATGTATGGCCATGTGACTAAGTTTTGACCACTGTGTATGAACAGAAATGATCTGTGCAACTTCTTTGTTGTGTCCTTAAGGATTGTGCTCTTTTTTTCTTTTTCTCTTGGTTGGAATGTGGACATGATGGCAGGAGCCAGAGCAGAGTCTTGGGACCATCGGACAGAACCCAGCTGTTGAGGGTAGAAAGTGAAAACGGTTTAAGAAGTAGGTTTTGTTCTCCCTGGCCCACAGTGGGCTATGCGTGGCCCTTTCCTGATCAGTTGGCTTCTAATATGCCCTGGTAAGTTTTGTTTATATAATGCAGTTTTTAAAACTATCCCAATTCCATTTGGGGCGCCTGGGTGGCTCTTTCGGTTAAGTGGCCGACTTCAGCTCAGGTCATGATCTCACAGTTCATGGGTTCGAGCCCCGTGTCAGGCTCTGTGCTGACAGCTCAGAGCCTGGAGCATGCTTCTTATTCTGTGTCTCCCTCTCTCTCTGACCGTCCCCTGCTCACGCTCTCTCTCTCTCAAAAATAAATGTTAAAATAAATAAATAAATAAATAGATTCCATTTATTTTTGTCAAAGTAATACAGTCACATATTCAATATCCAAAAAGTACTAAGGTAGAGTGAAAAATTCCCCCATACCCTTCTGGTGTCCATGACCTTCCTTCCACACAGAGGAAACAGTAGCACCAATTTTGTTTATATCCTTCCAGGGAAATTGATGTGGCATTATGTATTTTAAATTTAGTTAGTTAGACTATAAAAATTAGGAAATAGCTATAGTTCCTAATCAAGAAATGTCTGTGGACCTCCTCTGCTTTTGGCCATGGTTCTGGATTTTACCAAAAGTGACAATTCTTCATCGTTAGATTCTTACTAAAAGGTTGTCAAAAAGAACTCTGAAGCACGCTATGTTCAGTTAACAGAAGAATATGTTACGATCATTCATCAAAGTCTGGGCGGAGGAGGACGTAGTGGCTGCTTGTGTCCAAGTTAACTGGCAACTAGGCTGTCCCTGTTTTTGAGTTCCTTAAGAGCTGAGTTGGAGAGAGCTGAGCAGAGGAGTCCCAGCATGGTAGTATGGAGTGTTCTACTATCTTGGTAAAGCACCAGCATGTTTTTTTTTTTTTTAATGTTTTATTTACTTTTGAAAGATACAGAGGGTGAATGGGAAGGGGCAGAAAGAGAGGGAGGCACAGATTCTGAAGCAGGCTCCGGGCTCTGAGCTGTCAGCACAGAGCCTGATGCAGGGCTTGAGCTCACGCAGTATGAGATAGTGACCTGAGCCAAAGTTAGACGCTTAACCAACTGAGCCACTCAGGTGCCCCACACCGGCATGTTTTTGAAAAAGCCAAGTGAAGGTACTGGGGCTCATACAGTTTACATACTGGAGACTTTAAAAACCCTATTCAAAACCTCAAACCCCAGCTTTGATTTATATACAACTCTAAACCAGCAAGTTTAGTAAGTCAGCTTCCTAATCCTAGAACAATGGAGTCAGTACATCCGAAAGGAGAAAAGGGTGCTAGCTATAAACAGACCCACAGACAGATGTGAGAAATGACAGCAGACAGGATGACAACAGAGGAAGGATTTAAGCCTGGGCAGCCTAGGGCCATTTAATGGGTGACAGACACTCCCACATACCTCAGTAAGCTCTTTTGCTATGTTGGCCGCGTGACACAGCAAAATGTGATACTTTGTGTTTGGGAGATGTGCCTGAGTCATGGAGATAGTATGCTCAAGTGCATTGTGTTTTAAAAGATTATAATCAGTCAGACCCATGGAAGAATGATAACTTGCAGCCTTGAAACTAGAAGGTAAACAACCTGGAAAGAAGACTGAAAGATTCAACTGTGTTATAATTAGTAACTTCTATAACAGGAAAAAAGAAAACTCAAAATAAAACAAGAAAAAGAACAAACTGGGAAAATCAGTTTTGCTATTTATAATAAGCAAAAGTTAACATAACCTAGAGAGGGGTCCCAGAATTTTTACTGGAAGAGAGAGGGGAGTTCCTGCAGTTGATAGGCTTAAAAAAATGCAAAGGTGTAGAACTATAGGTTATTTTTTAAAACATGAATTTTTACAGTCTTGTTTTTAATAAATGCGTATGAGGATAAATGAAAATATAACAGAAAGGCATAAGACTTTAAGTCACTTTGGAAGGATTGTCATTAAAATGAGTATAAAACATTTCTGATTTTTTTTGTTTGTTTTGTCTTTCTGTGCACATGCAAGAGGGTAAGAATGTTCAGGTCCCCAGAAAACTTTGCCAAGTGGGTCTTACACCCTTGGGGCAATTTTTCTTAGCTATGTAGGGATCCATGAGAGCATTCTAAGAGGTCCCTGAATTCTCTCTAAATTTGTATTTAAATGCTTTAAAAGTTTTCTCTATACTTCCAATGGGGTGTATTTTGAATTATGATCTCTCGACATAATGTTGCCTTGCATTTACCCCCCCCCAAAAAAGCTTTATTCAACTCTAATTCACATATCGTATGATTCTTCTGTTGCTACGTGTACATTTCAGTGATTTCAGTAAATTTATAGAGTTGTGCAGCCATCCCTGCAGTCTGGGGTTTGTGGTTTGGCTCTTCCCAGGCTAACGGGGAGGTTCAGTCTAGGTTGAAAACCTATCTGTTACCCCCCCCTTAAATAAATCCCTCCTGTTTTTATTTTGTTCACCCTTGGTCTAGCTGGCTGTTCCCAGGTACCCACTGATCTGCAGGCTGGCTCTTTAAAGTTGCCTTTTCTGGACATTTCACATAAAAGGAATTAAGCACTCTGTGATCTTTTGGATCTGGCTTCTTTTACTTTGCACGATGTTTTTGAGGTCTATCATGTTAGTAGTTCATTTCATTGCTGATCAGTGTTCCATTGTATGGACCTGACATTTTGTTTATCCACTCACCTGTTGATGGACGTCGACTTGTTTGCAGTCATACTGACTTTTGCTTTTATAATCAATGGATATTAATAACCATTATGAAGCTAAAATTGTGATACAGCGTTTCTCAATTTGAGGTTTTTCGATTTTTCCAGGACTCTTTTGTATTAAAAAAAAAAGTTCATCCATTATTCAAATTTGAGAAAACATTGTTCAGGTATGTAAGATTTGTCAGCAGTATCCTAGTGACTGGATTTACCTTCTTTTTAAAGTGTTAAGACATTACATTTGAAACCTAAAAAAAAAAGTGTTAGATGTAACAATATTTATATCTCTATCTGGTTTGCTTAAAAGCATAGTGAACACAGTGTCACTGAAAAGAATCTCTTTGGTCTCTGCCTAGTGAAGTCAGGACAACAATTTGTTACAGTAACCTATCAGTATCACTAGGTGAATTCCTAAAGGAATGTTCTGTGTCAGAAATTCTTCAGGGGAAGTTAGCTTAGTTCTCACACTTAGCCTCAGTAAATCTCATGATGCTTGTATGCATCCAGTGGTCTTCCCTGAATATTAAAAAATAATCCATTTTTTTCCTAGCAGAAACTGACTCAGGGTTACCTAAGCAAGGAAGGCAAACCTTACTGAAATTGTAGAACTCTAATTACGGCGACAGAATTGAAGGAGAATTGAACAACCAGGATCTGGAGTAGGTTCGGGGGAACCAAGTTATAAGAATCCAAAGACAGTGTCTCTAAGGTGCTAACATTCAAATAACTCCACTCCAAATGCCTTTAGTCCTTGTGTGACTGTTCAAAATCAGATTCCTGGGAGAAAAAATTCCTGTTTTTCTCTGAGGGGTTGAGCATGGAGTGACCCACCTTGAAGAGACATCAAGGTCCCACACTTTATTTCTCTCCTTTTCTGGCAGCATCTTCCCTTTAACACATCTTCTCTATTTTGAAAAGGTTTTCTGCCTAAGCCAGTTTGATTGTCCAACTGCATCATATCTCCCTATCTTTACAGCTTTATTGAGATACATTTCACATTGCATGAAATTCACACATCTAAAGTGGTTCAGTGCTTTTTAGTATATTCAGAGTATGCCACAATCTAAACTATGAACATTTTCCACACCCCAAAAAGAAAATTCTTACTCATTAGCAGTCATCCCCGTTTTGCTCTCCTCCATGTCCTATCCTAACCCGAGCCCAGCCCCAAGCAATCACTAATCTGTCTATTCCTATGGACTAGTCTATTCTGGATGTTTCCTGTCAGTGGAATCCTATAAATATTTAATCTTGTGATTGGCTTCATTCACTGAGCCTGTGTTTACAGGGTTCATCTGTGTCGTAGCATGCATTAGTACCTCATTCCTTTTTATGACTGAGTAACATTCCATTATATGGATATACCTTACTGTTCATCCATCCATCAGTTGATGGACATTTGGGTGTTTTTTGTTGTTTTATTACTGTTATGAATGATGTTCCTGTGAACATATGTATACACATTTTTTGATTGGCATAAATTTTCCATTCTCTTGAGGATATATTTGGGAGTGGAATTGCTGAGTCATATGGTAACTCTGGGTTTGGCATTTTGAGGAACCACCAAATTGTTTTCCACAGTGGCTGTATCGTGTTACATTTCCACCCGAAATACAGGAGGGTGCTAATTTCCTTACATCCTCATCAACACTTGCTATTATCTGACTTTGTGATTTGAACCATCCTAATGAGTGTGAAGTGGTATCTCACTGTGGTTTTGATTTGCATCTCTCTGATGTCTAATGATATTGAGCATCTTTTCATGTGCTTAAAGGACATTTGTACATCTTTTTTGGAGAAATGTCTATTCAAATTCTTTGCCTATTTAAAAAAAATTTTACTGTTTATTTTTGAGAGAGAGAGAGAGAGAGAGAAAGAGTGAGCAAAAGAGTGAGCGAGCATGAGCAGGGAAGGGGCAGAGAGAGAGGGAGACACAGAATCTGAAGCAGGCTCAAGGTCTTGAGCTGCCAGAACAGAGGGCAATGCGGGGCTTGAACTCACAAACTGTGAGATTATGATCTGAGCTGAAGTTGGACACTCAACTGACTGAGCCACTCAGGCACCCCGTTTGCTTATTTTTAAATTGAGTTATTTGTCTTTATTGTTGAATTGCAAGAATTCTTTATACATTCTACATACAGATCCCTTGTAAAATATATGACTTGCAGATACTTTCTGCCATTCTGAGGATTGTCTTCATTTTCTTAATGGTGTCCTGTGAGACATAAAAGTCTTAAATTTTTATGAAGTCTAGCTCACCTGTTCTTTTGTCACTTGTGGTTTTAGTGCCATATCTAAGAAACCATTGCCTAAACCAAGGTCATAAATATTTACTTGTATATTTTCTTTTAGGAGTTTTATAGTTTTAGCTCTTGGATTTAGGCCTTTGATCCATTTTGTGTTAAGTTTTGTGTAAGGTGTGAGGTGGAGGTCCAGATTCATTCTTTTGTATGTGCATATCCAGTTGTCCAATACCATTTGTTGAAAAGACTATTTCAATTGTCTTGTCCTCCCTGTTGAAAAGCAATTAGCCATAAATGTGAGGATTTGTATTTGGACTCTCAGTTCTGTTCCATTGATATATATGTATATCCTTATGCCAGTACCATACTGTCTTGATTACTGGAGCTTTGTAATAAGTTTTGAAGTGTAAGTCTTCCAACTTTTAACTTTTTTTTTTTTCCTATAGTTTGTTTTTGTCCCCCCCCTCCCCTCATTCTGGGTTGCTTCCGTTCCCATATGAATTTTAGGACCAATTTAACAGTTTTTGCAAAAAATCAAAGTAGCTGAGATTTTGATACAGATTGTGTTGAATCTTTAGATCAGTCCGGAGATTATTTCCTTCTTAACAATAGATAATAAGTCTTAAGATCAATGAACAAGCAATGTCTTCTCATTTATTTGGATCGTTAATACTTTTCAGTGGTGTTTTACAGTTTTTGGTGTAAAAGTGTTAAACTTGTTAAAGTTTTTCCTAGAGATTCTTCTGGCTATATAATAGTGTACATGGGATTTTCTTAATTTTGTCAGTGCTCATTGTTAGTATATAGAAACAGAATTGATTCTTATATATTGATCTTGCATCCTGCCACATTGCTGAACTTGTTCTGCCTTTCATTTTAGCTACATCTTTACAGTAACCATTTAACGTAATCCAATAGCATTCATTTATGCATTTATAAAATCAGCAAAAATTGAACAGCTATGACATTTATTAGGGCTTAATACACTTTAAGCCTTGTCTTCCACGATCTTATCTTTCTCACATACAGACATGGCCTTTTGTATGCAGCCCACTTTATCTCCTATCCTATCATTTGCTCCATCCCTTGACCTCCATTCTGACTTTTTAGTTTATGCTTCAGTACATATACTCTGCATTCTAGCATCTCTTTTCAATTGCGGGTGCTTTTCCCTTTTCTGTAAGAAATCCTCTTTGTATCCTTTCAAGTCACAGGTCTATGGACTGTCTGTAACTGCCCTATATAAGACAAATATAAGCATTCCTTCTGTATTCCTACTGTCTTTTGTACTTAGCTCCACTATAGAAATTATGCTATTCTACTGGAAATACTTGAGTGTACACTCTTGGACGTACCTTTATAAGACCTCTTTATAGCAGTTTGTTCTTTCCATTTACTACTTCCTTCTAATTGTTTATAAGAGTGCATATCAGTCAAGGTTCTCCAGAGAAACAGAGAATCCATAGTGGTATAGATTTCAGCAGGTTCAAAATCTATAGGGCAGGAGAGCAGGCTAGAAACTCAAGCAGGAATTGATGGTGCAATCTTGAGGCAGAATTCCTTCTTCTCTCTGGGGAACCTTAGTTCTTGCCCTTTTGGCTTTTCAAATAATCGAGGCCCACACACTATAGAGGCTAATCTCCTTTACTTTATGTCAGCTGTTTGTAGATGTTAAACACCCACAGAATACCTTCACAGGACCACCTAGATTAGTGTTTGGTTAAATTATTAGGTACTATATCCTGTCCAAGTTGTCACAAAACTAACCCTCAGAGTATAAATTTCTGTAGGAAGGGGTTTGAATCCCTGTTTGTCTTTTATTTACTCCAGGAAGACAGATGCAGTGTTGCATAATTAAAAGATGTTTTATGAATGCTTGATTGGGTGATTGAATGACTTGAACAAGGTTAAGTTCAAAATCTACTGTGAAGACTTGGAACTTGTAATTTTGGCAAGATTATTGCTACTTAGTAGGTGTTTTATATAGTCAAATATTAAACTGATAAGAACAGATACTATACTTGATCTTAGCCAAAAGGCCAAGAAGTGATAAATAGTCAGATATTATTAGCAAGAAATTGTTTTCCTCAATCTCTGGTAGCCTAATCATTTTCACTAAATATGTCAATGCCTTCTGTTCTGAGTTTATTCCTACCTCATAGTCACTGGTATGTAACCTACTGTTTTATTTTCTTTAGTTGACCATTCTTCTAACTCTACTTGATTATTAAATTGATCATTCCAGACTAACACTGGGTAGCCTAGTTCCTTCCCTACCCTCTTTGGCCCCATTTTGAACTTGTAAGCATTGAGATGCCACTGTCCACAGTCTCTCTCCAGATACAGTAATACTTGGTATTTTGAAACATATTGAAGTCATGGAACATTGTTGAGGAGGAAAAATAGATGGAGCCTTACAGTAATGTCTTAGCAATATCTATGAGACATGGTAGCAAAGCAGAATTAAGAGGTTAAAAACATAATGACAGCAATTATGTGGTGGTGAGGTTGTTGGGCATGGTTAAAGATGTCATAATATTTTCTCTTGTGCTTTTGTATTCTCTCTGCAGGTGATGGTAAAACCAGTATGATTTTTTTTGCCTTTAAGGGACAATGCTTGTACTTATTTCCTGTAGGTCAGCTCTTGGGCAGGTGAGAACGGTGGAGAGATCTGCCTAGCCTGGTCTCAAAGGGCCACATCTGGGGTTAAAAAGATTTTCCATTTGTCCTGACCACCACAGGGTGAGAATGTGGATGTGTTTGGAGAACGGAGGAAAAAAGAATAGGTCCCACAAACAGTACACTTGACAATAAGTTTGAAGTGTAAGGGGGAAAGAAAATAAAGCTTAATATTACCCAGGATACTGAAAGGCTCCTGAAATCATTTGCAGAGTGCCATCCTTAAAGTGGCCCAAGGAACCCCCTGGCCTCTAGAGTTCTCCATGTTTCTGTTGATTTGCCAGTGACATCTAAAGTAGCCTTGGCTGTATCTGTGGAATTTGTGCCGATATTGGGGAGCCTCTGTGCCCACCCGTGTAGTGATGGTGTTTTGTCTAGACGTCTGTGCCCTAAATTGCTCTCCCTGAAAAGGCTTCACTCGATTTGGCTGCTGCCAGCTCTACAGCTGCTAAATTAAGACAAACTCTTACATTCCTGCCCCCAGATTCCTCCGTCCCCTTGCTAAGCTCCTGTGTGAAGCAGCACCGCATTTCTTATTTTGTAGTCCCCAGTTGTCAAACTCTCAGTGAACTTTGGACAACCATTTCAGACTTTAAAATATTTAAGCATCGCCTTGATTACATTACATTTCTAAGAGGTGCTAAATGTTTTAAATAAAGCCTGCCTAAACAGTCGTGTCTCATTCCGGTTTCCTCTCTCAGAGGAAGTGTCTTTCAATAACCCCAAACTACTGGCTTCTAATTTTAGGGATAACTAAGGTAGGATCAGGATGGAAAATAAGCTCCTCTATTGATTTGCCTTAGTCATTTTACTCCAAAGCCTATAATTAGCTCTATTTTCTCCACCTGTAATACATGTTTAGGTTTACAGTGATGTTGAAGAAATAGTGGATGATGTACAGGGTTAGAATTTGGGGATATTACTTTTGGATACTTATATAAATGACATTGTGGGGTTGGGGGGGAAATGGGATATTACACATCCATCTATTTCCTTTTATTTTTAGTGATATTAATAACTAGGTGACACCGATCAGTCACTCTTATGAGTGCTTTACTTGTATTAATTTAATCCTCACAGTACAGTAACCCTGGCGGGGGGTGGGGGGGGGGAGACTGTCACCATCCCTCTTTTGTAGTTGAGGAAACTGGAAGGGTAAGTAAATTGTCCAAGGTCACAGAGCAGATAAAAGTCGGCACTAGACAGAGCCCACATTCTTTTCTGCTTTGTCCATCTGCAAGGAAGGATGGCAAAGTAAAAATGAAAACCAAAAACCAGACAAGGAATATAAACCCTGTCCCTCCACATCTGAAAAGTTAGGTCTGGCATGATGGTAATTTTTCTCCATCAGTTTAAAGCTATGACAAAGGTTTACTATCTGCAACACAAACTCTAAAGAAAGAGGAAGACACATAAGGTGGTGGTATTTAATGAGTCTCACCCAGAGGGGTTAAATTCACTTGTGACCATCATTGGATTGTTTTTGTAACAATATTTGAAAACACCCAGTAAGAGAATTAACTGTTTTCTTTTTCCAGTCTTCATGAAATTTCACCAAATGGGGCGGGGAGGGGGCATTCAGCTTATAATGTTCATATTCATTTTATAACCCCCTCCTTCACTGGCCTTTCCTTTCCCTCATTATTCACCTTTATAGAAATTCTTGCTTTTCTGGCCTCTATGTGTTAACTCCTTCAGCCTGGAATTTTCTTCTTTCTACCCCTCATTGCGTTTTTCTGGGGAATCCTCCTTTTTTTTTTTAAAGACACAGTTCAAAGGTCACATCTTCCATAAAGATTTTCCTTAGATTAAGCCTGTGCCTCTCCTTGTAAACTGATCATTTCCTTCTGTGTGACAGCAGCTTATATACTTTTATTTTAGCATCATAATCCTTTATTACGGTGCTTGTCCATGGACTGAGATAGGTTACTGTTCTTCCATGAAATAAATACAAAAATTGAAGATAAGCATTTCAAATTCTTCATTTTTTTAAGTATCTTTTTCAAAAGTATCAGTCTGTGAAGGATTCAAATTTTAGGAACCTGGCCCTTCCCCATGATGATTTGAGAAGTACTAGCTGTCATTGTTTCTTATCCGCCCTCTATGCTAGACGAGAAGCCCCTGGAGAACAAGATTCATCTTCGTATGAGGAATAGTTTTGTGTCAACAGTAATGAATTTCGCATCCACAGCAGCGAAACTGCAACTTTCATAAAATGGTTTTTCATATCAGATATTTGCCCCTTTTTAAAAAAAAAAGAATGTTTATTTTTGAGAGCTAGAGAGTGCAATCGAGGGAGGTGCAGAGAGTGGGGGGACAGAGGATCTGAAGCAGACTCTGTGCTGACAACTGAAAGCCTAGTGTGGGGCTTGAACTCATGAACTATGAGATCATGACCGAAAGCCTAGTGCGGGGCTTGAACTCATGAACTATGAGATCATGACCTTAGCTGAGTTGGATGCTTAACTGCCTGAGCCACCTGGGAGCCC
>CM053571.1:49726581-49941935 GCA_028646485.1 Cryptoprocta ferox | reverse complement strand
CTTCGGGCTCTGTGCTGACAGCTCAGAGCCTGGAGCCTGCTTCAGATGCTGTGTCTCCCTCTCTCTGCCCCTCCCACTCATGCTCTTTCTCTCTGTCTCTCAAAACTGAATAAACATTAAAAAAAAATTTTTTTTAATGTTTATTTGAGAGAGAGAGAGAGGGAGAGGGCGAGCGAGCAAGCATGAATTGGGGGAGGGAGAGGGAGACACAGCATCTGAAGCAGGCTCCAGGCTCTGAGCTGACAACAGCAAGCCAGATGTGGAGCTCGATTTCCCAAACTGCGAGATCATGACCTGAGCCGAAGTCATATACTTAATCGACTGAGTCACCCATGTGCCCCTAAAATCTACGTTTTAATATTATTAACTATAAAAATCACTAGCTGAAACTTAGGTAGCACTGTTTTTTTTTCATATGAACAAAATATTTGCATTCTTTATTACCTGTATTAATAAAAGCCCTTTGTATCGTGTTGCTGCTGTTGACAGGATTGTAAGTAACCCTGCTATACAGCCATTCCCTCCTTCAAAGATTTGGTCTTTGCCTGTAACTTGCTCCTCTTTTCAAAAATATGGTAGCTAAAGGAAAACTGCAAGTATCTGTCTGTGATCCGTTTACCATATAGTTTTCTTCTAGATGTGTTCCCTATTCTGCAGATTCACCTAATTAGGATTTGGGAAACCCTCTGAATGATCTGTTTGTAATTTACATTTGAGTTCTAGATTTCAGTAAAAGCAGCTGACCGGGCTTGGACAGTGCTAAAATTGTTTTCTGATATTGCATTTTAGCTCTCCTCGTTTATTGGGCAGTTTTGTTATAGTTTACTTGGGATCTTGAGGGCTTTTTTTCCTTTTCATATATTTGTAAGAAATAGCCATCAGGAAATAATTTAGGTGTTTAAAATGTGAATAATGCATGTAGAGCCAAAAAAAAGTATATTTACATTATTAACTTAAAAGGGGAAATAGAAAAGATACATACACTTAAAAAATAATCTTGAAATATTCCAAGCCAAGCTTGTTAAATAAGCAATATAATACAACAGGTCGGGTGTCTTCATTGTTGATGCGTAGTTTCTTCTAGAGCAAATTAGTATTTTTGGAAAAGAGGAGATAGGTATGGTGGACTGTCATATGAATTATATTCTTTCAGGGAATCAGGAAACATAAAAGTGTAAAGATATTCCTAATGGACTGCCAAACATTATACTCCAAATACGAGAATTTCCAGAGGAACCAAAAGAAGGGGGCTATTCTTTTTGGACTGTTATGGGGTAAAAAAATTATGAGCAGATTGCATTCATAGAGAAATAAACTTCGGGTGAGGGCAAAACAGCTAATAAAGAGGAGATGAAAGGGAATAAAAGCAGCGATCCACATTTTGAAGGTTTTTCATCAGGGACACTGAGTGATCATAGCAACTGTCTCCAAGGAGACCTGTGGAAATGTGAAAAACGCTGAGGTCATACAAGCGCCCGGAGAAATTCCGTATTGATTAACAACTTCTAGACGTATCTTTCTCTCTTCACCTTCAATGCCTCTAGCCTTTTAAACAGCATTTATTAGAAGGATAAAGGAAAACCAAATGTGATTTACCCTGAAGAGAAAAAGTAACTCTCAGAACAGAAACTCTGCTCAAAACGTTGTGAGCAGCCTTTCACTGAACTTCAAAAGCTATTCAGGAACTTGGATATTAATGAAGTGAGAAGTCCCAAGGATTAAATGGAAGCCTTGGTCATAGGTGGTAGTGATGGTTATTGTTTCATTGAAAAGGATGCAAGTTTAAATTCCAGGGCTGGAAGCACAGCTCCCAGAAAGGGTTCTCTTGTAAGTTCTTCATTACTAACTAGGCAGCTCCTGCTGGTTCAGGGACCCCTCCCTTTCTAATCCTTCCAGGATCCCATTGGTTCTGCGAGGGCATTGTTTGGGTAGATGGTGAGAAATGCTGTGTTGTTCACCAGGAGCAATGGTTTCCTTAGGTCATTCAGTGGGTAAACATTGCTGGTCTGCAGCAGCCCAGTCAGCTCTTTATCAGACAGTGGGAAAGCAAATGTCGTCTGTGGTCTCAAGATGCTGAAAGTTCAAAGAGGAGGTGGACAAAATAAAAATGAAACCAGTAATTGCATGGGATAGGAAACCTGCCCAGAGTGTTATAAGCATAGAGAGACTAGAGGGAGATGACCGGGAGACATCTGAGACAGGAAGAAGTTCCAAGAGGAAGTTTTGGCTATGTTGAAAGCCCAGAGGGGGGTAAGATGCCCTCGATGATGTTAAGTGATAGGATATAAGACAGGTCTGAGAGTTGCGTGCAGGCTGGTAAACTTGATGAGAAGTAGTGTGGGTGTAGGATGTGACGAAATTTAAATACTCCTTTGCGTTGCTCCGCTTCATTTATTGATTCTGGAGAAAAGCATTTTAGATTGGAAAAGGAGGTGTCCTAGTTGATCAAATTGAGGAGGTCTGGCCACTGGGAGCCTCTGACTCTCTTACTAGTGGGGACCTTTGGGGGTTTCTGCTCCAGTGTTCACCTTGTTGTGCACGGTCAGTTTCCGTATAGATGTCATGTGTTCACTTTTGTAAGTCTCAATTACGGGATTTGGTCAGACTGCAAGCCTTATGTCTACCCTATGGAGTAGTTATGCAGATTAAATGAGCAACTATATGTAAAACATTCAGAATAAATGCTGCCTAATATATAGTAAGAACTGTATAAAGGGTCTTCGTTGTGAGTCAGTATGAGTATTCATCTGGGATTCTTCCAAGTCATTGGAGCACCTGGAGTGTCCTCTGGATCCCGAGCCTATATGGAGCTGGAGCAGATCTCTCAGAAGGACGGAGAGCTCTCCAGGGTGTGGCCCTCTGGAAGAAGGGATGCCCTGGGTCTCTAGCTACATAGTCCAGATGGAAAACATTGGTTAATTCAGTGAAAGGTCCATCTTTGAGTGTGCTGGGAGCGCTGAGAGCCAGCAGCACTACGATTTGATCTTTTTGAGTTAGAGGTGTTGCTGTAGTCATTTTTAGAAGGGACCACATGGGTTTCACACCAATGAAGGCCTGGGATTTTTACTATAAAATAAAGCATCATTTGGAATGTGAAAGACAGCTTTTGCTTTCTGTGTTTTTGTTTTGTTTTAAAAGGACATGTCCTAGCTGGTATTGCAGTGCAAATCTACTCTCAGGACTTGCTAATTACTATCTGAATATCCTCTCTACAGCAGGACCTGCTCAGGCCCAGAGTTCAAAACAGTTTACAGTAAGCCTGCTTTCTGGAGTTCTTGAACATGCTGACTCCCCAAGCTAGTTGTGAAGAATCAGCGAGATGATGTGTCTAAGTTGTTTAGCTTAGAGGAAGCCCTCAATAGATGGCAGGGGCTATTTTTACTCTTCTCATCTGGCTGGTCTCCTAAGGCTAGAGCCGATGCAAGATGAAATTGCGCTGTCCTCACTGGGAAGTTTGGCGGTTACAAGATTTTCCTAGCACATCTTTAGTTTGACCAAACTACAGAAATAACTATAGGATTCCAAATTGGTCCATGTTTTAAAATTGGGTGTGGAGGAAATAGGTCATAGAAAAACTGCCTAAAGAATTCCAGTTGCTTACAGCCACTGAGTTGGACATCTTTTATGGCGGGAAATGATGTTGTTATTGTATAATAACTTTGTGCCAGACAAAGAGCTAAATTCTTCCTCCCTTCCTCCCTCCCTTCCTCCCTTCCTTCCTCCCTTCCTTCCTCCCTTCCTTCCTCCCTTCCTTCCTCCCTTCCTTCCTCCCTTCCTTCCTCCCTTCCTTCCTCCCTTCCTTCCTCCCTTCCTTCCTCCCTTCCTTCCTCCCTTCCTTCCTTCCTGTTTCAAATTTTTACTTAAATTCTAGTTAGTTCACATACAGTGCAATATAAGTTTCAGGGTAGAATTTAGTGTTTCTTCAGTTACAGTAATACAACACCCAGTGCTCATCACAAGTGCCCTCCTTAATACCCATCACTCATTTAGCCCATCCCCACCCACCTCCCTCCATTAACCCTTAGCTCTCTATAATTAAGTTCTTTCTTTAGTAATCATAGCCACCCCAATTCCCTGTTTTATAGGTGAGGATACTAAGACACAATGAAGTTAAGTAACTCACTCATGGTCATGAGTGATACATTCCATGTGGTCTTCCTCGGCATTTCCCCAATAATGATGGAGTCTCTAAGAAGGTGATTTTTGAGGAGAAAACTTGAATAAAAGAAAGGAGCAAATCATGCCAGACTGTGTTAGAACATTTCAAGGCAACATTTCAGAGGTAGAGACTATCCAAGGAGCCAGTAGCAAGGACAGTTGTGAAGAGAGAGAAGTGAGCCAGGGGAGAGGAGGTGGGATAGGAAGGCAGGTACTAGGCCTTCTAGGGCCTGCGAGCCCATGGTCAACACTGTGTTTTAGGCTTTATTCTAAGAATTATGGGAGGAAATGGGAGGGCTGTTTTAGACTTCCTTATCAATCACAACTTCACATTCAGTGCTTACACATGAAATCAAGAATCAATTATTTCTGATCTAAGAAATTTTATTTCTAACCTAATCTAGTCTAAGAAATTTGTGGACACATTTTAACTCAGTTGAGAACATTCTGTTCATCATTCCAGAGCAAATGCCCAAATACAAAGGAGGATGGTAGGAGATCATAAACATTTCAATAGTATTTACAGGTTACAAACTTTTTACATAGGTGGTGCCCTGGAATGGATGAAGTCTGTCTTTAGGCAGCATGTAACTTCACCAGTAAAATCTTTTAAATACTCTCCCATTATCCACGCAATGAAAAGGTGTTAATTCCTTATCAAAATAGAGTAGGCCTCCATGATTCTACCCCCAACCTACTTTTCCTACATCATCTCTCGACATTTCTCAAGTTATTCCTCACATTCCAGCAACACCAAGCTGGCTGCAGTTGCCCCAGGTTAGATCAAGTGCGCCTCCTCTCTGCTTCTGAGATACTCTGGGCATATGTTGCATGGTGTGCATCTGTTATCTTGTCTCCAAATGGACTATGAGCTCTTCAAGGGAAGACATGATGTTGTTTTTTTATACTCAGCCCCAGTAATACAGAGCCTGCTATAGAGTAGGAACTCAGTGAATGCTTGATGAGTGAATGAACGACCTCTGTTTGATTACTCAAAGAGAGCATACAGCTTAAAACTTGTCACTGGATCATCAGGAGCCTCCTGTATATTCTGTCTGTATCTACTTCTCTCATGTACGTCATTGAAGTTATTAACCTTTTCTCTGGGCTGTGGGACTGCTGTGAGTTCCTTTTAGAAAGGAGATCAAATAGAAAACCCAGAAATAAACCCACAATTAGATGGTCAATTAATCTTTGACAAAGGAGGAATGAACATATAATGGGAAAAAGACAGTCTCTCCAACAAATGGTGTTGGAAAAACTGCACAGCCACATATAAAAATATGAAACTGGACCACTGTCTTTCACCATACACAAAAACAAACTCAAAATGGATTAATGATTTAAATATGAGACCTGAAACCATAAAAATCTTTGAGGAGAGCATAGGCAGTAATTTCTGTGACACAGGCCGTAGCAACATTTTTCTAGATTATTTCTCCTGAGGCAAGGGAAATAAAAGCAAAAATAAAACCTTTGGGACTACATCAAAATAAAAAATTTCTGCACAGCAAAGGGAACAATCAACAAAACTAAAAGAAAACCTACTGAATAGGAGAAGCTATTGGCAAATGATATGTCTGATAAGGGTTAGGATCTGAAATCTATAAAGAATTGATACAATTCAACACCTAAAAAACAATCCAATTTAAAAATGGGCAGAAGGCATGAACAGACGTTTCTCCAGAGAAAACATCCAGATGGCCAACAGACACAGGAAGAGATGCTCAACACCACTCATCATCAGGGAAATGCAAATCAAAACCACAGTGAGATACTACCTCACACTTGTCAGAATGGCTAAAATTAACAACACAAGAAACAACAAGTGTTGGTGAGGATGTGGAGAAAAAGGAACCCTTTTGCACTGTTGGTGGAAATGCCGCCTGGCGCTGTCACTGTGGAAAACAGTATGGAGGTTCCTCAAAATGTTAAAAATAGAAGTGCCATATGATCCAGTAATTGCAGTACTGAGTGTTTACCCCCAGAATACAAAAACACTAATTCAAAGGGATACATGCATCCCTTTGTTTACTGCAGCATTGTTTGTAATAGCTGAACTATGGGAGCAGCCCATGTCTCCATGGATAGATGAATGGTTAAAGGTGTGTGTGTGTGTGTGTGTGTGTGTGTGTGTGTGTGTTGTGTGTGTGAATATTACTCAGCCATGAAATAGAATGAAATTTTGCTATTTGCAATGACATGAATAAAGCTAGAGAATGTAAGTGAAATAAGTGGGTCTGAGAAAGACAAATACCATATGCTGTCGCTCATGTGGAATTTAAGAAACAAACGAGCAAAGAAAAAAAAAAAGACAAGCCAAGAAACAGATTCTTAACTATAGAGAACAAACTGTTGTTACCAGAGGAGAGGTGGGTAGGGGAATGGGTGAAATAGGAGATGGGGATTAAAGAATACACTTATCATAATGGAAAAAAAAAATAAAGCCGATCAACCAGGGCAACCCAAAGAATAACCAAATAATAGGAGAACATTTTATGGCATCCACTGCAGGATACCTGCACTGTGTTTGCTACTATAATTCATGAAGTTTCATCTACTTAAGTGTGAAATCATATATTGGCTAGTCCATAAACTAAAATGTGAATCCCACCACTCAGAGGTAACACTGTTAATATTTTATAGTACCCCACTAGTTTTTTATTTGTGCCTATATAATTTTCCTAAAATGAGATCAAACTGTGCCACATTTTGGTAGCATATTTTTTCTATTTATATATGCTTAGATATATGTGGAGAGATATAGATATATTTATAATATATATCATCCATGTTATATGCTTTTCTATTATTTTATAAAGGCTTCTAAATATTTTGTTCACACTTCTGTATTTTGGGTTTTTTTTAATTCAAGGGATGATTAGAATATGGAAATAGTTCTCAATACTTTTTTACCAGTCATATCAAAGAAATTTCACTTAATTTCTGTAAAGGAGAGAAAAATTTAAGATTATAGCTTCTTGGGTACATAATTATGATGGTATTTAATAGCTCGCCTCATTCTGTCTCTCTAATCAAAATTATGTACCTCCAAATGCCCATTTTTAAATTCCTTGCATAATATAACAAGATAATTTCTTCCCTTATTAGACTAATAAGTAAGACACTTTGATAACAGTCTCCTTTGAGTTTCTTAGTGTTACAAAAAAAGTATACAAGATGGTTATCAAACGTTTGTTAATTTCAGAGAAAGTCACAAGAAAAGGCTACAGTTTGTACCATTGGCTCTTCAGCTAAACTAATTAGTTGGTAACTTGAACACTCTAAAATCATGTGAGACTCTTACTATATACAATTTGCTATGTGAGAAAAAAGTGTGAGCTCCTTTGTCTTCAGATTTTTGTTGTTATGCTAATTTTACTTCTGAGGTGCCTCAGTGTGCTAGATTCCTCTGATTAAGCCTTGGATAAAGTGGGTATCATCTTTTAAGTTGGGTTTCTGTAGGTGGGTTGGGTTTCTATAAGGCGCCCTCCATCCCCACCTAGTGCTGCATGTGATCAGGAATTAAGCAGATTACTAATTCTCTATTAATTTTTTCCTGATTATGCTGTGTTCCTGATTGAATATTTTAGTAGATCTTCTAATTTAGGCATCACGCAAATACTTTTTGGAGAAACTGATTTTACTTTTAGGTTTTATGTTAGTATAATATATATTTATTATTTTATATTTTATAAATTTATAAAAATATTTGCAATTGTTCTGATAACGAAAGTGTGTAGGACTGACAAAATCATGCCTTCATGAACTTTGTTGCTTCAATGAATATTGGCTTCGTTGACGTCATTCTTTCAGCCCGTGCCACCTGTTCCTGAGGACTGAGTAGGGAGCATTTGGGGGAACTCACAGAGGGAGCACCCCCATCGATGTTGTTTGGTTGCTTTGCGGCTTCTTGAGAACCACTTTTTTGAGGATGTGAAACTTGTATCTTGTAAAATGAAAACTTGTAAAATGAAACTTGGAAAAGTCTCCAAGGGCCTTTTCACCTTTCGGCACTGTCTTTCCAGTGCCTGGTGTGTAGAACTGAGGCAATAAATATTTGCCAAATGAATGACTGAAATGAGGAATTAATTATTTTTAAACTATTGTTTTAAAAAATCAGATCACAGCTTGAGCCAAGCCATCCCATCTGGTTGAAAGCTATTTATAGCTCTTAAGTGGTATCATTGTGGCACGGCACAGGAGGGGTGACTGTCACTGTACTTGAGGTTATCCTCTGTGCCCATAATGCTGGAAAGAACAGAGGATATAAAGTAGGTGTGATTTTTGCCTGGATCTTGATTTAGCAGCAGAAACTCTTTCAGATTAAGTGGCCTGCCGTCTCCAGCCTAGAATCAAAGATAGGCTGCTGCATATCATGCCACATCCATATAGTCCAGGGGGTTCTGTTGCTGACACTACTCTCTCTCTTTATTATGGACTATTTGCTTCCTATATGAACAACTTCGTTTCTCTTCAAGGCAGTCGAATAGGCCTTTCCATTTTTATTGCATGATCATTTGGGAAAATAAATGGATATACAGCATCTTAATGGGTTTTAAGGTAGAGGGTAAAATATTGCCAGTATTTGCATACATTAAAAACCTTCATTATTAAGATTGTGCCAATTAGGATATCCCTGCAGTGTGGAAATTAAAATTTACAAGTGACCTCATCATATCGTTCTCAGTGACCTAGAATTCAAACTTTCTGGGAAAGTGTTATAGCAAAGAAGAATTGAGGGAAGTGCTAACATTTACTGAGAATTTCTGTTACTTAATTTTCACAGTCACCAACATGTTAGTATTAGAAATAAGAAAATTCAGCAAGGAAGAAAAGAGAATGGAGGAAAGTCAAGAGGGGGAAGAAAGGAGTCATTTTTTTTTTGTATGAAATACTGCATGTGTTAGTAAGATGATCTATGTGGCAAGTTAAAATTCCGTTTGGAACAAGAAGAACCACAAGTTGGCCAAAGTTTCAAAGGATTTCCCTTGCAATCCTTTCCTCCAAATTTAGTTTCATTTCACATGCTAAAAATTATTGGACAGTGTACATATGGTCTATACCTTGGCGTTATACATGATTCTCTTCCCTCACACTATCAATTATATAGACTTTTTGAGTGTTCCAAAATTAACTTTCTTAATTTAATACCTTAACAGCAAGCAAGTGTGGATTTTTCTAAATCTAAATAATAATAATAGTTAAGAGTTCCTGAGCTGGGACTATGTGTTAGACACGTTGCTTGCTATTCGATGTCCTTCAATCTGTATAACCTCCCTGGGGAGAATGTGAATTATTATTTTCTTCTTGAATTCTTGAATAGATTCTGCTCTTATGGCTCATGAGCTCTGGATGGTCATCCATTCCAATTCTAGAGTTCTAGAACTTGCTCTCTGTAAGCAGCCACACACTCCTACCGCACTGCAAGATCCACAAGAGCAGGCCTCACTGTATCCTCAGGCCGGGTGTGGTCCCTCGCCAGCCCATAGTTTGTACTTGGTAAACATTTGTTGACGGACTGGATTGCCCCCCGTGTACTGTTGGTGACCAGCAGGCCAGCCCGCCAGTATGTTAGAGATAGCATCCTCCTATTTACAAGGGAAACTGCAGATTCCCGATATCTGACCCCACTCTTCTTCACTCACACTGACGCAGGCCTTTTGGCAGAATGTTTATTTATGCCCTTCACATTCCTGTTTTATTTACTTCATACTAGGTCCAGAATGAGAGCCCTTTTGCCCTCCCCATCCATTTCTACAAGTCTAAGACCTTACTGTCCGGCCAGAGCCATATAAAATATTACCTCCTTCATGAACTCGTGCCCAGTCTCCTCAGGCAGAGGTAATGGCTCTCATTTCTGTCTCCCAAACATGATAACATTGGAAACACCGTAATCTGCCTTGTATTTCTTTCCTTAGAGAACCGGGGGATGGGGACCCATGAGATCAGCTGGGTTAAACATGACTAACCAGTTGATTAATTTCCTTACTGTTTTCTTATTATTGGGCTTTTGGCTTTTTAGAGCCTGTGTGCATTTAATATGCTGAAATGCATTGTGACTTTTCAAGTGAGGCATATGTGTGTGTGTGTGTGTGTGTGTGTGTGTATGTGTGTCTATATATGTATGTGTATGTATATATGTATATAGGTTTTTCCCTTGTTTTGTTTGCCTTGATGTCTAGCAATATAGGTGTTTTCAAGTGCACGCTCTCAATACGCTCCTATTGGACAAATACTGGTGGTGGTAGTGTTTAGTTTGTATTTTCCTTTTCTTTTTTTATTTCTTTTCTGTCAAGTAGCAAATCATTGTCAAATGCTAAACGACTTCTCCTTCGGGATGCTTTGCACTATGAAGATAGCAGCATGCTCTTCCCTAAAAGGCACTCTGGGATGTGCATTGCTGATGGGGGTGTAAAAGGGTACATCCACTTTGGAAAGTAATTTGACCTTTTCTTGTAAAGTGAAATATATACCCACCATATGATTCAGCATTTTTATTCCTGTACGTTTAACTGTGAGGAAACATATCCTCAAAAAGATTTGAATCAGAATATTTATAGCAGTCTTATTCATAATAGCCCCAAATGGAAACAATGGATATAAAATGTTCTTCCATAGGTAACTGAATAAACAAATTTTGGTATATCCATACTACCATAGCTTGCAGAGAGAGAGAGAGAGAACTACTCCTACATGTAACAATATGGATGAATCTTGAAATCATGAAAGTGCTTTATTTCTTTTCTTTTCTTTTCTTTTTTAAGTTGGGCTTCAAACCCAACACAGGGCTTGAACTCACAACCCTGAGGTCATGACCTGACCTGAGATCAAGAGTCTGACACTTAACTGACTGAGCCACCCAGGTGCCCCAACCATGAAAGTGTTTTAGATCTTGTGTTGGGTGGTGGTTACATGGGTGCATACAGATGTCAAAACTTGTTGAACTGAATGCGTAAGGTCTGTGCATTTTTTCGTAGATGGATAATCTCTGGGAGAAGGAGTCCAGCACAGCATTTAAGAGCTGGGATTTGGAGCCAGATTACCTGATGCAAATCCTGATTGTACTGTTCATTGTCCCTGGGACCTTTGGCAAATTGTTTGTGTAATGTCTGCTATAGTTTCCTCATCAGTCAAACAGGATTGAAATCAGTGTCTACCTTCATAAGGTTGTTGGGAGAATTAAGTGAGTTAGATTGTTTGGTAGTGGTTTTTAACTTCTTGTTAAATAAAATTTTGAAATAAAACACTCTGACCTTCACAACAGTACTCCCAGGTTCTTGTCCCTGGCTGCACATGAGAATCCCCCGGGAAGAGTTCTAAAAATAATATCTGGGATCCATTCCAAGGGATTCTGATATAATTGGTCTGGGGTGGGGTCTGGGTATTGCATGTTTTTTTTTTTTTTAATCTTCCCCATATGATTCTAATATGTAGCTAAAGTTAAAAACCAGCAATACTTCAGTTTTTTAAAAAATGGTATTTTGATGAGTCATGCTTTATGGTATTGTAATGTTGTCAATTTCCAATAATTATGGTGCTGTGTAACAGGTTGGACTTTATTTTCTCCCATTTCCGGTAGCATGGAAGCCCTTCCAGAGAAAGCAGAAAAGATCAACTTAGTAATGAACTTCCATAAAAATTATTGATGTTCACTTCGTTATATTTACATCGAGAAATCTTTACAGAAATATTTACATGGAGATTTACAGAAAATCCTAACATTCAAGAGGGAGCCCTGAGACTGCCTCTTTTTATTCAAATCATTTTTTCTGGGGTGCCTGGGTAGCTCAGTTGGTTAAGTGTCCAACTTTGGCTCAGGTCATGATCTCGGGGTGCACAAGTTCAATCCCCGCATCAGACTCTGTGCTGAGGGCTCAGAGCCTGGATCCTCTGTCTGATTCTGTGTCTTCCTCTCTCTCTGTGCCCATCACTCGCTCACACTCTTTTTCTTTCTCTCTCAAAAATAAAAAAAAATTTTTAAATAATTTTTTCTTTTTCAGAGTGAAATATTGCATATCTAAATTGTTCCACGGGGGAAAAGCACTCCTTAAAGTTGAGATGATAAAGGATAGAAATTTGAAAACACCCAAAATGCAAAATTGTGAGGCCTTTCTATTCAGAGCTCTCTAAATGTTAGGTGTCCCTTTACTCCCGTTTTAGTTGTGAATGCAGTCAGCGCTGCAAGAACAAGAGTCCCTGATTAATAATGAGGAAATAGGCTACATCAACTTTTTAGTGTCTCAGAAGAAGGAAATCAAAGTACCTCACTTTTGTTGAGAGCGACTGAGTGAATTGTTTGCGATTGCATTAATGGAAAAGATGATTCTATTCACTGAGCTAAGGAAAAAACTCAGGAAGTGTCAAGAGTGTCACCAATGAGAAAGCCACACGTGGCCTAGACTGACAGGCACTTTTGAGTATTATGTAATGCTATTTTTGCATTTGAAGATGAATATAGCCAGATGACATTTTGCATAAATGTTTTCTGAATAAATAGCTTGTAGAACTTTTTGTTTATATTCCTATGCCTTTTTTTTTTTTTTAATTTTTACATTAGAGAGAGAGGGCAAACCGGGGAGAAGGGCACAGGGGGAGAAAGACTGAACCTCATGCAGGCTCCATGCTCAGCATGGAGATCAGGGCGGGGCTCGATCTCACCACCTGGGATCACCTGAGCCAAAATCAAGAGTCAGAAGCTCAACTGACTAGGCCCCTCAGGTGCCCCTATATTCGTACGCCTCTTGTTAATTAGTAGCTAACGACTGGTTTATGTTTTTAACATAATTCCAGTGTATTTGTATAGTCAGTGTGTCCTCACCCTCCACACCTTTTGTTTTTAAGTAAGAAATAACCCAGTTATGAAAAGGAAATCTTTTATAATTATTGCAGTGTGTTTCTTCACCAATAACAAAGTAATGTTGGTAGTTTTATTTTTGTAGTCTTTGGCAGATGATTCACATTTGTACTGTTTCTGGGTTGATTGAAAAAATCCTCCATTAATTCATGCTTTATTAGCATGAATTACACAAGACATGATGATGGGTCTTACCAAGATGAATAAAGCAGGAGGTAACAAAACATATGTAGAATAACATACCTGAAATGAGACCAGTGGCCCTTCCCTGCTTTTCTCATCTCATAACTACTCTGGGTGTTGGTTTCTACATCTTTAAAATGATTTTCATTTTGAATAAAAGAAGGTAATGGCCAAAGTATCGTTGATCAGTTGGTGAAACCAGTCACTTTTTTTTTTTCCCCCTCTTCAATTAACTGTTGACACTCCTGCTTAAGGATCACCAGAACTACTCATTTATGCAGTGGATGCTATTATTCCTACTATACACAAGACATGATGATGGGTCTTACCAAGATGAATAAAGCAAAAATGCTATGAGCGTTCAGAAATTGAAGATCATACTTTATTAAGGAAGGTTCAAGATCAGGGAATGTTTTGCAGAGTAGAAGACATTTGAGTAATGTCTTAAAGTAGGTAAGATTTTTATATGTACCATTGAAAGTACATTCTAGGAGGAAGGAAGAACATAAGTAAATGAATGAGGGCTGGAAAGCCAGCTCCTGATCATGAGGTCTAGTTTAGGGTTTAGATACACATAGAACCATGTAAGGTTAGGTCTGAAAATAAGAGAAGACCAGACTATTGAAAACCTTGAATGTTGTCTGTTCAAAGAGTTTGGATAAATGTCTACCTGTGCTTGCGAGATTTAACTTAAGACACTGGGACAGGCACTAATAAGATGTTCAGAAAACTTCTTAGGTTGTGAGTGTGCAAACGTTGACTGTGTCAAATCACACACATGATTTATTCTAACCATACATAGTTTTGAGATTTGTTTTTAGATCCTCTAAACTTATTTTAGATTTACAAAAATCCCATGCAAAGGATAATATATGCAGATCTATTTTCCAGGAGACCTTAAACTGAAATTTCAGTCTCTTGCTGGTCTGAATGGTGGTCATATCAAAAAATATTTATCACAAATTCTTTTAATAAAAAATAAAATTCTTTAAATGAATCTTTTGGTTTGTGTTCCAGAGTCCTTGAAGTATACTCCTAGGGACCTAACACACTGATGAATTTTAGTAGTGTCCTTGTTAGCAGAAGACCCAGGTAATAACATGATTTTATCATTGGAGTTTAAGATGGCACTTGCATGTACTTTCTTGGGTATATAAGGGAGAAGAGCCTGCATTCTTTGCTCCTATTCACTTTCCCTGTGTTCATTTTTTTTACTCCATTCTGATCTAATCCTGGCTGAACTAGATGATCACCTAGCAGCCAATCATATGCCCGTGTTATTACTAAAAAGCATACTTACTTGTAGACTTTAGTTTGCTTTTCTTGGGAGACTGTATTTTGAAAGAATCATTCATTGACACCCAGAGGTTGTACATGTAGAGGGGTAATACAGGTACAGACCCAGGATGTAAGTGTGTTAAGAGAAGGGAAAAGAGTAAGGAAAAGGAAACTATTTTCCGTTCAGTAAATTGGGACATAGCAATGTCTATGAATTCTATCCCCAACTAGGAATAGAACATGCAAACACAAAAACCTAGTTAAGTAGCACTGAGAATATCCTCTGTAGTCAATGCTGTTTAAAAGATATAGAAAAGGGGCACCTGGCTGGCTCAGTTGGTAGAGTGTGTGACTCTTTATTTATTTATTTATTTATTTATTTATTTATTTATTTATTTTGAGAGGGACAGAGGCAGCGTGAGTGGGGGAGGGGTAGAGAGAGGAAGACAGAGAATCCCAAGAAGGCTTCACACTGTCAGTGCAGAGGCCAACATGGAACTCAAACCCACGAAACTGAGATCATGACCTGAGCTGAAACCAAGAGTTGGGCACTTAACCGACTGAGCCACCCAGGTGCCCCTAGAGTTTGTGACTCTCGATCTTAGGGTTGTGAGTTCAAGCCCCATGTTGGGGTTAGAGTTTACTGAAAAAGAATAAAGAAAAAGACAACATTCTGCTGTACTTCTCTAAAAGGCTCTGCGAAAAGAGCTATCGTTTTTTTTTTTTCAGGCCTTATTAAAAACCATGCACAAGTACACTAACAGTAAACTATTTAGAACAAAAAGCTTGAGTAGAGTTTGAATCTAATGTGAACAAACTCACAGAGCTTATAAAACTTTAATGGGTAGCCCCAGGTTTAATGAGGCAGTCTTGCAATTTTAAGTGAACTAATGGTAATTCATAGTTCTTAGTGTTCTGTAGGATAAAATGAAATGACTGGTGTCACAGCAATGTTAACAAAAAGGACAAGCCATCTACTGTAAACATAAGTACTTCTGGCAAATGTGGGAACGCACCCAACGAAAAAACCATCATTGCCGCTTGAAATAACCTTTATGCCAAAGCAGAACTTAAGGTGGAGAAGTTGTATCCAAAGCCCTTAGAAGTATTGTCTTTCTTCCCTAAGATCTAACCTTCATAAGGGTAGAAATTTGTACCTGAAAAGAGAGGGAAGAGCCTGTTTGTACTTACAGCAGTTAATTACCGCCCACGTGGAAGTCCTGCACTTGACAAGGCACAAAACTCTCAGAGGTCATAGCCGTTGTACTGCTTCAGCTGTCCCATCGATGACACTTGAGTCTGTAAACCCAGGCCTGACCTCTGGGCTGAGCTCTGTTCTCATGTTGCCAGTTGCTTTTGAGTCCGTTCCATTGGGTTAGCCTCCCAGGGACGTTGCACCTGCCAGAAGAGGCTTCCCCATCTTGGTTTCCTGCCTCCATCCCACCCATCCAAAGAGGCCCAGAGGCTACCCCACCACTGACTTATTATTTTTTTTTAGTTTTTTTTTTTCAAGTTTGTTTATTTTGAGAGAAACAGAAGCAGCGTGAGTAGGGGAGGAGCAGAGAGAGAGAATCTCAAGCAGGCTCCGCGCTGCCAGCGCACAGCCTGATGTGCGAGATCATGACCTCAGCTGACACTGAGAGTTGGACGTTTAACCGACTGAGCCACCCAGGGGCCCCTCTCCCCACCACTTTCATTAAGTCCTTGGTATATGCATTGGCCCACTGGAGTCCTTCCTACCTTTGAACTCCTAGAACTCTGTACTGTTCCGTTTTTTGCTATGTTCATTACCCACCTTGCAGTATTTCTTTTTGTTGATTCCTATGCATTATGATTTCAAGCTTATGTTGCCTTTTACTGCTCTATAATCTGTATCTGTGATTCTTCTAAGATCTGAGCGTAGATTCCTCCTTGTGCTCAGTTAAGTATCTGTAAGCTGACAGATTGCTTGGATACCTTGAAGGTACTGACTACAGTAAGAACTAATAAGGGTAGAAGGGAACTTGCAGGGTCATCTTGGCCACAATGTGTCCCTTTCATGTTGTTCCATGAATTTTCATGTTTCGTGTATTTTCATGCATTTCTTGAGGAGGTCCTACCACATCCTTCAGCATTTTTAACTTACCACTTCACCCCTATGTTTTCCCAGTAAGTGTTTTAATCTAACTTCCTTTGGTGTCACTTCACTCTTTGTTCTTGTTTCATGAGCAAAGATGGAGAATAGAGGGGCAAAAAGAAGATATTGAGAGCAGATGCTTTGTCATTGGGAACTGTTACTGGGACAGAGTCTTCAATTCCCTGTAAGCCTTCTCAGCAGTGTCTTTGAGTCCTTGCCTATCCTGTGAACACCAAGAGAGAATATGGCTTTGTTTTTACATACCATTCAATCACCAGTGGCTTGCATATGGCCTGGCACATGGTAGATATTCAGTAAATACATACTTGTTAAATAATAACAAGCCCAGGATTTGAGCAATGGAGGGTTTATCACTTGGGTTTTATGCCACAGAGAACTGTGCCTTAATTCAAGAAAACCCAGTCAGTAAAATCAGAGACCAAAAACCAGATAAATTATTTGATTATTTTTTACAATATTTACGTCATACTTCCTTCAAATAGCTACTTCATTTGTTCGGAAATGTAACTTACGGGGTGTCTGGGTGGCTCAGTCGGTTGAGCGTCCGACTTCAGCTCAGGTCATGATCTCACGGTTCACGGGTTCGGGCCCTGCGTCAGGCTTTGTGCTGACAGCTTGCTCAGAGCCTGCAGCCTCCTTCGGATTCTGTGTTTCCTTCCCTCTCTGCCCCTTCCACGTTCGTGCTCTGTCTCTCTCTGTCTCTCAATAATAAATAAATGTAAAAAAATTAAAAAAAAAGAAAATGTGACTTAGGTGTGTAGAAACATTGCTTTAAACAAAAGTGTTGGTGAACTTATCTCTTAGCAAGGGAATTATCTGAGAATCTTGTTTTCTGAATTTATATTTATCCTACCTAGTTTGGGGTTATATTTTTAAATGGCGGACTAGCTTAATTATAAGAATAAAGGAAATTGCTAAACATCAGAGAAATTACACAATACTGTCTTGTCTGAAAACAACACTTACTCACAGAAGGCAGTACATCTTATTGCCAGGAAGTTTAATAAGCTTTCTGAAAATTCTTGGTAAAAAAGAGCATCTGAAAGATTAGTGGACACGTTTTGGAATGTTTTATTAAGTCTTCTTTCTTAATCTCCCTAAGAAAAAGAACAGCTTGTCTAAACTTTCTTTTTGTGACCTACAGAGTACGAATCAACATATATTGTTTAAGATGCTGTAATTCTGTGGAGGACGAAAGGACACATAGGGAATCCCAGCAGTCAGTGAGTTTGAATTTTAGTTGGGAAAATCAGGAACATTTATACCAAAAAAAGACATTACTCTCATACATAAACACGCATAAATAGGATAAAGGAAAAGATGGAAGAAAGTATTCTGATATATTAGTAACGGTTATCTCTCATGATGAAACACGAGAATTGACTTTTATTTGTATATTTCTGAATTTTTTCCCCGAACATTTATTACTGGTATAATTTTTAGAAATTATCTTAAAAAGAAACTGCTTAACACTGTGTAGTGAGTATGTAATGAGAGGTATGAATAGAAAGGCTAAAATAATCTAGGGCAGCTTGAAATAATTTGGGCTTGTGTTGTGAAGATACACAGAATTGGGGCCTGTGCGAGGTCGTTAAGAGTAGAAGTACCATAATAATCATGGTATCTTGAACTTATATGTTACTTTTGCATCAGACTGGTCGCCTTCTCAGTAAACATTTTCCCTTTCTTTGTTGGAAGAATCTCCATTTTGTTTCCAGATGTCAGGGATTGTTTAGTTCAAGGTTGGACATGTGACCCAGTCTTGGCCAGTGAGATGGTAAAAGGAAATGGGCTCTAGTGCTTTTGAGAACATTTCTTAGGACACTGAAAAAGATGATCCTTTATTATCTGTGGACTTTGTCTGGTCTGGTATGATACCTGGAGCTGCTGCATGAGGGCAGCCTCTTTGTAATCATAAGAGGAACCAGAATCATGAATACCATTATTCTATGCCTTGGGCAAACTAGGTTATATTCTCCACTTAAAGTTTATGACTTAACTTTCTTATTGCCTAAAGCCTGTTTTGATTGGGCTGAAAGCATTGTACTGATATATCAATTCTACACTTTGCTAACCTGTGCATGTTTCATATTGACTATAATCTGAAAACTCTGGGAAGTGCATAAGACAACATATTCATCAGGGTTCTCCAGAGAAACAGAACCCACAACCCTGTGTGTGTGTGTGTGTGTGTGTGTGTGTGCGCGCGCGCACAGGCGTGTGTGCTCATGTGTGCATGTATATACAGAGAAAGAGAGGTTGTTTGGTTGTAAGGAACCAGCTCATGGGATTATGGAGGTCTGGTGAGTCCACAATCTGATGGGGAAGGCCGGCTGGCTCAGGAAATAGTTGCAGTTTGTGTCCAAAGGCAGTCTGGTGGCAGAATTTCTTCTTGTTTGGCAGGCAGGGGCGTGGGGGAGGGGTGTGGGGAGAGGTGGGGATGGGTCAGCTTTTGTTCTTTTAGGGCCGTCAACTGATTGGATGAGACCCACCCACAGTATCCCTTACTCAGAATCCACCAATATAATTGCTCACCCAAAAAACACTCTCATCCAAAAAACACTTTCACACAAGCATCCTGAATAATATTTGACCATGGTCCAGCCAAGCTGACACATAAAATTGACCATAATCATTCCCATATACTGATGATGAAGCTAAAGTTAAGAGGATACGTTTGCCTAAGTGTTCAGTTCCAAGTTTACTAAGTTTAAATCTTCTTGTGAATGAAGAGACGGGGTGGTTATGCTCCATCAGTTTTGGATTGAATGCTTGCTCTATGCCAGGCAGCATCCTACAAGTCCAGGATCCAAAGTGTGGAGGAGGGGGAGGAAAAGACAGCCAGTAAAGTGTGCGAATGTGCTCAGTACTTGGCTGAAGAATCTTCTACTGGCTTTAGTGGATGTTGCTGTTGGTGATTGGTGATTACCAGTCAGAAAGTTAAGTTGGGACCAGATATGGGGAGCTGGGAATTCAAGGCTAAAGAGTTAATTCTTTTCTAAAGTTTATTTTGACTTTATATAGACAAATACTTAAAAAAACATACTCATCATTATGTCAGAAGTGATTAATAATCTCTCTCTTGTTTTAGAGAGAGGCAGTTCCGTGATTGGATGCAGTGGACAAGAAGGACTTTAGCTTTATCCGTATGTGCTTTTTTTTTAAATGACTGTACAACATGTTTATGTTAATTATTGATTATCATGATACTTTGGTTGGAATATAATTCTTTAAAAATTTTTTTTATGTTTATTTATTTTTGAGAGAGAGACAGAGCATGGGCAGGGTCAGAGAGAGTAGGAGACACAGATTCTGAAGCAGGCTCCAGGCTCTGAGCTCTCAGAACAGAGCCCAACTCGGGGCTCGAACCCACTAACTGCAAGATTACAACCTGAGCTAGAGTTGGATGCTTAACTGACTGAGCCACCCAGGCGCCCCTGGTTGGAATAGAATTCTAATTGATGATTAGACCCTATAAATTCTTTATTTTTAAGAGAGTGGGGGAGGGGAAGGGGAAGAAGGAGAGAGATGGAGCATAAATGGGGAAGGGGCAGAGAGAGAGGGAGACACTGAATCCAAAGCAGGCTCCAGGCTTTGAGCTGTCAGCACAGAGCCTGATGCAGGGCTTGAACTCATGAACTGCAATATCATGACCTGAGCCAAAGTCAGACGCTTAACCAACTGAGCCTCCCAGGCACCCCTGGTTGGAATAGAATTCTAGTCAATGATTTCTTATATAGGGGGAAACCTGTGTTGTTGATGACAATGTCCCAGAATCATATAGGACAAAAAAAAAAGAAAAATTTTAAAAGCCCTTTCATCTTGGTGATAGTTTCTAATTTGTCATATATAATTTTATATATAGTCTACCATAGAACTTGAAATAAAGGATACGAAACCCATCAAGAACATCTCTTTTTAGGTGTGGATAATATAGCATTATCCATACCTCAAAAGAAATTTATTTTTATCTTATGCATTACTTAGTTCAAATCAAACTTGTCTATGACATCTGGGCCCCATATGGTCGATTAATTAAAGCAGAGATGCTGAATTGGGATAGTTTGATAACCTCTTCAAAGACTGATCTCCCTTAGGACTAAGACAGGAAAATCCTGACATTTTGATTTCTCTGTGTACAGGGACCTTTAGCATGAGAACAATAAACAGCCTTTTGTAGCTTCTTAATGAGACATGTAGTATGTTATATTGACAATGGGAGCTTGCCTAAAACTGTTCTCCATCCCTAATAACTAATGAAATATTGTACTGTTTTCCTTTATTCTGTTCAGCCACGTCTGCAGCCTTTGTTTTTCCCAGTATTAAGCCCCCTCCCCCCAAGTGTGTGGAAACAGCACACTGGCTGTAGAGGCCCCCCCTTGGTATGCTTAGCCTGGAGTCTCCCCCCCATGCAGTGATCTCCTCATGCAGCCGTGGGCAGCTGGGATTACCAGATCAGCCAGAAAGTAAGTTGAGTGTTTTGCATATGAACACACAACACATGTGGACCAAGTGATGTGTGATAGTCTCCAGAAAGAGATGCTGAGTGCTTTCTACTGAGATAAGTGCACCAGGTGGGCGGCAAGTGGGACACTCGTCCCGAGAACACCTCTTTCAGGAAGCCAGTTGGGGATGCCCAGGAGATTGGAGGTGAGAGCCACGCGGCCTCCTGAAGACCCATCCTTTAACAAGTGTCTCTATGCTGCAGCTGGCTTGGTGCATTCTCTGTTGCTAAATTGAAATGCTTACATGTTAGTTCACGTTTCACTTGTCTCCGAGCCACATAAATTATGTAGGGACCTTTAAGAGCCCTCGAAGATGGGGAAGAGCAGGTGCCAAAAGGTGTCTGATTGTGCTCACCTGTCACCTGTTACTGCTGAGCCAAAGTGTATTCTTACTTTCTGCTTGTGTCCTGAAGCTTGAGAAGGGATCTTACCCCATCCTGATGGGAAATAGAGTAGAAACTAATACTTGGTTGCTTTCTCTGTTTCTTTCTTTTTAATTCCTTTCTATGTAATATTGTCCAAATAAAAATGAATCCTTGGGCAGTTGAACAGTTGTAAGGTGCTGTAAGTTATGATGCTGTCTGTAACTGTATGGAAAGACACTGAAACAGTGCTTTTCACCACATTGGCACCTTCTGCTGTTGTTTGTGAAATTCCTTTAGAAATGTGTTTAATTTTTTCTTTGTCTGAAATGCCCTTATTTGAATGAAAAGGTGCCTTAAAGGCTTAAGGTTTGCTAAGGTTGTACTTCTCGATTTAATCTGAACAAAAGATATTTTTTATATATAGAAGTCTGACTTGAGTTTTAATTTTTTTAAGTTTTATTTATTTTGTGAGAGGGAGAGAGAGAGAAAGAGAGAGCATGCGAGCAAGCATGAGCGTGGAGGGGCAGAGAGAGGGAGACAGAGCTAATGTGGGCCTCGAACTCCCAAACTGTGAGATCATGACCTGAGCTGAGGTCAGACGCCTAACTGACTGAGGTGCCTCGAGTTTTTACCAAGAATTCTCGCTCAGGAGAAAGTATATTCCATGGGAAGAAGGATGAGTACCAATCTCAGGACTGGTCTCAGGCTCTTGCTGCAACCATGTCAAGTAGAACACTAATGCTTGACCTCTGCTCAGGGCAGCACAGAGTTCTTGGGAAGGGCAAATGTTATAGAAGGTATTGGTAATATAGCTTTTGTTGTTCCAGAAGAGGTTTCAGGGAGTTTGCAAAGATCCATAAAATACAAGAGAGCAAAGACATTAAATGGGAGACCTGGAAGAAAGGATGAAAGAAGGAATGAAAGGGAGCTGGAGAGGAGCTGAGAAATGTACACCAGCGCAGCTCAGAATGCTTGGTTAACTAGCAGGCCCCAGGCTTCCCAAGAAGGTTTGTTTCTTCCAGTGAACAGGGAAACCTAGTCTGTTAAACACCTCCCAGCAACCATGAAGTGAAAAACATGTTTTTTCCCAGGGGAAGAATAATTATTCATCCTTGTTAATTTACCATTTTCTCCCAAGGGTGCTCATAGTTAGAGAAGCTGCAATTAGTTAACTGCCTGTGACATTATGACCCTGGGAAGGTAGTTTAATGGCTTGAAACTTTTATTTCCTTTCTATAACATGAAGAAATCGAACTAAAAGATTTTGGAAGCCCTTGCAACTTTCAAGTCGAGTGATGTGCTCTCTTCAGTCCAAATCCTTTTTTCTTCTAGGAAGTGAAGCATTTCTTTTTCTTTATGTCTGCCATTTCTTCTGACTGAAGGTAGACACTCTCCTTCCATCTTCTTTCCACCCCACCTTTCTCTGTGGCCCAGCCTGATAGTCTATCAAATGTCTTTCTCAGATGGCTGCTTATCTATTTTCTCTACATAAAAGAAAAAAACAAAAACAAAAAACAGAAGAGCTGTGAGCCTGGAGTGTTCCGTGTCCAGGGAGGAGGGGGTGGCGGTGCGTCCCTGGGCTGAGGAGCACTGTCTGGAATGGAGGTCTGCCAGGAAACAGGAAGCAGTTTGTAGACTTCCTTCACTTGCAGGATAGCTGAGCATTCTGCCTGGAAGCTTGGTTTTTTGTTTAAAATATAGGCCACAAGGAGAGCTGTCTCTGGTAATGCCGCTGAATGGCTAATTGTTCTTAATTGTATTCTTCTGTGTTCAGCAGACCACTAACTACAGTATCAGCTTAAAAACAGTGTTTAGGGAAATTGTGCCTCCATTTGTTTCTAACATTCCAGTGTTTTCATGGTTGGAGGCAACATGCCTCAGAGTGTCACCATAAAGGCTCGCAAGGGCACCTGCTTGCGTCAGCATGTGGCACATCCCCCATGAATTATGCACATTTGACATATGGAGAATGGAGCCTGCCTAAGGAAGCGCTAGACCCTTTGTCATTGCCATGGTTGTGCCTTACCTTCTCAGACCTGATAAGAGGCAGTTCTGTCGATTGGGGCTGTGATTATTTCTTTCGTGTGCTCCCTAGAGACTGACAGAGCTTAATGGCTTCTGAATGGCAGTGATGCTTTCGTATCATTTAGTGTTGCTGGTCTATGAAAGATAACTTTATTGTGCAAAGTAAGATGCTTGAGGCAGAGTTAATGCCTGATGAATACATATTAAATTACAAGGCTTTCTTTCCCTCAAACATCTTTTTCTCCCACTTTTTGTACTTTTGCAGTTTGGTACCTCTGCTGAGATTAACTGTAGTCCCTTGTCCTTCTGTTTGAATAAAACAGAATGGCTGTCACCATGCCAAAAGATGAAGTACTTTTTTTTTTTTTTTAAATCAGAGTCCTGGATGATAGGACTTTCGAAAGTGCTGAAAAAAATAACTAGTTGGGTCCATTGGATTTGACTGTCAGCTCAACTAGTGACTTATCTTGAGAATTTCTGTACTGATCTGTAGCTAATACAATAAGCTAAATACATAAATAATGAAGCTCATGATCTCTAAAATCATAATTGGGATTTTATTTCAGAAGTTTACCTAGATTTCATCAAATCTGGCCTTTAACAGTAAAATATGTTGAACATTCTTTGCTAATAAATCTTCAGTGTTGTCCAGTGTTTTCAGAGACAAGGATATACAGCCCCTTTTCCCAATACACCAAAAAAAAAAAAGAATTCATTCCTTTGAGTGAAAGCCCTTTCTAGCATATTAGCCATTTTCTTGCCTAATGTCTTAAGTTTTGCTGAAAATAATTTAATGCTATTCTCTGGCGTAGTGATGCCAGTGAGCCTGGATTCCATTGAATGTAGTGACCCCACCTGGCTCTGATTTCTGAGCTTTTCTGTTTGCTTTTCCTAGGAAATGTATTACTGTATTATCTCTACTTATTGGCAGTTCTTGACTCTTTCTGCATTTAACCTATTGCTTCCATTATAAGTTTGTACATCAGATCTCTGAGTGTATTCTCTGTAAAATAAGAGTAAGTGCATGTTAATAATAACCTGAAATTATGTGCATTTATAACCATGCCATCAATTCTATAAATCTCTCCCCTTCTCAACTCCCTTTATGTGCACTCAAGTAAGAAAAATTGAAGGTGAATCTAGTTGAAAATATTTTCTATGGCCATCAGAGTGATGATCAGATAATTCTAGCAGTCCTTGAGACTGTCATTTATACTATAAGGAAAACACCTCCTGATTCTTTTTTTAAACAATTTTTTAATGTTTTTACTTATTTTTGATAGAGACTCAGTTCGAGCGGGGGAGGGGCAGAGAGAGAAGGAGACATAGAATCCGAAGCAGGCTCCAGGCTCTGAGCTGTCAGCACAGAGCCTAATGCAGGGCTCGAACTCAGGAGCCGTGTGATCGTGACCTGAGCTGAAGTTGGTCGCTTAACCCCCTCTGCCACCCAGATGCCCCTGATAGTTCTTTAATTAAATAGAAAGAACATATTTGAGAATAACCATATACAACATGACTTACCTAGACTTTCCAAGCAATTAAGTTAATGACATATCTAAATAAAGCACACAGTTATGAATTAAAATTTTATTGCCTTTTATTCTAAGCCATCTCAAAGTATGTGGAAGATTTGGTAATAGTTTGTGGGGTATGACAGCAGTCTTTTTTCTTGTTCATTTCTTCTGATTCCTGGTCAGATGCTGCTGTTCTTTTCCAGTCCTAGTGGGGCTGTGGTGATTTTGTTGGTTGGCTCATCTGGGCTCGATCTTCAGAAGAGTTTTCCACACTTTGCGATGTATGTCATAATTCCCCACTGGCTGCTTCGTTGAACATGTTAATGAGCCATTGTTGCCATCACTGAAACTTGCCATGGAGCACGATTAGTGTACACTGCTTTTGCTTGTTTCTTCTCTGAACTTATCCTCTCTCTTCTGCTCTCTGCACTGTTCCACACCGCCTTCCATCCGTCTCTTCTTCCCATGCATCTCCCAGCAGACACTCATTCCATTGTTCATTGCTGGTCATTGTTTTTAGCACAATGCCTGACGTATAAAAGTGTTCGTTAGATAGATATTTTTAATGAATGGATACATCCAAAAATTATTTTAGCTAGTTTCCAGGAAAATCATTAAAATTAGAAACAAAAAAAAAAGGAGCCCTTCAAAGTAACTGGGGCTGGGTGGAGGACTATAGGTACCAGAAAATCTAGACTAAGTCTAGTGACAACAAATGAGTTCCAAATTTAACTCTGTGTTTCTTGAAGGTTTCAGAAAAGGAAGCACAATGAGTTGTGTGTGCATCACTCATTGTCTGGTGGAAGGAAGCTGCCAGTGCACCAGGAGAAACGATTTTTTTTTTCTTAGCACTCATTCCTGTATGTATGGTTGTTCCTTCAACAAAGTTAATGGTAATAATTAGCATTCATTAAGCTGTTAGCTGTGTCTCAGACCCCTAAGTGTATTTATGTATTAGCATGTTAATTCTTAAAACATTTGTTCTATTTCTGCATTTTATAACTGAGGTGTAAAGTAAGGTTAAATGCTTTGTCTAAGATTCAATAGCCTGTAAGTGGTAAGAGTCAGGATTTGAACCCAAGTAAGCCTGACTGGCTCCCGGGCCCTCACTTTTAACGACTATTCTTCTCCAGGGTCATATGAAAAGGAAGAAGAATGGATTTATAGGGGCTGGAGGGGGTAGAGAAGATTCATTTGGAATACATTGAATTTGAGTTGCCTGAAAGTATCCAAAATAGAGATGCTCATTAGGCTAGAGGATATACAGATCTGCAGTGGGGCAGAACGGAGCCAACATTCAGGTGATTCTTAGTGTCAGTGGTTGGTATATGAAGCCATAGGGAAAGTCTATCAAATAGGAGATGAATCCATCTGAAAAATCTACTCTCAGGAAGAAGGTCCAGGAAAAAAGTATATGATAGTTCAGTAAAGGTATCACCACAGGGAGTTCACGTAATGTTGATAAAGATATTTAATTCTCTGACAGTGGAGGTATTATGTGCATGCTAGGTGCTGGGATTGAACGCGGCTAATAAGGAGGATTGGGCAGCAAGCATTTCTCTCATTTGGTAGTAGCCAACCATGTGCTGGGGCACATACCACCTCAGCTCTCACAGCTCTGTCCAGGAAGGTGCTATTATCACCCCATTTTACAGTTGAGGAAACGGAGGCCCAGAAAATTAAATAATGTGCCAAGGTTTGCACAGTTTTGAGTGGTAGAGTTTCAAGCCAGAGATTTGTGACTGTCCTGTGCTTCTGCCCCTGCTGTGACACCGTGGGTATAGGGCCAGCAGCAGGGTGAAAGCTTTGCTGGGGAAGTGGATCTGGCTCTCCTCATCATCATGCGTGCAATTGAAGGTTTATAGTTGCCTCTGACAGTGCTTAGAAGAAATAACCCGATCTGAAAAGATGTTGGGGACTAGTGAGTGTTACCAGCGTTTCCTCGCTCTCACAAAAGACCCCTAGAACAGCTGCAGTAATGGAAGATTTGCTTTGGAGCAGGGCGGGATCCCAGGTGCAAGCCGGTGAGCGAGCAGCAGAGGACCCCCACCTCCTTCACCTGTCACCCAGCGGCTGTCCTATTCTGGCAGCAAGCACCGTTTCCTAGGTAAGCTGCCTTTAGGCGTACCCTGCCCCCCAACCCCCAGACTGTGCAGTGATGTGGACAGGTCACTGATCTACTTCTCAGTTATTCAGGCAGAAACGATGACTTCCTGGCAGAGCCCTCAGGAAGCACCCCCACCCCAGCCCCAGGAAACAAAACAAACAGAACTCTTCCTATTCCCCTGTTTTGACATCCTCTTTCTGCCCGCCCCTCCCCCACCAAGAAAGAGCAGAGATTAGGACTCAGCACTTTTACTTTTAACTCTTTATTGTCATTAATATTAATGGATGATTCTTATTGGGAGAGAAGAGCTTCTCTCCCTCTGTCCCTCACTGCCTTCCCTCTCTTTCCTCTTCCTTCCTTCCTTCCTTCTTTCCTTCCTTCCTTCCCTCCTTCCCCTTTCCTCCTTCCCCTTCTGCCCTTCCCCTTCCCCTTTTTATCATTCCTGGTGTTTAAATAGCCATTTTCTTCCCAGTACTTTTACTGCTCCACAACTCAGCTGAGTCAGCTTATAGACCCTACACCTTCCAAGTGTTACCATCATCATTATTACCCTAGGGATGTCTGAATGTCGCAGGATGTTGTCACTGGTATGTACACGCTTACTTTTGTGGGCTTTGTTGTTGTCTGTCCATCATAATAAGCATTTATTATCTCTGTGGAAAATGATGCTTTCTGGAATGCTGTTCCTTTTCCTTAGCCAGCTTACAAAAGTTCTTCCTTTTAATCTAGAATGCTTCCATGAGCCTGGGCCCATATTTCAGTTTTCTCTCTTCTGCTATGGAGAGGTGTTTTAGGTCTGGCCTCCCTGGGAAGCAGATGGAGCTTTGAGTGCAGGTTGTTGTTTGGGCAGTGCTTTGGGAACAGCACCTCTTCTGAAGGTGGTGCTGATCCCACGGGGAGCTCTGGAGTTGGGGTGGCCCTAAGGTTGGGGACAGAATCTTGGGTGAGGTAGCTCCCTTTAGCCAAGGACATTGACTGGGGAGGAGCTGAGCTGTGAGCCACCCCCAGCCAGCACTCCTGGCAGGAGTGAGCATTTAAGTTTCAGAGCAGAGATCTGGGCAGAATCCCAGTATCCTCTGCAACAGCTTTTCTGTCCAGTCACCGCACCCTGATCTCTTGAGGCTCTGACGTCTCTTTTGCAGAAATCATCCAGGCAACATAAGGAGCCTTTTCAACTAAAAATACCTCCTATCTTCTTTTGCCCTAAACTGTATCATGAAGTTCTGTGTGATGAACAATAGAAACAAGCCAACATAATAATGGGGAAGTTCTGTTTTCCATTTTCTCCCTTACACTACTATTGTCACCATCCTAATTTTGGCCTTAATTACTTCTGTTTGGATTCATGGAATGGCTTCTTTTTCCCCTCCCATCTTAAAAATGTTTTTTCTACAGTTTCATTGTGATATAGTTGATATACAATAAAGTGCACATATTTAAAATGTACAACTTGGTAAGTTTTGACATATGCATATGCGTATGAAATCATTACAATAGTAGACATTTTACCACCATCTCCCCTAAATTTTGTGATGCTTTTTTATTCTTCCTAGTATGCCTTTTAGCCCCACCACTCCAGACAATCACTGGTCTTTTTTTGTTTTTTTTTAATTGAGGGGAGGTCTGGCTTCTTTCACGTGACTCAATTATTTTGAGATTCATCCATGTTGGCATGTATATGAGTAGTTTCCTTCTGTCGTTGAGTAGTATTGCACTGTATAGATAGATATATCACAAGTTGTTTTTCCATTAATCTAGTTGCTGGACATTTGAATTGTTTCCATTGTTGACAACAGATAAAGGTGCCATGAACATTTGTGTACAAGTCATTATGTGGACATCCATTTTCCCCTTCAGGTACTTAGCTGGATCACATGGTAGGTCTGTGTTTAACTTGATAAGAAACTGCCAAACTCTTTTCCAAAGTGGTAGTACCATTTTACAATCTCACTGGTAGTAAGTGAGCTGAATTTGCTCTACACCATCACCAACGCTTGGTTGTGGGTCTCTTTTTTTTTTTTTTAATTTTTAATGCTTTATTTAGTTTTGAGAGAGAGAGACAGCGTGAGCAGGGGAGGGTCAGAGAGAGACGGAGACACAGAATTCGAAGACAGGCCCCAGGCTCTGAGCTAGCTGTCTGCCCAGAGCCCGACGCGGGGCTCGAACCCACGAACCGCGAGATCATGACCTGAGCCGAAGTCGGCCGCTTAACCGACTGAGCCACCCAGGTGCCCCGGTTGTGGGTCTTTTAACGTTGAGTCAGTCTGATAATGTGTAGTGACACTTCATGGTTTTATTTTGCATTTCCTTATCCTAGCGGTCACTAAAATTTTTCTCTCATTTTTTCTTTTAAAAGTTGTATATTTTTTAGCTCTTTTATTTAGGTCAGTGCGCATTTTGAGTTGATCGGGTTTATGTTGTTCAGTAAGGGTTTAATTTTTTATATGTGGATACCTATTGTTCCAGCACCATGTGTTGAAAAGATTTTCCCTTACCCAATGAACTTGACAGCAATTCAGGTGACCATATATGTGTGGCTCCACTTCTGGAGTCTCTTCTATTCTTCTCCTGATCTGTATGTCAGTATGCTGATACCACACTACAGAGTACTATTACTTTATAAGAAGTCTTGAGATTATGTAGTATAAGAACTTCAACTTATTTTTTCCAAAATTATTTTGACTATTCTACATCCTTTATCTTTCCCCATTAGTTGTAGAATCAGCTTATTGCACCAGCTAGAACCTCTAGTTCACTGTTGAATAGAAGCAGTGAGAACAGCAAGAGTCCTAATCTTATGGAATAAGCATGCATTCTTTTACTGTTAAATATATAATATTAGCTTGGGGTGCCTGGGTGGGTCAGTGTGTTGAGACTCTGACTCTTGGTTTCAGTTCAAGTCATGATTCCAGGCTCATGGGATGGAACCCCATGTTGGGCTCTGTGCTGAATGTGGAGCCTGCTTGAGATATTCTCTCTCTCTCTCTGTCTCTGTCTCTCCATCTCTCTCTCCATCTCTCTCTCTCCCCACCCTGTCCTTGTCCCTCACTTGCACTCTCTCTCAAGTAAAATTTAAATTTAAATTTAAAAAACTTTAAAAAGGTATAGTATTAGCTGTAAATTATTCATAGATGTCCTTCATCAGGATGAAGAAGTTTCCTCCTATTTCTAGTTTGCTGAGAGTTTTTATCATGAATGGCTTTGAATGTTGTCAGATTTTCTGCATCTGTTTTTTTTTCCATGTTTATTTATTTTGAGAGAGAGAGAGCATGCATGTGAGCAGGGGAGGGGCAGAGAGGAGAGGGGAGCAAGAATCCCAACCAGGTTCCACACTGTCAGCACAGAGCCTGACACAGGGCTTGATCTCACGAACTGATCTGATCTCATGACCTGAGCCAAAATCAAGAGTCGGACCCTTAACTGACTGAGCCACCTAGGCACCCCTCTTTTCTGCATCTATTAAGATGATTATATGATTTTTATACTTTATTCTGCAGATATCACTTTAGCAATACAAGTAATTGTTTCAACTGAAAGCACCACTTGTGTTTTTTGTCCTAAACTGAATAATGAAATGGAGGTCCCCATGATATAAAACTAAGAATAACTAACTCAGTGGAGAAGACCTAGATTCCATTTTCCCCTTTAGTTACCATTGTCCTAATTTTGGCCTGAATTACCTCTAATTTGGATTAGTAGACTAGTTCCTAACTGCTCTTTCCACCCAGTCTCTCTCCCTTCCTGTCTTGGTCTGAGAAACATTTTCCTAGAGAACACTTCTGGTCATGTTATTAGTTGCTCTCATAACAAAATTTATCACTGGCCCCTCATTACCCTTAGGATAAGGTTTATCTGCTCAGTAGGGGGGGCTCAGTATCTCCCACAATCCATCTCTCTCTAGGGATAGGCCATTCCTGCCCTTCTTGATCTAGTCTATATATCTCATTTCCAATGGCTGTGTTCTTATACCTTAGGACACTTACACATTGTATGTTTTGTTCTTTTCTATATCTGGCTATATTTCATATTCCAAGATGATAGGAAGCTGAGGATATAAGCTGTGTTATGTTTATTTTTGTATACCTGTACATGCCTCCCTATATAATGCCTTGTGTGTGGCACTGTACTTTACTGTGCTTTTTGAATGAATGCATGAACATAACATATAATTTCCACAAATGCATATTTAATATCAAGTAAAAGAATGTATCTTTGGTACAAATGGAGAATATTTTCTCACGTCCACTTCTATATGTCCTCTTTAACTATGATACCTCCTGAGTGAGTGTTTTTTTTACCACTGGTTTTTGGGAAACATGGTGTGTTGGATCAGATGTTTTCATTTGAAAAGAATATGACATATTTTAGAAATGCAGTGGATCGCATACATGGTATTTTATGACTTTGAAACAGTTTTTCAGTTTGCAAAGTACTTCTAGTTATATATTTTTTTGACCATTACCAGAGTAATCCAATTATTCTTGGGGGGAGGGGGAGAAGAAAGGAATCTTAACTAAAACACAAAAATTCGCTTCACTCTGATACTGATTGAACCTAATAGCTCTTGTTTTGAATTTCATAATTCTAGAAGAGTTAAACTTGAAAATGTATCTCTAAACAATGGAGCCTCTGTTTTCCACCAAAAGGCAGTGATTGTGTTGAGCATTTTAACTGGTTATCAAACCTCAGGCTGCCGGTTTGAAGAGTGAACTTTGGCAAAAGGAACTTGGCTCTCAACACTGTTTTGCAGCTGGTTAGAATGTGAATAAACTTCCTATTGAAAGAGAGACATATCTTCTTAAAGGAGGAGAGGACTAAAGCCCTCAACCTATTAACCTTTCTCCTTTCTGTCTGTCTGCCCCAGCCTCTACTTACCTTTTTTGAAAGCATCTTCAAATATCAGAGAGAGAGAAACTCAGAAAAGAGCTAGACAGTTCTTGCTCCCTTATAATCCTCATCCTCGAGATTTATTCTTTGTGAAATTCCTACGTCAAGAGTATGGTTTTCTTTCAGATCTCTCCCTCATTAAGGAGTTGTGCAAATACTACAAGCCTTTGTGTTCTGTGGAGCTTAGCTCTTTCTGTTTGAGTTGACAAGGACTCTCTTTCCGTCTCTGATTCCTTGCAGGATAATGGCTTTAATGTCCACTATATGCTTCCTTAAGTGGCACTGTGTCATCAGCTCATGACATGCAGGAGGCTTTCTCCCATAGCACTACTTTGGGGCAGCATCATGCTGGTCTCAAAAAAGGTTTACTCCTTTCTGAATCCCTCCCTGCCTTCCCTTCACCCCAGAGTTCACTATCTTAACCAAAGTCTTAGAGTTTTCAAGTGAGGTGGTGATAAAAGCCGTAACAAGCCTTCACATTCTATAGAATTTTTTGACATTCTATAGGTATGTTGGAAGACTTGCCTGGAATTTATCGTTTCAAACAGTTCTTGAATGTTGCCTTACACAGTGTTCTCTTCTCTAGAATGACCTATATGCCTGTCCCTCATCCCCTGTATCCCTACTCTGTGTTAGGTGTCCTACATCTATGTTTTCTTACCCTTCCCTGCTTGGTGCTATTATGGCACTTAACTTTGTGTATGACAGTTATCGGGTTATGGTTTTTTTAATTAGGTGAGCTCCCATTGGTCAGAGAAGAACCCATTCACAACTGCTCCTTTTTTTTTTTTTTTTTTTAATCTCAGGTGTCTCATCTGAGTATCTGACAAATGATAGGCATTTGATTCATGTTTTTGAATGGACCATTTCATATCTTTTATAACTCGTTTAACTATTGCCCTTAAAGCCTTGTATGCTGGGTTAAAAATCTGTTTCTGCAGGGGTACCTAGCTGACTCAGTTGGTGGAGTGTGCGACCTTTGGCCTTGGGGTTGTGAGTTCGAAACCCCACGTTGAGGGCGCCTGGGTGGCTCAGTCAGTTGAGCATCGGCTTCAGCTCAGGTCATGATCTTGTGGTTTGTGGGTTCGAGCCCCGCATCAGGCTCTGTGCTGACAGCTAGCTCAGAGCCTGGATCCTGTCTCCAGATTCTGTGTCTCCCTCTCTCTCTGACCCTCCCCTGCTCATGCTGTCTCTCTCTCTCTCTGTCTCTCGAAAATAAATAAAACATTTTTAAAAAATTTAAAAAAAAAAGAAAGAAACCCCACGTTGGGTGTAGAGATTACTTAAAAATAAAATCTTTTAAAAATTTATATATATGGGGCACCTGGGTGACTCAGTAGGTTAAGTGTCCGACTGGATTTCGGCTCAGGTCATGATCCCAGGGTTGTGGGATCGACCCCCACGTCAGGCTCTATGCTGAGCATGGAGACTTAAGATTCTCTTTCTCTCCTTCTGTCCCTCTCCCCTGCTTGTGATTTCTCTCTCTAAAATTAAAAATAATAAATAAATTAATTAAATAAATAAATAAACCAGTTTCTCCATCTTCATAGAGAGGAAGAAGATGCCTTATCACTTTGTGAAGCCTTTGCCTCATTCTTGCACTGACTGGCCTTCATTTAAATTTCTTGAGTTAGTTTATACAGTTCATCTGGGAGATGATAAATTATAAAGTTAAAGGGAACCTGGGCCTCCCAGACTTTCATCCTCACAGCTCTATTCCAGCATTTATTAAAAATGATGCAAACTTGGCTTATGTCAGCTCTTCCACCAGTGATACTGGAGTTCATAGTGTGAATGCATTTGGAAACTTCTCCATTGGCTTATGTTGGAGCCTTACTCTGTCACTGACCCATCCTCATGTATGGATGTGTGAGAGAATTATATTTTTTCATTATCTAAAACTTTTGGTTTATAAGACATTTCACTAATTCTTTTTTTTTTAAAGATTTTATTTTTAAGTAATCTCTATACCCAGTGTGGGGCTCGAACTTACAACCCCGAGATCAGAAGTCACATGTTCTACCAACTAAGCTAGCCAGAGGCCCCTCACTAATCATTTTTAATATATTGCTGACTTAGCCTCTTGCTAGCACAGGACCTCACATACTTTAGTGTGAATGTTTTATACAATTTTGCAAAAGTATTTGCTCCTATCTTTTTATCAATGAGCTGTGGTTTGAGAGTAGCACCCCCACCCCCGCCTCAGAAAGAAAGAAAGTAGTTCTATATACATCTATCAGAAAGGTATCTTAAAGGGTCAGTATATTAATGTCACAGGATATTTAACATTTTAGCATTTTATTTACTTAATTGCTTTTGCTGAAAAGCTTTTCTTGGCCTAGCAGTTTTTAGACTGATTTTCTTTTCTCCTTTGTTCTGTTTTGATGAAATTTCCATCCCCCACCCCCATTTTTCATTAAAAAGAAAAAGCAATATGCAGTGTTAGTAGAGGCGATTTGGTATAACGGAAGGATTTTCAAGCCCCACAGATGAGGTTCGAACCTTAGCTCTGCTACTTCCTAGTTTGTGGGACGTTGAGTAATTTGTATCTTCTTGGAGCCTTGATGATTTTTTTCATTAAAATGATTATAGTAACTACTTTCATGGTGGTTTTAGGTAAGGTAATCCGTATCGTGTCAGTAACCATTAGAACTGTTTCTTCCTTCCTCTTTCCCTTCTATCTAAATATTTGATTTTAGCTAGACCTAACACCTCATAGCCAGATCTGTGCAAGGGGCTAAATAAGTACCTACTAAATTGTTAAAATGTAACTTTTAGAGAAACTCCATTGAAATATTAAAGAAGAGCCGCTCATAGAAAGGGCGACAATCTTGAATGTTGGTTTTCTTTTCTTGAACTGGTGCCTGAAACCAACTTGTCTTTGAAGTAAAATAATGAGCTGCTTATGGACATTTGAATTGAGGGTAAGAAAAAAAAAAGCCACCAAAACTTAGAATACTAGCAAATGCATTTCTTTTGGTGACTATTAAATAAGTGGATGCATTTATTTAAAATCATTTGAAGATGTACGGTTTTGATTGTAAATCACTGCCCTAAAAGAACTTTTTTTTTCTCTATTTAATGAAGGCAGATGATGAGCTCAGCTAGTGGCCTCTTTAAAAAAAACGCCGTCCAAAAGTGAACATGTGCTTCGGCGTTTGTTATGACTGAGCCACTGATTGCGTAATGTGACTTGGACAAGTTACTGATGCCTATTAGCTCCATTTGCATGACATAGAAATGATTCACACTCTTAGGCAACCTATGTCTGTAAGAAATGGGAACCACTGAAAATGGTATATTTCGCAAACATGTAATATGGTTTGAAAATTTTTGATAATAGTGTTTAATTATAGAACAGATTAACCAGAAATCTCTCTTGAATACCAGAAAACTTCAGTTGTTGAAATTCCTTATAAAATGTAGTTTTCAACTAATTCGTCAAATACTTGAGGGCCTACTATGTGGCAGGCAGTGTTCTTGGGTCTGAGAAGAGAGTGGTGAACAAAATGGGGCAGCTGACTAGCTCAGTCAGAAGAGCATTGCAACCCCTGATCTTAGGCTCATAAGTTTGGGTGTAGAGATTACTTAAAAATAAAATCTTGGTTTGTTGTCTGAAAAAAATCAGTGTGTTGTCTGACTCTTGATTTTGGTTCATGTCATGATCTCACACTTTGTGAGACTGTGCCCCATGTTGGACTCTGCAGTGGCAGCACAGAGCCTGGTTCAGATCCTCTCTCTCCCTTTTGCTGCCCTGCCACACTCATTCTCTCTCTCCCTCCCCGTCTCTCTCTCTCTCTCTCTCTCTCTCTAAAATAATAAACTTTTTAAAAAAGTAAAAAGAAAAACCAAAAATAAAATCTTAACTGAAGAACAAAATTGGGGCTGGCTCATTCAGAAGAGCATGGGACTCTTGATCTTGGGGTTATGAGTTCAAGCCCCCATGTTGGGTATAGAGATTACTTAAAAAAAATTAAAAATCCCTAAATAAAAATAGACACACAATTCTGCCTTCACTGGATTATATTTCAGAGGGAAGAAGGTAAACACTAAATAGATAAATATGTAAATTGTATAGTGCTATAGAGAAAAATGAAGCAGGAACATTGCTGCATTTATAGCTATGATAGTAAAGACCTCAGTAAGAAGGTAAAGTTTGGACTGAGACGTCAAGGAGGTAAGGAGGCAAGCTTGTGGACATCTGAGGGAGGAGGCTTCCAGACAGGGAATAGCTGGTAGAGAGGCCCGGGATCAGAGCTTGCCTGGCATGCCGGCATAGGGACCAAAGATGGAGAAAGGACACCTACAAAAAGTGTATGTTAGGACAGTGGATGAGACAGGTGGTGGCTTTTCCCCTGAGTGGTACAGATTTTGAGTAGAGAAGGGACATGATTTTATTTTGTTTGAAATAATCACTCTGGCTTTATGTTTAAAGTGGACTCTATGGAGCAAGGACACTTTCCTGCTTTATTAAGTACAATTTTAGTAAAAAGAGTCCATTGTTTTTTTAGTGAAGCATCTTTCAAGATAGGTAAGCGGATTTCTTTAAAAAAAATTGCAGCGCCTTGTAAAGATCAGCTTGAAACCCAGTTTTCATCAAGCATCTGTTCAAGTTTTTTTTTAAGTTTTTTTTTTTTTTAATTTTGAGAGCGCACGAGCAGGGGAGGGGCAGAGAGAGAGGGAGGGAGAGAGAGACAGAGAGAGAGAGAGAGAGAGACAGAGAGAGAGAGAGTCTCAAGCAGGCTCCACTCTATCAGTACAGAGCCTGACATGGGGCTCGATCTCACAAACTGTGAGATCATGGCCTGAGCCGAAACCAAGACTAACTGACTAAGCCACCTGGGTTCCCCTGTTTGTTCCGGTTTTTATGTCAGCCCTGGAGATAGGCACGGATATGGCATAGGGAGAAGATATAAGAGTTGAGTGTGACTAACCGTAAGACTTCCTGGAAGGTTTTTTTTAAAGAACTAAATTCTGCCAGTTTTTGAAATTCAGAGTTACCATTTCTATTTTTTTTAATTGTTTAACATTTATTTATTATTAAGAAACAAAGAGAGACCGAGCATGAGCAGGGGAGGGGCAGAGAGAAGGGGAGACACAGAATCTGAAGCAGGCTCCAGGCTCTGAGCTGTCAGCACAGAGCCTGACGTGAACCCACAAACTGCGAGATCACAACCTGAGCCAAAGTCAGACACTTAACCGTCTGAGCCACCCAGGTGCCCCAAGAGTTACCATTTCTAAAAGTGAAGTCCAGGAAAAAAATAAAATCAAAGGTCTTTGTATTAAGTTTAGTCAGTCAAGATTCCATGATTGATTTGTGGATTAAAAGAGCTTATTTTTCAGAGTTTTCTAAAAAACTTAAAAAAATTTTGCACAGGATATGCATCCTACATGAACAGCAGTGACACAGCCATGTCAATGTAGCAAGCATTTGCTGAATTATCGCTCTGTGTCAGGGACTGTGCTTGATATGGAAGACAATCCAGATAATTGAGATGTGGTTGCTCTCTGTGGAGCTCAGAATGCAGGAGTAGAGACACATTAATTTGAACCCACAGTGGCTTCACTATGGGCCCCCATCGAGATCCGAATGAAGGTTAATGAGAATATCAGACAGAGACAGTATTCAAATTGGGACTTTAGATGTTTATGATATGTCACTGTAGGTTCATTGATTATAACAAATGTATTATTCTGGTGAGTGATGTTGACAGTGGGGGGAGGCTATGCATGTTTGGGGATAGGAGGATATGGGAAATTGCTGTACTTTCTGCTGTTTTGCTGTGAACCTAAAACTTCTCTAAAAATCTAGAGTCTTTAAAAAAATTATTTACTGATATAACAAAATTATAAGGGAGCTTTTACCATCTGGCCCAAGGTTATGCGGATACTCCCTTAACTGATAGATTATGTTTGCCTTTTGAAGATCGATAAGGGACAGCATTTGTTTTTTGGTATGAGCTTTAATATTTGTCCTTTTGTGACTGGCTTCTCTTATTTAGCATGATATTTTCAGAGTTCATCCATGTTGCAGTATGTATCAGTACTTCATTCCTTTTTTACTTCCAAATAATACTCCCATCATGTTGGATACACAACATGTTATCCATTCATCAGTTGGTAGACATTGGGGTGGCTTTCCCTTTATAACTATTATGAATAATGCTGCTATGAACATTTGAGGTCACAGTATTTCACCAGGTCATGTCATCGCTGAGTATAATGAGCCATTGGGCCCCACTTTATTGGAATGATATAGGTCATGGATCCTCACCGCTACCCTAACTGGTCCAGGTGAGGAGCTGGTCATCAGGCACACTGGCACTGATGACTTTTTCGGCTTCTTGCTCCTTGGCAAACTCAGTTTTTTCAGTCAGGTTCAGGCCTCAGGCAGGAGATCACTGTGAACCAGAAACACTGCCCACAGCAGGACCAGAGAGCTAGTGCTTGTGCCAGTGATAGAACATCCAGAAGTCCCTGACCTTGGAGCGAAGATGAAGAGGAGGGACCCGAGACAGGGCATATTGCAGCCTGCCTGCTAGGGGCCTCTCTGTAACTCCGCTTGCCTGTCTTTGATGTCCTAGGATACTTGGCGTCTCTGGGAACTTTTATACCAAGGAGATGTGCGCTCGTTCCTACCCCCACCCCACCTCCACTTTCAGAATGAGAAAGAGAAACCATATGGGAACTGAGAGTGAGCATATGGGTGTGAGGAAAAACATACGGGCGGATGGAGATGGGGCTGGAGTACCCGTCTGCCTGTCTTTGTCTGCTGGCTTCTTAATGTGTTCTCCCTCTCATCAATTTTCTTCTTGGAAGGCTTACCTTTTTTTTTTTTTTTTTTTTTTTTTTTGCCTATACATGATTTAATCTTGAATGACCCATGATGTAAAAAGTCTCCAGAAATGGTTCCTTGGTTGGTGGAACTGCATCTCATTCTGCGTGACTCAGTGGTCCCTGAGTTGGGTATAATTAATAAACACTGTGGCCGATGTGAACCCTCAAGTGGGCAAAGGGAATGTTGCCACCAGAGGAATGAAGAACAGTCTCTATCTGTTTGAAGTCTTTTGAGCCTGACTTCTTTTCTCGCTCAAAATTTATGCCAGGACAATGCGGGCAGCGAGTTTTCCCAAAATGTCACCAAATTGGTTCAGAATATGCTCGGTAGGGGGTAAGGTGAGTGGCAGGTAAAACACCTCGACACTCAGTGGTATTCTTATGGCCCTTGGATTCCTTCTCAGAAGCTTTGAAGACCGCCAAAAAGCTACGCTTGTCCAGTCATCAGTGCTTCGCCCCCACCACGCCTGCAGAGAGGGTCAGCTGTTTTGAGCCCTGCATTGGCCTCATCCTTATCACTCCCCGGAAGACAGGAATTCGGGCTCTCTCACAGGATAGCTCGAGGCCCCCACTTACTCCTAATTACGAAATTGTGTAGTAAGCATCGCAGGCCGGTTTTTATGGTGACCATTAACTATGATTGATTGTCCTTGGTGAATGACTTCACTTCATGAGCAACCTCACGGAGTGTTTAATAAGGTGAAGTAGAGTCCACAGGATATCATTTAAAAATTACTGAAAATTACTGTTTGTGGACAGCGAAGATTAGCATTTAATTTGCTGTCCTTTGGTAATTAGGGTTTGCAGATAAGATGCTCTTTGGACAAATTGTGTTACTTTGGCAGTCTGTATCTTAAGTTGTCTACCTGCTTTCTGTAGTGTTTGCTTAAAAACAAAAAATAAAAAACCCTCCCGTAACTGTGAATTTGAATCCTGTCCTAAAAATCATCTACCACACCTTACTATAGCCCCTATCAGCAGAATGATAATTTTTAGTAGTTTCTTGTGTTTAAGCTCCAATTTCCCCTCCCTAGCCTTCTTTTTCACTCTGTGTCAGATTAATGGTATGTGTGTCCACGAAGCTGTCCCATCTTTCTAAAGCATTTATTGAAGGTGGGTAATCGCTCTCTTGAATATATATGAAATGTCTTGCCCCAGGAAGGTAATACTATGTATTGTACTTTACAGTCTATCTTCCAGTCTGTCATTTACAGGACAGGATGTATTTTTCATTACTAGATGATGGGGATTACTTTGCCACTTCAATCAAAACATGACCTTAGCAAGATCCAAAATTTAATGTGGATAATCTGTTTAATTTCATCTCTGCCAGAATGCCAAATACCATCCATCCCAATCCTATGGCCACTTACAAAAAAAAAAAAAAAAAAAAAAAAACTTACTGTAGTTTTCTAGCAAAACACATTTCTGAAATTGTCATTGAAAAGTAAATTTTGATTATCAAAATCCAATTTGCAACATACATATTCCTTCAGGGACAGAGCTTGTCCATAAATTGAGTACATCTATATATTTAATCTTTAAAAATTTTTTTTCTTTAAATTTTTTTTAATTCAGTACTGATGCCAGGATAGTTGGTTAAGCTTGAATATTTTACTCTGTTCCTTAAAACAGTAGTGAAGCCCGATGGATCCTTTAAAGGTGGGATAGAAACTGAGGAAATTCAGTTCATCTGGCACGTGTCCTGAGGACTTAAATCCATATCATTAGATTATCCTCAGTTATTCTGTGAGGATTTGCTGATGTGTTTCCTTCCATATTTGAAATTCCTACTTGTGCGGGTTTCTAAAAAGAATCTGTTTGGAGAGCCTTTAGATTTATTAATAATAAACAGTATGTTTTTCTGATTATGATTCTTCCAAACAAGACTTTCAGTTAATGATTGCCTTTACTGATTACCTACATTGTACTGGACATGAAGTAGGATATCATTTAACCTTTGTAGCAACCCTATAATCTGCATTATTATCTCTTCTTTAAAGATGAGGAAACAGGTTTACAGAGAGCTAAGTAACTTCCTCAAACATCACAAAGCTAGTATTATGTATGGATGAGGCAGTATTTGAACCCAGGTCTTTGAGATGTCGCTTTAATCACCATACTACATTCAGATGAATCCGCCAGATTTATCTTTTGGTTTTGAAACTTGCAAGCTCCTTATACTATACCCTTAAAAAGAAAATTCTGAACCCTAATCTATATGCCTTGCCATTAAGCTGAAATGACCAAAAAAAACAAAACAAAAAAAAACCCCAAAAACAACCCCATCTGGAGGCCAGACTGACCCTCTTGCCTTTTTGTACAGTATTACCTATCCACATCTTTGAACAGCTGTTGAAAATCCTACATGGTGCCTGCATGATGGACCAGCTTTTTATAACACTTCATATTGCGGAAATACCCTTGTGTTTTCGTTCATAAGTAGAATCATTTAAGGTAAGATTGACAGGACAATGACACAAATACTCTAAATCACCACCTGGAATTCTGAGAGATTAAACAGTCAGAGTCTCCCTTGTCCTTCCCACCAGCCAAGGTTCCCTTCTGGAGCTTCTGTGGATTCTACATCCTTACTACTTCTCAGCCTCGGATTTTCTTCTCTTTGCCCCCCTCCACTGACTAGTTTTAGGCATCTTCTCGTCTCCCATGTACTGTTGCCTTTCATTAAGTGGCTTCATTGGTTTCCCTGCCCCACCCTGACTTTCCTCCAATTATTCTGCTATCTGAGTGATCTTTCCATGTCACTCTCCTGATGCAAGTCCTCCTATGGCTCTCTAGTTTGCTCTCCTTGTCTCTTTATCTCCTGTATCAGTAACTTGTGGTAGGCTGAATAATGATCCATCAAAGATAACTTTATTTCCAGAACCTGTGAATGTTACCCCATAGGATGATAAGGACTTTGCAGATGCGATTAAGTTAAGGATCTTGAAACGGGAAGATTATCCTCAATTGTCCAGATGGGCTTAATGCAATCACAAGGGTCCTTCTAAGAGGGAATCAGGAGGGATAATAAGAGAGAAGATGGTCATGGGACAGTAGTAGCAGTGACTGGAGTGTGCTTACAGTCCAGGGCCAAGGAATGTAGGCAGGCTGTAGAAACTAGAAGAGGCAGTGAACAGATTCTCCCCTAGAGCCTCCTGACACTGGTATTAGCCCCTAAAGATTTTTTTTGGACCTCTGACCTCCTCCTGAACTTTAAAAGAGTAAATTTGTATTGTCTTAAGCCATTGAGTTTGTGGTAATCTGTTACAGCAGCAATAGGAAACTAGTACAAACCTGTTCTATAATCATTGACTTTCTTTTCCACTAGACTTGTGCTTTGCAATATGGTGGCTATTTAAATTTAACTTTAATACTAGATAGAAAAGGTAAACATTTCAGTTCCTCCCCAGTTACACCACATTCTAAGTGCTCAATAGCCACATGCGGCCAGTGGCCACTATACTGGACAGTGTAGGTCTAGAACATTTTCATAGGTGCAGCACATCCTGTTGGACAGAGCTGCTTAGGACAAGAATTGTGCCTGTGTACCTAGGTATAACCCATCTATTCTCACCCCCACTGCAAAGGGCCTTGAGTGGATCTGGAGCAGGCACTGGGCAGGCCCAGGAAGCAGGCTCAGGATGTATGGATAGGGAATTGAGAGCATATTCTGCATGTGGGGCAGGACTTGAGTGAAGGCAGTCCCTTCACCTAGGACTTCTTACTGGCACAGAGGCACATCTGCCCAAAGTCTAAGGGTGTCCTCTTTGCACCTGTCAGAATGGATGGTAGGTGCATAGCATTGTTGAATAAACAAATTTGTTGAAAACCTACTCATGCCCTGTGTTGCATGAGGTCTGGGATTTCACAATGAATAAAACAACCTTCTTGTCCTCATGGAGCTTCCATCCTAGGGGAAGAAACAGCAATAATTGTATACTCTAATATCAGGGAATGATACGTGATATGAGACAAATATCTATAGTAATGGGACAGATTGGTGGGGGGTTGGGAGCTGGTGGGTATATTTAAATTTCTTTAATGTTTTACTTATTTTTTTTGAGAGAGAGAGACAGCATGAGCAGGGGAGGGGCAGAGAGAGAGGGAGACACAGAATCCAAAGCAGGCTCCGGGCTCTGAGCTGTCAGCACAGAGCCCAATGTGGGGCTTGAACTCAGGAACCATGAGATCATGACCTGAGTCGAAGTTGGATGCTTATCCGACTGAGCCACCAGGCATCCCTGGTGGGTATAGTTTAGATACTTGGATAAAACCTTTCAGGAGTAGTGACATCTGAGGATAAACTTCAGTGAAGTAAGACAGGGGAGATGAGAAGAAAGGAAAAGGGGAAATTGATAGGGGGTTCAGTTTCAGTCACTGTTGACACTTCCCACGTTGTGTCCCATGCTTCCCTTTGTATGGTCACACTGGATGTGTCCACACTGGCCAAGATTGTATTATTTGACTGATCATTGTTTAGATAGAAAATTGTGTGTCTCTGTATACAGACACACACCCATTTACAATCCGAGCTGTTCTAGTTGGAGAGGACCTTTACACTAAAACAGTGTGCCTTTCAGAGCAGTGCAGAATTGCCAGCCTGTTGTAACTTTTCTCCTTGACCTATGCTTTGCTGTTTGAGAGCAAGAAACTGGCTGATTCTCTAATCCCCACTGTACTCTTAAAACCACTCTTTAGCTGAGCCTGGGTAGCTCAGTCAGTTAAGCATCTGACTCTTGGTTTCAGCTCAGGTCATGATCTTTGCAGTCATGAGATCGAGCCTTGCACCAGGCTCCATGTGCTGAGCCTGGAACCTGCTTGGGGATTCTTTCTAACCCTCTCTCTTGGCCCCTCCCTACCCTCTCTCAAAATAAATAAATAAACTTAAAACAAAAACAAAAAAACCTACTCTATAGACCTGTGCAGCCCGGTAAGGCAGCTACTAGCCTTATGTGGCTATTCAGCACCTGAAAAGTGGCCAGTCCCAGTTGCAATGTGCTGTAAAGGTGACTACACACCAGATTTTGAAGATTTACTACAAAGAATTGCCAAATATCTCATTAACGCTTTTATATTGATTACATATTAAAACTATAATATTTTGATATTTTGGCCTAAAATATATTTTAAATTAATTTCATCTGCTTTTTCTTTAATACAGCTACTCGAAAATTTAAAATCACATACGGAGCCTACATTTGTGGCTCATTCTATTTCTGCCTACTTATTTTCTGAGGTTTCTTGGGTTTATCATTTGGATATGTAAAATGTTGGGGGGAGCATCAGCCACAGACTAATGTCTAGACCATATAATATTTAACCCCACAGGAACCACTAGTTAAGAGGGAAGAATCAACAGATGTTGTACTCTTCACTAGATTACTGAGTTTCTTTGAAATATGACTATTATATACTTTAGAATTGTATCTCCATTGCATAATTTTCTTCTTTTTAGTTTTTTTTCCCCCAAACAGAACATTTAAAGATAGTGAATGTCATCTCTTTTAGACCAAGGTACAATTTTTCAGGACCACTGGGGAAAATTTTTAATGAGAACCATCTTTGAAAGAATTATAAATCCCTACATTCTTTTCTTATGAAATTACCTGGTATAAATGAAGATAACATTGCTGAAATAGACAAAATCATTGTTTTTTTAATCAACATATTTGTCAGAATGGCTTCAAAATTATTTTCTTTTTAAATTGGTTTTGTAAAGAAAATCATGTAATTAGAAACAGCAAAAGTTGCTGAAGTAGTAGACTATATTTCAATGTTTTTCCTTTGGAGGGGGTGTGGCACAGAGTCTGTTGGAGCTGGGAGAAGAAGTAAAGGATTTTTAAGAACGCCCTTTTCACATAGTTAAAAGCATGGACTCAAGTCAGATTTCCTGGATTCAGAACCTAGCTCCACCTACTAGCCAAATGACCATGGCAAGTTCTTAACCTGTTTTTGCCTCAGTTTAATCATCTGTAAAATTGAGGTAATAATAACACTTACGAAAATTAAATGAGTTAATTCATATAAAACAGAACAATGCCTGGGGCACCTGGGTGGCTCAGTCAGCTAAGCGTCTGACTTCAGCTCTGGTCATGATCTCATGGTTAGTGAGTTTGAGTCCTGAGTCAGACTCAGTGCTGACTGAGCGCAAAGCCTTCTTTGGATTCTCTGTCTCCCTCTCTCTCTGCCCCTCCTGCGTGCATGCTCTCTCTCTCTCAAAAATAAACATTTAAAAAACAAAACAGGGGCGCCTGGCTGGCTCAGTCGGTTAAGCATCCGACTTCAGCTCAGCTCATGATCTCATGGTTTGCGGGTTTGAGCCCCACATCGGGCTCTGTGCTGACAGCTCGGAGCCTGGAGCCTGCTTCGGATTCTGTGTCTCCCTCTCTCTCTGCCCCTCCCCTTCTCATGCTCTGTCTCTCTCTCTCTAAAATAAACAAACATTAAAAGAATTTTCAAAACAAAACAGAACGCCTGACATAATTTTCACTCAGCCAAGTGTAGCTATAGTAGTACATTATTATTACAGTTGTCATTACTTTTGTTAGATACCTTACATAGACATGGAAACTTTAAATTTGAATTTACTAAACCCTTTTTTCATTCATAACCTTTATCCTTTGGACAGCAGTGTGAGTCCATGGGGGGGGGTGGTTATGTATTATACCTGTTTTAATGATGGAGTCACTTGAGCCCAGAAGAGAGTAACTTGCCCAAGGTCATGCAGGTACTTAAGTGACAGAACTGGGAGTCTCAGCCAGGTCTCTAAACAGGCGTTTGTCCTTCCCAGCAGCCTGATGAGCAGGACTTTGAAACCTCAGGGTTTTTTGCTGTGGTAGACGTTAAGACTAAGTAACTCCCTAATTAATTTTGGGTTTTCCCTCTTTGAATTATACCCCAGGAACAGCTCACCAGTGAGTACTTGTGGGTGGCTTGAGAGTGTGTTTATTTTATGCAAAATCCCAGCAAACTCTAAATTTAAACAAGATGACAGAGAGTCCTCTTGTATTGAAATGTTGGTGTCCTCATCCAACTGATATTTAAAATCCAGCTCTATCCCTCTTCACTGTGTAACACTGAGTCACGTTTGTCCTTTTGTAAAATGAGTCATACTACTTTGCTCCCCAAATAAGGATTGGGATTTTTTGGGTCCCTTTAACTATTTTCCCATAGAGAATCTATCTGTCCCTCACTTTAGGCTGGTACTAGGGGAGAACTTATAGGCTTTGAAGTCTGACAAAGATGGACTGAAACCTAGCTCTGTCACTTTAATGCTTTGAGGCCTTGGACTAATCACCTAATCTTTATGAGTCTTAGTTTTCTTATCTGCAAAACAGGGATATTGGAATGTATTTTGTGGGACTTTTGTAAGGATTAGCTGTAATCTGATAAAGAGTGTGGCCCTTAGGAAGGGCCAGTGATAGTGGTTATTGATGCTCTGGAAAATCTACCTGTGTACAGGCATTGAATCAACCATTAAAGGTTGGAAAGTCTAAATGGATATAACCTAGAGCTTTCCGTATTAGAAAAATATTTAGAATATACAGCAAAGTTATCAAAATTAATCTCATGATAGAAAATCAAGTGGGTTTTTTAAGTTACACTTTCTAACATTTTACAGCATATATATCTGCTTTTGTGGCAGTAAAGGATTCTTTTTTAAACTAAACCATTTATACTTTTTAAAAAACACAAAAAATAATTGTACCATATTAACAGGTGTGTTCCCCAAGATGGGTGATTCCCCCTCTTCCTTTTACTTTTCTAATTTTCTAAAATGAATATGTTTGCATGAATGAGGGAAAAAATAAGAGTGCTTTTTATTTTTTCAGTTTATTTATTTATTTTGAGAGAGTGTATGGGAAGGGGCAGGGAGAGAGAGAGAATCCCAAGCAGGTTCCATGTTGTCAGTGCAGAGCCCATCCCACAAACTGAGATTATGACCTGAGCCAAAATAAGAAGTCAGACACTTAACTGACGGAGCCACCCAGGCATCCCCAAAATATGGATTCTTAAGATACATGTTGGGGTTCCTGGGTGGCTCAGTCGGTTAAGCAGCTGACTTCGGCTCAGGTCATGATCTCACGGTTTATGAGTTCCAGCCCCGGGTCGGGCTCTAGTATGACAGCTCGGAACCTGGAGCCTCCTTTCTGTGTTTCCCCCTCTTTCTCTGCCCTCCCCTGCTCATGCTCTGTCTCTCAAAAATAAATAAATGTTAAAAAAAATTAAAAATATGTCAACATGTTTTAGGACCAGTACAAGTAAAAATGATATTAATAACAATAGGTACCATTTGTTGGGAATTATCTGTGAAAGGCTCTATTTGAATTCTTTACATGTATTATCTAATTTAATCCTGATAACAATTAAGTGAGATTGGTTTCAGTGGAGGTTTAAGTTTATATAAATTACCCAAGGTCAAGACTCAGAATTTCAAAGGAAAGAAAAGCTTGCTTATAATAACAGAGGAGATTTTCCCTTACATTCAGCTGAGGAAACAAAGTTTTCTGTAAAATTTATGACTAAGTTCTCGTTGGACCCAGTCTTCTCAGCTGTAAGCTGTCATGCATACCTTAAACTACCATATAGTGAATTCTTTTTCTCAAACTTCTCTTAACTGGGCAGGTCAGGAGTGGATGGGGAAGGGAGATGGGATTGATTGAATATCTTTTCCTTGAATTAGGCTTAAGGGAGAGCATAGCAGAAAAAGAGTACAGGTATCAAAAAGGGAGGAGGTTTATTAAGTGAAACCAAGTAGTGATACTGAAACCTGGTTTTGTAGCACTCCACGTATGGGAGGTTATGGGTGAATAAATCTCCTTATAGTGGGTAATGAACTTGGCAACGGTCTTCCATTTAGCCTTTTGTTTCCAGAGTGATTAGGAAAAGATGTTAGGTTAATTTTGAAGGAAGTTTCATATCTGAGTATTCATACCTATTTGCCTATTAACCTTTAAACCTTTTCTTTCTTTTAAGTATTTCTGTATTCACTTCTCATGATTTGACTTATTACATTTTAGACTTTTTGATTGGTTGGCTTTGTTTTGTCTCTCGAGTGCACTTACTCGTACGGAGTACCCTTTTGGGAGCATGAAATTTAATTTAGAAGTATTTCTGTGAATTCTTTGCAGAGGGCGAGGGATGTCCCAGGTTATTCATCTTTATATAAAAGCAACTAGTATGAGTCATATCATTGGCATTTCGATAGATTTTTGTGCAACCAGTGGATGATTCTTGTTGTAGTTCAAGGAGACTTCTCTGAGGGTTAGAGTTGCCACATAGTAGTACGGGCTGCTCTTGGGAGACAGGGAATTCCAGGCAGGCATGGACTTGGGAGAATTTGATCACCAGACAGCAGATAGGGCTAAATGACTTTTTTTTAATGTTTCTTTATTTTTGAGAGACAAAGCATGAGTGGGGGAGGGGCAGAGAGAGGGAGACACAGAGTCCCAAAGCAGGCTCCTGGCTCTGAACTGTCAGCACAGAGCCCAATGTGCAGCTCAAACCCACAAACCGTGAGACTTGACCTGAGCTGAAGTCAGACGCTTAACCGACTGAGCCACCCAGGCACCCCAGGACTAAATGATTCCAAAGGCTGACTGTAAATTCGAGATTCTGTGATTCTTCTGTTTCTCTAATATGTCCAAAGAAAAGAGATACAAAAAGTAAATTGGAACACAAATTATTCAGTAAAGCCTTCGATAGCAGTGATGGCTAATTGGATTTCTACCAGCACTGGGAGAAGTGCTTTTCTCAGATTTCTTAGTCAGCAAGAACAGTTCTTGAGAAAGAGTTCCAATAAGATTGGACTTCAGATCATCTTCCAGTTTGAGGCTGAGCCCCAGGAGAGAATGGTGAGAAGGAGAAACTGTTCTAGTATTTTCAATTCCCAGAAAACTGGTGTGAGTTGTAGAGTAAGTCAAGCCATTGGCATCCAGGTTACAAATAAATTCACTTAAAAGCTGGGAAATAATATTAGTAAATGTCACCTTGCTTGATTGATTTTCCACACACCATTTACATTGCTGCCTCTTTTCTGAGGGCCCTCAAATTGTCATTAATCTGGATTTTATTTCTCTTATATTTATGACAATTGAGGAGGGTGCAGTTTTGTCCAAAAAGCTTAGAATTTCTCTCTGTCAGGGAGCACACAGTGGTAGTCTAGAGGCAAAAGCTGGCACAGAGATGGGTTTTATTTGGCCTGTACACTGTTTTGTTTTAATTTAATTAGTTGCTGATATTGAAAAAGTTGGCTATTTTGCCCAAAAATCCAGATTTCAGGCTTCTCTCAAAAAACAAAATAAGATTTGGCATAACTGCATCAGGCTTCCTGTGTAGCAACTGTCATCTGGGGCATGGTGGCTAGATGAGGCATTCGCTCCCACTAAGCACAGTCATTCCCTTCCTTTGTTATTTTATACCCTGACACTTCATTCATTTTTGGGACTTCTGCTTCAGAGGGCTTTTGAGTTTTTGACCCTTGCTCTGTGTGTAATGCTCCCATGCCCATCTTAAGACTCTAAGCTATTATTAATTTCAGTCTCGGGAGGGGACTCCTAAACAATGTAAAGTGTTTCAATGGATTTGGGCAAAGTGCTCTGCCTTTGGGATGATCCCAGCCAGCCAACCTGATAACCAGAGTGAAGAAGAAAAAGGTATTCATCCTGGGCCGTGCTGCTGGCATTCAGGAGAGCCCTAGTCCAGGAGATAGGGCCTGGAGTGCCCTGTGGACGGTTGCATGCCTGAACTCAGGACTACTTGGCACCTGCACTGGGGAAGAATCCCGTGGAGTGGCAGAAGGCTCAGTGCCATCCATTCACACAGCTTTCTGAGTGCCGGCAGGCAAGAGAACATCAGCTGTGCCTGTGAGGAGTGTGAGTTCTCACCAGAAATATCTAAACTTAAAAGGAGGGGGGAAAATGTGCTGTGGGTCAATGTGGAAAGCTGGGTTTTACTCTATTGGTCTCATATTTACTGAGAAGGAAGATGGTGCAAGAATTACCAGAGATTCTACCTGCTTTTAATGGCCTTTCTACTCTACCCCTGAAGTGCCAAAATAATTAAAATGCTTCGGGAGCTGCAAATTTTAACTATGACAATAGAATGAATACAAAGAATATCTAAATGTCTACTGCTTGGTCTCAGAGCTACAAGTAGAATTAGGGTACTGTGAAAGAAGAGCATGGAAGAGTCGCATGCTCAAGCACGGAACTTGAAGTTGCATCAGACGTGAACTCCATGTTCATGAACATTCATGGCCAACTTCGATTTCACCTAGGTTTCTAGAGTCTTACAAGGGGAAGATCTTATGACTCTGACCAACTTACACTTTTTAAAAAGAACATTTATCTATTTTGAGAGAGAGGGAGTATGAGCAGGGGAGGGGCAGAGAGAGAGAGAGAATGAATGAATCCCAATCAGGCTCCATGCTGTCAGCACAGAGCCTAACTTGGGGCTCGATCTCACAAACCATGAGATCATGACCCGAGCCAAAATCAAGAGTTCGATACTTAACTGACACAGCTGCCTCGAGGCCCCTACACTGTAGTTTTAATACGAAAAAGAAATTATGCTTGACCTTGAAATTTTATTCTCAGGCTGGCCTAAGACTGCAGCCTGATATCTGGGATTTGTTAGAAGTAGAACGTACTTTTTGGAAATTTAAGGGCCCTCCAGTGCCCAAGACTGGTTCAGTGACTTCCTGAAGACCTTTGTCACTTACTGCACATTTTTTTAAAAATTTATTTTGAGAGAAAGTGCATGCACCAGGGAAGGGCAGGGAGAGGGAGACAGAGAATCCCAAGTAGGTTCCACATCATCAGTCCGGAGCCAAATGCCCCGTGCAGGGCTCGATCTCATAAACCTTGAGATCATGACCTGAGCTGAAATCAAGAGTCGGACACTTAACTGACGAAGGCAGCCAGGCACCTTCACATTTGTTTCATTTTCTCCACCTGCCCTCTTTCCTCATCTACCCCTCATTTTCCCCCTCTTATTTCTCTCCCTCTCCTCAGTTCTTTTCTCCTTAAACTGTTTCCCTTTATCCTTTTCCTGCTTCAACCTTCCCTCCTTTCAGTCTATCAGCTAATTGTTTTTCACCTTCATCTTTTTATGACACAGGTATTAGAAAGTGGTGGAGGGACAGTATAGTATCCCCCAAACTGAGAAGGCACTTAGAGATCAGAAAATGAAGCAGGCCACTCCACATAGCTTACACAGAGTTTTGTTCAGGGTAACTTACTGATGGAGGGTGGGGCGGACAACGATCCGGCTGCATAGTGATTCTCCACAGTCCAGACCTTAGTCCACAGATTTTAGAGAGCAAGCAAGGAGTCACGTGGAAGGGCACTGCAGTGAGATCAAAGGGTTCATGTGCACCTCAAGCTTTGGCATCCACCTAATTAACAGTTAACCTGTAATTAGATCTTGTAGCACTACTACCTGTGCATCAGGAAGGGGAAAGCCTATGTTATTTCTAACAGATTCATGGGAGGCCAAAACGTGCCTCCCCCCATCCTCGCCCCGGTGAGCATTTCTAAAGTACATATAGTAATCCCCAAAGGTCCTGGAACACATACCTCCAAGGAAGGTCATCTAGCAAACATGAACAAAGATGGAGGGCCAAAGACAGAGTCACTGTTGTCAGCAACCCCACGACAGAGTGTTGTTTAACAGAGTCAAATAGAACAGAGGAAGTACACAGTGTGGGCAGAGACCTGGGGAGCAAAGGTTCAAGTAAAAGGCAATGTCTCGATTATTGATGCATAATTGGTGGAGAGGTGGAGAGAAGCTCACTGGTGCTGAGGATTTGGAGGAAGGACAGCATTTCACAGCAATGCCCTGGGCTATTCATACATCTGATCATGTTTAAAAATCAGTGTCTTCCAGATAAGAGTAGCTGTGTAAAAGAGTGGACATGACAGAGGTCATAAAGCTAATATTGTATTTAAGATCTTAAAAAGAGCTTATAAAAAGGTATAAGATTAGAAAATGCTAGGATTTTTACCTTAGTATTTCTGAACTGCTTTTTAGTGTGAAGATTAAATGATACAATATCTTTTAAGAAGTATACCTTTTCAAAGTAAATTACAAAATGAATGGACCACAAAAGAGATAAGAAAGGTGGAAGATAGGTATTGTGAATAATTGTTCATTTTAAGCTACTTTAATTCAAAACTTAAGTCTAATTAAAATGAAATAGAAGTGGGACACCTGGGTGCCTCAGTCGGTTAAGCGTCTGACTCTTGATTTCAGCCCAGGTCATGATCTCGTGGTTCATGAGTTTGAGCTCCACATCAGACTCTCTGCTAAAAGCATGGAGACTGTTTGGGATCCTCTCTCTCCCTCTTTCTCTGCCCCTCCCCTGCTGATGCTTGTGTGTTCGCTCACGTACGCGCACGCTCTCTCTGTGTCTCTCTCAAAAAATAATAAACTTTAAAAAATGTGAAATAGGCAACTCTGATCATATATGGTATTTATAAATCCTTCCGTTCCATATCAGTATTCTGTTGAATATAGTTGACACTGTCTCCCTTGTCTAAATTAGCATAAAATGATTTTAAGAAATCTGTTGTCAAGAATTTGGCAGGAAGTATCATTTTCCAGTTATTTCATCAGTTAGAACATAGTTCTATAGCTATTTTTTCTAAATGTGAATAATAAGCATTTGTTTTTAACTTATTAAATAAATAAATTGAAACATGCCCTATAATAAATGAATGAGGAATTGAACAAAAAATAGCATCCCTTACTATTTTACAGTATTTCCTTTTAAAATCCCCCTAATAATTGGCCCAACCCCTGCTTACCTTATCACCCTGCAGTATGGAACAGACTGCAATCCATGTATGCCCTGAACTTTGTCCATAATACCCTTCCCCTACCTGTTCCCAACTCAGCACTTGTCTATCTCCTAACTCTGGTGTCGCCTCAGAGCCCACCCTGATTTCCCTGGGCACTTTATTGTTCCTTCCTGTGTGTTTTCACAGCACTTTTTTCCTGCTTCCATTATAGGACTTAGTGCACTGCATTGTAAATGATCATCGTTATAAAAATAACAGTAGACTGGGAGCTTGCCTGAGAGGCCCTGGGGGTGCAAAGCAGTTTGGTTTATCTTTGTTCTCCCAGAGCTCAGCACCTGCAAGAGGCTCAGTTTGTCAGACGAGAAGTTAAAAGGATTCTTTCCTCACTTGTTCACTTGTTAAGTGGACATTGTTGAGGAAACATTGTTGAATTCAAGTTTTGCAGATAAAAGTTGGATGTTTGTGCAGGACTACAAATACTATTTTATTATAGAGTTTGGCTCCTACCTGAGGATAAAATAGAAGAATGTTATTTTTAATACATAGGTTGTTAATCAAACTGTACACTTTAATTGGACATTTGGTATTTTGAAGAGGTGAAATAATGAAGAAAGTTAACATTTCTGACATTTTAACAAGCTGATGTTCAGTATTTGCTTAGGCCTGAAAAATCTTGAAAGATATATATATAAATAGATATGAATATATATATTTTAATATTGTCTCTTTTAAGGATTTTGTAGCCTAAAGCTTGAAAGGCATTGATTGCATGTTCCAGAACATTGACTGTCAGTAAATGGAAAATGAATGTTGAGGAAGCATAAGCACTTGACTGTGTTCTGCTTTCTTTGTATCAGCTCCTGAGCCAGAGTCTAGTTCACTTTGGAGCCAGACGTTATTGGAGCTCTCACTTACTGAACCGTAGTTAAATCAAAGTAAGATAGAAACTTGCCAGTAGCCATCCATTCAAAGTCTGTAATAGAGACCTAAAGAAAATTAAGTGAAATGATTAGTGTTTCCTTTGTCATTTTCCTAGACTGAAGTATTCTCTATAATAGAAGTAGACATATAAGATGCCTTTATTTTTTTTTAACTTTGTAGTTTATTGTCAAGTTGGTTTCCATATAACACCCAGTGCTCTTCCCCACAAGTGTCCTTTAATTGAGAGATGTGTAAACATGACAGTCAGTGGATTTACCTGGAGTCTTTTTCCACTGTTGACCAAATAGGACATGGTTAATGGGGAAAACCTTGTTAGGGCTGCACGCCAGAAGGACCACATGGAGCGAAGAAAGAAGGGGTAGTGATGGGGCTGTGGGTTGTGGGGAGAGGGAAATGGAAAACCATTTTATGATTTAGCAAAATGTGGGTCCTGAGTCCATATGTACATAACTAAGCCCTCTGATAACTTGTTATCTTTACTAAAGCAAACGTACATCAGAGATGGTTATTGAGCATCTATTATGTGTTGTATGGAAATTTAGAAACATGGTATCTGTATTCAAGGGATTTCTAATCTGTGTAGTTAAAACTTTACAATAATTTTAACATATTAGCAATTTATAACAATTTACAATTTAAAAACCATTTAAAACAGCAGCAGCTGACCTAAATACATAATTTCCCATAAAGCCACAACATTCAGAAAACACTAGGAAATTAGTACCAGTCACTTAGCTAGTTTTTATAAAATATTTGAATTTTGCGGGGAAAAGGAGGTTCTTTTGGCTTTTTTAATTTAAGTAAATGATAGAAATATATGGGGAGCCTGGGTGGCTCAGTCAGTTGAGCATTCAGCTTCGGCTCAGGTCATGATCTCACGGTTCCTGGGTTTGAGCCCCACATCAGGCTCTGTGCTGACAGCTCAGAGGCTGGAGCCTGTCTTCGGATTCTGTGTCTCCCTCTCTCTCTGACCCTCTTCTGCTCACGCTGTCTCTCTCTTTCTCTCATAAATAAAACATTAGAAAAAAAAATTTAGAAATATAATCACTCCTTTTCTAAATGATGCTTGATACTTGGCAGTTAAACTTTATTTGATACATTAAGTTATATACGATATACGTATCTATATACATCCTAACAAATTATCTAGAAAGCCAGGTCTGGATCACTTGCTTTGTTTGGTTATATACTATGTATACTTGTTGAACATTATAATTTTGTATCGTGAACTTTAGAATCAGATAAACCTGAACTGGAATTCAAACTTTTGTACTTAATAATTGTAGGACTTTGGACAAAATAAACTCTCTCTGCTTTGCTATCCACATCTATGTAATGGAGGCACTAAATAATAGAATTGTTGTAAGAATTAAATGAGCCAAACTGCATCAAGTACCTATCACAGAATCAGGAATTTAGTAGGAATTCAATATTCTCCTCATATTTACCATGTAAATGGTAAATTGCTTGGGTGGTTAAACTATGCACTTTAAAATCGTAATTACTGCAATTAAGGAGAAGAGGCTTAATTTGAAAAAGCCTCAATTTGGTGTGCCTGGCTGGCTTAGTTGGTAGAGCATGCAACTTGATCTCGGGGTTGTGAGTTCAAGCCCCATGTTGAGTGTAGAGATTACTTTAAAATCTTGAAAAAAGAAAAAGCCTCAATTTTCAAGCGATTCAGTACAAAAGATTAAACTATTTAAATGTTTTTCATTCTTAAACCTTAACTCCCCCCTAAATGTGCAAGCTTTCGATTTACTCCATGAGACTTCATGTTGAATTATATCAGGAAAGAAAGTCAGTGTTTAGAAAATGCCCTGAACCTTTGAAAGATCAGCAACACAGGCCATTCCAAAAGGTAAATCTTTGTGTTCTCTACACATCGTTTTCCTCACATGGTCTTTTTCTGGAAGTAAAAATCAGTCTACTAATACGGGCTGAAATGTCCTTGCTTAATTATGGAGAAGTTAATGAAATTTTATCTCTGCTGCCTTCCAAATACAAGCATGATAGTGAATCATTCAGATCTGTACTTCCTTAAACTGATGTTTCTTGCAGTATTAAACTGCAGTAATTGATGACCTTATCTATTGCCTTTTATCCTGGCTAGGTAGCTTTCATCTGGAAAAAAGAAAAAGATGCAAATTTGTTTTCCATACTTCACCTGAAAATGTTATCTAGTCCAAAATACAGTGTTTAGGTCTCAAAAACTATGAAAATTGATGCTTTTGTACTAAGCTTTTATTCTAAAATAATGCTGACGTTAATGTCCTTTCAAATGAAGATGTTGTGATGAAAACTTAAGAATGTAGATATGGGCCCTCTCTAAGTGTCAGAAATGTTTTGAAATTGACTTTACTTTTATATCCAAAGCAATGACGCATAACTGTACTGAGTGGACGGTTTCTTACCTTGTTTTATATCAAAAGGTTTTATCATAATTCTACTCCCCTCAAATTACGATAACCATCTCTAGAGCTTTAGGATGAGGCCATGGTTTTCAACTTAGAATGGAAACAACCTGATGTTATATATGTCTGTGCTATTTAGTTTGCTTAAATTGTTGGTGATATCCTAATTTAAAAGTAGAGAAAAGGGGCACCTGGGTGGCGGAGTCAGTTAAGCATCTCTCTCTTGATTTCAGCTCAGGTCATGATCTCACCGTTCATGAGTTCGGGCCTCGCTTTGGTCTCCCCCCTGATAATGCGGAGCCTGCTTGGGATTCTCCTTCTCTCCCTCTCTCTCTGCCCCTTTCCTGCCCCTACTGTCTTTCAAAATAAATAAAATAAACTTTAAAAAAGTAGAAAAAGACTAGGAAGTTATATTTTCTGTGAGACAGTAACCCGGGAGGTTACATTTGGTCCAGCCACCCTAAGCTTCCTTCCCCAGAACCTAAATCTTGTGGGCCAGGATATCAAAAATAACATTTTTGGTTTAAGGAACTATGTTTCCATTCCCCAAACTTGCACAACCTTCCAAATTCTCCATATTCTTTAAAGGCAGCGCAGGCCAGCGCCCGCCCTCTAAAGCCATCACAACTGATAACCCCAGTTAGTCATCAGCGTTCCTTTTCTGAAAGTCCCTTAGTCTGTGTAGTCAGTATTATCAAATCTAGAACTTCTTTCTTCATTTTCATTATGTATTTTATGATAATTGATTAATACAGTGCTTCACAAGATGAGAAAGTCTTTTCATTTCTCATTAAAGTCTTTCAGTGTCTATGACATCTGTAATTAGTATTACCATTTTGCAGTTGAGGAAAGGTGGGTTTCAAGAGATAGTTACTCCTCTAAGGTCACACAAGTAGTGTCTTGCTACTCTGTATTCTATCCCACATTTGCATTATGCTTAAGTCTTGTCTTCTCATCAAGCCTGCTAATATTATCTTCAAAAACCTTTTTTGATGAGAACTCCACATTTCAGATTCCACTTATGAGAAACCAAGTTTCTAATTTACTCATATCCTAGAGGAACTTTGTCATATACATGAACTATATTTCTTTAAAAAAATTGTTAATGTTTGTTTATTTTTGGGGGGGGTGAGAGAGAGAGAGCGCGCGCGCACGCAAGAGCAAGCATGAGCAGGGGATGGACAGAGAAAGAGTCACACACACACAGAGAATCTGAAGCAGGCTTTAGGCTCTGAGCTGTCAGCACAGAGTCCAACACAGGACTTGAGCCCACGAACTGCAAGATCATGACCTGAGCAGAAGTCAGACACTTAACCAACTGAGGTACCCAGGCACCCTGAGCATATTTCTAATTTTAGATTTTTTAATAGTCATTTTAAAAAGTGGGAAGAAACAGATGAACAGGTGAAGTTAATTTTTAAAATGTCTTTAATGTAACCCAGTGTCTAAATTTTTAAACTTCAACATTAATGGTTATCTGTAAGACATTTTACATTCTTTTTCATACTGAGATTTTGAAATCTGGGGCACCGGGGAGGTTCAGTTGGTTGAGTGTCTGACTCTTGAATTTGGCTTAGCTCATGATCCCAGGGTTGAGGGATTGAGCTGCAGCTTGGGTTCCACATGAGCGTGGAGCCTGCTTTGGATTTTCTCTCTCCCTCTACCCCTCCCCCTCTTGCACACACACATGTGTGAGCGCTTGCTCTCTCTCTCTTAAAAAAAGATTTGAAATTTGGCGTATATTTTACACTTACAGCACCTCTTAGTTTGGGCTAGCCACATTGGAAGGGCTCAGTATGACTAATGGCTGTCGGGCAGCAAAGCTCAAAAGGTTTCTCTACAATGTGGTTGAAAATCAGCTTCTCCTTTCTGATAACAAATTAAATGGAAATCCTCATTAGTTCCACACCACATGACAGACATGAGTAATTCATAACTAGTTAAAATAATAGGCTTTGGCAGAGGAGAACATGGATACCATTCATTCTTGTAAGCGTTTTTATTGTTGTTGGTTCGTTTTGCCCAGAAAGTCATAGTTCAAACAGGGAACCATACAGTTGACAAAGGCAACTCTTATTTCATGAAGTGTAGGACGCTTAGCATTTCATTTATTTAGTTATTTGTGTGATTTTTCTGGAAAGCACGTCTAATTATGTATCTTCCTTGTTCAGAATTGTTCAGTTCTTCTTCAGTTGTGTTTCCTGAAGTTGCGCACTGGAAAGAATCACCTGGGCACATAATTAAAATCCTCCATTCCAGGTCCTGCCAAACCAACAAAATAAAAATAGCCACCTAAGTTTAGGGGACCAGACATAGGTATTTTTAGTAAGCACCCCCAGTGGTTCTTGTCATCAACCAGTTTGGGAAACTGGTTCGGCTATTAAGATACATAAAATCTTACTCCTTAGTGTTCTCCACAGGACTGCCCTGGGCCCCTAACTGGACCTCCCCCACCCCCAGCCATCCAGGGTTGGGTTGCTGCAGCAGAGAGGCCCTGCATGTGCATATGCTGTTCGTTCCTCCTGGAAGACCCTCGCCCCTGCACATGTCAGCAAACTGCCAAGTCAACCTCAGGATCACCTCCTCAGTGCCCACCCCTTTGCCCAACCGTGGAAACTTCTGCACACCTCCCGTTGCTCCTTGACATTCATACGTTAAGGCCCTGAAGGTCAGTGGCTCTCACTGTGTGCATTGCTTGTCTTCTCACTGAGGATGGGGCCCATGACTTTCAGTCTGTTACTCATAGCCCCTGGTAAGGAGCCTGGCACAGGGGAATAGTCAGTGACTGTAATGAAAGCCTCCTGGTACGAGTCATAACAGCATCTTCACCTGTTGCGTGGTGGTTTGCAGATTGTGGCATGCTTTGCATTCCCATCTTCTCATTTCATCCTCACCTGTCTCTTGAGGTGGGACTGTCATTTCACAAGGTGGAATTTGAGAGGTTAAGTGACTTGCCCCATGTCTGATGACTCGTCATTGATAATGCTGTAACTCCAGTCTGGGTCCATACTGATGTCGCCTAATTTCCTTGCAAAGTGTAAGAGAAGCGTAGGTCTTGGATTCAGATTTCTGGTGAAATGGAGAAGTGATCTTTGTTTACTTTTGTGGGCTTTTCTTTTTTGCTCCAAATTTCCAACCTAAACAACATATTTCACCCAAGTTTGCACTAGGTGTTTAGCTAATTAGCAGCTGCAAGGTTGTATAGATATTCACAGGAACGGTGAGCACGTGAACAATTGACAGAACAAGTCAGATTCCCATGAGTTCTTGGAGACATTCCAACGGCTCTCCCTATCATTTGGGGAAGATACCTTATTGGTATTTTCCGTTGGGTAAAGGTACTGATAAAGCCTAACAGAGTATATACTTTTTTATTATCATAAGGAAAATCTGACCAAACAAGATTATGAAAAAATTGAGATGGTTTGTGATAACTTAGAAATGTTGCTGAGTTTTTATTTACTAGATGAGCATGAGTGTCACCCTCCATCTATCAATTTTATGCAGTAATCTTCGACATCTAATAACATATTAGAGAAGCAACCCATTCTCATAGACTCAGCCTTTCCGTGAAATATGCATCAGTCTGTGGTCTTACTCAAATTTATTTTAAGAATTGGGACTTCCTTTTTATCAGAACAATAGGAAGAAATGCCTCTGTTTCCTTCTTTCCTAGTCAATTCCATTTTCTTTAGTATTAGCAGATTTGTATAGCTTAGAGGAACTATTTCCGTTTTTTTATGAATTAGTTGAGTAGTTTGAAAGCATACTTTTCTGTGTCTTGTTGTTGGGTTATTAATGTTGATTCATTCTGCGGTAATGCTCTGGTAGAACAGAAATGAAATAAGAGTCATTTTTTAAAACACAGCAAATGTTAGCCTTGTGAAAATGGCCATTATTATTATTTAGTAGGTCCTGACCCAGATGTAAGTAATGACTGCTTAGAGCCTCCTCAGAGGTGGCATTTTTCTGCCTAAAAAAGATTGTTGTGTTTCGGGCCAGTGTTGAGGAGTCAGGATAATGAGCCCCCTAATGTTCTGTTAGGTAAATCTTCTCTATGCCATTAGAATTGTAGCAATTAATAATATACCTGTGATCCTAGCCTGTTAGTTCATTTACTCTTCTGGCTTATAGATAAATTGAAGATGAAGTAAAAATACTGAAGCAAGAGCCACCATGAAGACAGCATTTTAAAATGCTTGCCCTTATGTTGTCAGATTTGATTAACTACCAGAAAAGTAATCATGAAATTGTGATGCAGCAGTTTATCTTTTTCTTTTAAGTTTATTTATTTATTTTGAGCATGAGCCGGAGGGAGGGAGAGAGAGAGACGTGAGCAGGATCCACACTCAGCGCAAAGCCTGGCATGGGGCTCAGCCCCACAACGCTGGGGGCTCAGGACCTGAGCTGAAATCAAGAGTTGGACACTTAACTGACTCAGCCACCCAAGGGGCCCCCTTTTATTATGTAACAACTATAAGTCACCCATCATTTAACTCACCTGCTAAATGTGTACAATTCAGTGTTTTTCAGTATGTTCACAGCTTTGTAACCGTCACCACGGTCACTTTTAGAACATTTTCATCATCCCAAAAAGAAACCCGCATTCCCCTTAGCAGTCCCCTCCCATTTCCCCCAACTCCTCCAGCCGTAGTAACAACTCGTCTGCCTTCTCTGCGTTACTCTGTTCTGGATATCTCATAATGCAATCCGTTTCCCTTCATGACTAGTTTCATTCACTAAGGTTATGTTTTCTTTGTTTTTTTTTCTTCTATAGTTTATTTTCAAGTTGGTTCCCGTATAACACCCAGTGCTCATCCCCAAAAGTGCCCTCCTCCATTCCCATCACCCCCGCTTCCCCTCTCCCCCTCCCCCATCAGCCCTCAGTTTGTTCTCAGTACTCAAGAGTCTCTCATGGTTTGCCTCCCTCCCTCTCCCCAACTATTTTTCCCCTTGCCCTCCCCCATGGTCCCCTGTTAAGTTTCTCCTGTTCCACTTATGAGTGAAAACATATGGTATCTGTCCTTCTCTGCCTGACTTATTTCACTCAGCGTAACACCCTCGAGGTCCATCCACGTTGCTACGAATGGCCAGATTTCATTCTTTCTCATTGCCATGTAGTATTCCATTGTGTATATAAACCACATCTTCTTGATCCATTCATCCGTTGATGGACATTTAGGCTCTTTCCATGATTTGGCTATTGTTGAAAGTGCTGCTGTGAACATTGGGGTACATGTGCCCCTATGCATCAGCACTCCTGTATCCCTTGGGTAAATCCCCAGCAGTGCAGTTGCTATAAGGTTGTATTTTCAAGGTTCATCTATGTTGTAGCATGAATCAGTACTTCATTTCTTTTTATGGCTGTGTAACCTTCTATACCTAGACCACATTTTGTTCGTCTGTTCCACAGTTGATGGACATGTACGTTGTTCCACTTTTCAGCTATTATAAATAATGCTGTTATAAACATTTGTATATAAGTTTTTGTGTTCTCATTTTTCTTGGGTACGTACCTAGGTAGGAGTAGATTTGCTATGTCTGTGTTAACTCTATTTTTAACCTTTTGAGGACCTGCCAGATTATTTTCCAAAGTAGCTGTGCCATTTTGCATTCCTACCAGCAGCGAGTGAGGATTCTGTTGTCTACACACCCTCGCCAACACTTGTTATCTGTCTTTTTTATAATAACGATCCGAGCAAGTGTGAAGTGGTGTTTGCCTCTTCCTGACAGCTAATGATGTTGAGCCACTTTGTGTCTGCTATTGGCCATTTGTAGATCTTCTTTGGAGAAAATATCTATTGCGATCCTTTGTCCATTTTAAAAATTGGATTATTTGTGTTTTTATTAATAACTTGTAAGAATTCTTTACGTATTCTAAATACAAGTTCCTTCTTAGGTACATAATTTGCAAATACTTCTCCATTCTTTGTGTTGTCTTTCCACTTTCCTGGTGGTTATAGTTGTATACGTTGTAATGTACTTATCCTTCAGGGTATTATGTCTTCTAGGCTCTTCCACCATCTGGGTCAGCTCCTCTTTCCATAGTTTCCATAGCTTCCTGGTACATTTCTCCACTAGAGCAGAGAGTATAGCATGTTGATACTATCCACTTAGGATCTGTATTTCCTACCAGAAGGAGTTGTGTCTTAGAAATCCTCTTAACTGTAGTTAGACCCTGCCTAACACAAAATAGGAGCTCAATAATGGCTTGATGAACTAAATTAAAATGAAGCTTGAGTTTCAAAAAAAAATTATCCAGATCAATACTAATACAAAAAAGCTAATAGAAAGGGTTCTGAAAGCTTGTCTTTAAAGAATCTGCAGGTGGGTAGGAAGCTGTAATCCCTTCTACAGAAATAAGACTCACACTTTTTCTAGAAATCACTCCTTAATGTGATACTTTCACTAGTTCCAGCCCTAATGATTCTTTGGTACCTCAGATGACAGTGGTGCTACATCCTGTAGCCACCTGTGGTCCCAAAGCAAGGATTGGTATGGTATCGGGCAAAGTGCATCACTGCTGGCTTCTTTGATATGTTCTGCACAGTGGACCAAAATGTATATGACTATTTATTTTACTCATTTATTTAAAACTCTTAAATTCCTCAGTGCCATATCATGTTAGATCACATCTAGTGAGGTCATATGAAGAAACCTATACCACGTGTGCTGGGAAGTGACCTACCCTAACATTGTGCTGCATTGTGGCTCTGGTATGGTGTAAGGAACCCAAAGGTTTTCTTTCCTAATAAGACATTTCTTGTGGTAGTACTTGTATATTGATTTTTCCCCCTACTGTCTTTTTTTGTGATCTTTTCCTCATTTGTCTCCAACTTGTCTAAATTAAAGAGGTAATCAAATGAATTCTCTTCCAGATTTTAGAGCATATTTTATTGTCTCAAAACCATACCCTAGGTTCTGTCCCTTCCCATTTTCCTCATTGAAAATGCTACTAGTGTCCTGTTTTGATGGGGGAAATTACTGACAATATGAAATAACTGTTACTCCCAGCGCAAAGATGAGATTTTTAACCGTTTAAATACAGTCCTCCTCAAAATTCCCTGGCTTGATTTTAAACCCTGAAGGAAGCAATCAAGAGAAAATCTAAGAATGAGCCTGAGGAAGGAAGCCCACAGAATTTTTGTGTAGTTCTATTGAGGTCTGTACTCTCAGCCACTTTTCTTTCTGATTTGGCACCAAAGCAGCTTAAAAGAAAAAAAAAAAACACCCCAGTTGACAGCATAAGACGATTGATTTATTTTTCTCTTAGCACAGCAAGATGGTGCTAAAATTACCAAATCTGAAAAAGGCTTACTTAGATTTCTGAATGAGAAATCCCCCCACCCTTGATTTCTTTTTTCTTCATGAGACAAAAATAGTTCCGTATTTGTGGGGGAAAGTTTGGCAGACACGGTGATTATAATACTGTATTGAAAAACACTTACTTTGATTGACTAAAAAAAAAAAGATGCTGTTCATGGTAGTTAAAAGCCTGTAATAATGTTTTCACTCTGGTGTTCACCACACTTCTATGACATTAATAATAGGATCCCCCAATCTAGAGGTGGAGAAACCAAGACAGGACACTTAAGAAATGCTTCCTGTGGGGCACCTGGGTGGCCTTGTCGGTTAAGCATCAGAATCTTGATTTCAGCTCAGGTCATGATCTCACAGTTTGTGAGTTCAAGCCCTGTGTCAGGCTCTGTGCTGATGGTGTAGAGCCTGCTTGGGATTCTCTCTATCCCCCCACCCCCTGCCTCTGCCTGCTCTCTCTCTCTCAAAATAAAAAATAAACTTAAAAATTTTTTTTAAAAATGCTTCCTGTGATTTCCCAGTCCTCCCCCTAAAGCCTTGTTGCCTAGAACATGACATTATTGAGGGCCTTGTTTCATAGTTATTCTGTCTTTTTTGCCAGGATAAAGTATTTAATCTCTTTAAAACCTCAGTTTCTTCTTCTTTTTTTTTTTAATTTTTTAAATGTTTTTTATTTATTTTTGAGAGAGAGCGTGAGCAGGGGAGGGTCAGAGAGAGAGGGAGACACAGAATCCAAAGACAGGCTACAGGCTCTGAGCTAGCTGTCCGCACAGAGCCTGACACGGGTCTCGAACCCAAAACCATGAGATCATGACCTGAGCCAAAGCCGGACGCTCAACAGACTGAGCCACCCAGGTGCCCCCTCAGTTTCTTCTTTGTAAAATGAGGATAATACTCATACCTACTTCAGTAGGGTGTAGAATAGTGTTTGATTATTGTTAGCCATTGTTAAATTGAGCACGTTTCCTGACTCCCCCTTCAGAACTTGACCAGCCTGATGATTAAACTTGAGCTTGATTAAACATGCCCAAATGTATGCATACATATTGTGAGCTCAGTCTTTTGCTATTGAAGAAGGATAAGTTAGAAAGGGATTGAGGAAGTGTTATTTGGACTTTGATTTCTTTTTTTTTTTTTAATATTTTATTTTTAAGTAATCTCTACAACCAGTGTGGGGTTCGAACTCACAACCCTGCGATCAGGAGTTGCATGCTCCACCAACCGAGCCAGCCAGGCGTCCCTGGGCATATTTTTATATTCTATTAACTTTATTCATCTTTCCCAGAGTCAGTAAGTATTTGCTAAAAGTGAGGGCTTTTAGGGAATACTCACTGACTCTGGGAAAGATGAAATAAAGTTTTCCAGTATGAGTTTTCTTGCCTGGAGGTTAGCACTGGGTCTCGGACAAAAACAAGTCATAGTTACTGCTGTATCTCATTTTCCAAAACACACAGGTTCTGTTGTTACAGTCATTTACAGATAGGTTTGCATGACACACCTTTGCTTTTGTGTTTTTTCCCCTAAATCAGTAAAAAACTAACCTTCACCTTTCTAATGTATTAAAATCATCAGAGGATTCTTTTCAGGATTATATGTGTCAATAGAGCTCTTAGTTTAAACACTCTGTAATAACTGAAGGCCAAGTGAAGAGCCTTTGATGTTGTGAACAGAATAATAAAGTGGAATCTGAGGATTCCATTTATGAATGGATTATTTGAATATAGAAAGAAATTATTTTTGGGCAAGACATCCCTATAAACCCAGAAGCTATGTGTTTTACAAACTAGAAGTTTATGCACTAAATAAAAATTACCAGATGTCAGTGTCTGCTGTGCCTGCCAACTGGCACATATGTGGTGGTTCAGAAGTCTGGAAGAAATGATGCTCACATCTTTGCCATTCAAACTTGAAAGGGATAGTTGAGGTAAAATACTGTTGAAAAAATTACAATGCACTTAGCTACTCAGAGATGTCACATGTTATGAATTGTTATCTTAAAGGCCTTAATTTATTTGCTCTCATGACTCCATGCGTGTTTGCGGCATTGCAAATGTAACCCATATTTCTATCTTCATTTATTACATTCTTTCCTGGGACTTGGCTCATTCTTTTAAAGGGTTAACAGATTATGTAAAGAACCGATCTGGACCCAGCAGTCTCATTAACGTCTGAGACAGAGCTAAACGTAAAATAGGATTTGTAACTTTCGTCTTGCACGTACCCGCACACCTCAGTAGTTTTCACAAAATCGTCAAATAGATTCTCTTCTTTTCTTCCTTCCTTAGAAATCCGAGCTCAGCTGGTAGAGCAGCAAAAATGTCTGGAGCAGCAAACAGAGATGCGAGTTCAACTTCTCCAGGACCTGCAGGATTTCTTCCGGAAAAAAGCTGAAATTGAGACAGAATATTCTCGGAACCTAGAGAAGTTAGCAGAAAGGTTCATGGCAAAAACAAGAAGCACCAAGGATCATCAGCAGTACAAGTAAGAGAGACTTGACTCAAATTCATCTTTACAAGGTTATAGCCTACCTTCTCACCATCCTTCTTGGTTTTGGAATGTTCCATCTTTGGCAGATAAGCTATAGATCGGCATATCCCCACGGATGAAAGCAACTCTCCACATTTATAATTTGTGAGCACCAGCGTATTACATTTTTTAATATCTCAACAGTTTTTCTTTCTAATAAATATATATTTGTGGCAAACTTTATATATAAGAAGAAAAGGTGTGTGTTTATAAAATTCCTGCTTACAGAAAAGTGGGAGTTGGTCTTTACCCCAGGAAGATATTTCAGTAGGCACATTTACAATGGCTGCTTCTCCAAGCAAAGACCTCAGGATTTCTCTAGTGATTTTGTATGAAAATGAGCAATAAGGATTGCTTGTGTTTAGCTCCCCACAACCCAATCACATTTGTGATCACTGCACTTGAGACTGACTTAAACTAAGGGTTTTTAGTAAAATGTTTATGACCAAGTATGATTAAACCTTGAATTAATTGTACTTCATTTGTTTAAAAAATACATACAGATTTTCTGACTGTGAAATTTACTTTGTAATTTAGATCCTAGAGACAGAGAAAGAACAGTAGGCAACTTTAATAGAGTATATACATACTATGATGTTGTTAAGTGCAGGATACCATGGACAGACCTGATGGAAATCCCTTTTATAGTGGAGGTGGGGAAAGGAAGGCCAAGGGAAGGCCATGGGAAAAGTGATAGTAAGTGAAAACATGAAGGACTAGTTGGCAAATTGAGGTAACAGAGCAGGGTGTTCCAGCAAGGGGAACATCCTGTATCAGGGAGTAGAAGGAAGGGGGTGTAGGGCAGTTTTGTGGAACAGAAGGAGTCCATTGGGAGCAAGTAGTGAGATGGTGAGCTGTGTCATGCAGAAACAGAAGGAGGGTGGGAAGGGAAGGCAGGAAAGGTGAGGTGCTAGAAGAAGGCAGAGAAAGAGAATTCCCAGTTTTAAATCTTGTTGGCTCAGACAGAGGAGCAGACGCTATGTTTTTTCCCTTCCACGAAGTGGAAATATGCAGTCCACAGGTGTAAACTGTACCAGATCCAGGAGGCCTGTAGGTCCCACTTCACAGTTTGAACTTTGTCTTGATTGCATGAAAAGCATTTGGAGAGTTTTAAGTAGAAAAGTGAACCAACTCAGACCTTCATTTTTAAATGATGACAAAGACCACGGATAGGGCGGTGGACTGGAAGAAGCCATAATGGAGGGAGGGAGACCACGTAGGGGGCGCTCACAGTAATGGCGTGAGCTAGCAACACAGCTTTAAATTATATTTAAAATATAAAAATTTAAAGAAAGGCAGGTCTTTCTTTTCTGGAAATATAGTAGTAAACTGGGAGATCTGAAAAGTATTTCTGCTATAAAACTCCCAGAAATGCTGATTAAAATATAATGGACAACATTGTAAATGTGTAACTGAACTCATAGGAAAGTAAGGGAAATTTCCAGGGGCCAAAAAAGGAAGAGGGGACTGTAAACTCAAGGGGACAATTATAGCTGCCCCTAAGTCCCGTGTGGGGCAGAGCATGAAGCGTGTGCAAGGGAGAGAGCTGGAACTGAGAACCTTCCCACCACCAACCCTATTGCATGGCACCCCAGCCTAAAATCCGTACCAGCGGAACTACTATCTCTGTGCACTGGTAAAGCTGAAAAACCCCTTAACCCCTTGCGGCAACATGGAGTCCAGTCTGCCCAGGCTGAGCTCCAGACTAGAGGGGGCTGTAGAGAAGCCTGTCTTTGTCTTCACTGTTGGCTTTGCGGCACAGTTCTTGATAGGGAGAACTTTTTTTTTTTTTTTTTTTTTTTAATGGCTAACCTCCAGTGTTGGTCCAGTGTAGAAATAAATCTCAGTGATGATTCCCAGGGTGGACAAATGTCAAATGTACTTGACAGAGACTAGAGCTGGAAAGGAGACTGGACCCAGTACTGAATTCACATTTATAGTAACTGTCCCTTTTTAAAGTGATTACAAACAAGAATACAACCCATTCATCCATTCAGTAAATATTTTTGAACATCTTCTGTGTTCCGCACTTGGTAATCGGTTATGCTGAAAACCTGTATGGACCCATGTACCTTAATTTGATCCCTTAGTGGTTCAGCTGCCCCTTTTTTCTTTCTCCTGGTTTGTTCACATGTTTTTTGTCAAGAGGTAAACAGTTTGGAATTTTCTTTGACTTGGGCTTATTGAATTTGGAACTGAAGATAAATCTACAGAAGGGCCAAACCAGGAGTAGGAAGAAAATCAAAGACTTTATGAAAACATCAAACAGACCTGGTTTGAATATTGGCTTTCCTGTGTGACTTTGGTCAAGTTGTTTAACCTTTCTGAGCCTTGGGTTCCTAACTTGTAAAATGGGATTTGATGACCATTAAATGAGAAACATGACGAAGTCCTTGATGTGATTGATAGCCCACATGAGTTATGCACTCAGTGTCCCTTCTTCTCTTCAGCAAACAAATGTTAAATCTTCGTCAGTTCTCAGCTTTGGGATGCTCATTGTGTAGAACAGTCCTTACCTTAAATTTTCCACAGAACACAGAAGACCAAGGCTTAGATCAGCCTTCCTGAACTCAAAGACTCTGATAATAGTTTTAGTCTTCAGCAAATCAATGTGCCTCGCTAAGCTTCACCTCTCTCACTAATAGAGGGGATACAAAGAATTTCTGCCTTAAATTGTAGTGGTAAGGATTGTATAGAGTTAATGTGTGTCAAGTCTTTAGACCAGCCAGCCACTAGATAAAAATAGCTAACTTTGTATAGCACTTATTGTGGATCTAAGGCATTATAGTAAGCATTAACAACTATATGTTAACTGAAATCATCCTCATAATACAAGTCCTGTTGTTTTACCCACTCTACAAATGAAGTTACAGAGGCATAGAGAAGTTTAGATAATTTGGCCAAGATCACGTAGCTAGTTAGTGTAGTTCTGGGATTTGAACTTGGACAGTATGGATCTATATTCTATGCTCTTGTGTAGTATTTCTTCTAGTAGGTGCTCAGTAAATGATAGCTGCTGTTATTGTTGTATATTGTTGCTTACTATTAAGGCAATAATGCATGCTTTTTCAGCAAGTGAAATAACATTTATTTAATGCTTAACCTGGGCAGGGCACTCAGGATACAAAAATGTAGGAAATGTTCTCAAAGTAGGAAATGTTCTCAGAGAACTTATGGGTACTTCCGCATAAAGGATATACATAAAAGTTAATATATTAATGTAACATTTACCTCTTAGGCTGACTAGACAGAGAATGTCAGTAGAAAGACTTCTATTGTCTGCCATAGACACAATGCCCCTTGCTTGATGGCTTTGATTAAAAAAAAAAAAAAAAAAAAAGGAAGTTGTCTAGGTTGAGGGTGTAATTCTAATGTGCCAGGAGGCTTTTCTAGTGGGTACCAATGCTAGGACCCTAGAAAAGAGGGTTTTCCCCCTTTGACTGTTCCTGCTTTCATCTGATATTTCCTCTTCCTTCCAAAAATGATTTTTATTTGATTCAGTGTCAGATATTGAATCTGAGGAACTTAGGGGCAGAAAGAGTTGACTTAATGATGTCTTTCCTAACTTAATTAATATTCAGAGTCATAAGTGATTGTGGATAATAAGATAGCATGTCCAATACAAATGGCGCTAGTGTCCCTGAGCAGGATAAGCATTCTTGTGCCTTTTTTGTCATTTTTCAGTTAGACTTTTAAAAAAAAAAAAGCATTGTCCTTTTTTTTTTTTTTTTGAAGCCAGTTGGTTACTGTTTTTTGTTTGGAGGTGTCCCTAAGATTTTTTACAAGTCATCTTTCATAGTTTATATTCACTTTTAGTTTTATTCTCTAGAATAAAACAAGGTGTGGTTACAAATCTGAAATAGTTTAATGACAGGTAATAACGCAGTAAACCTGTTGGTTCTATTCATGAGCCTTCAGACAATGTCGTAAAGCTGTGATTCCCAGGAACACTTCTTGGGAATCTGGAGTTTATATATCAGGGGATTAATAAATAATCCTCGAATGTATGTCCTATGGAAAACATACCTAGCCAAATCTCTTTTCCAGCAGCAGACTGGACATTCAAAGTAGACTTTGTAAGCAGTGGCAAACCACAGTCTGTCTGTGAGACAGTAGTCAGTAGATTTTTATGTAAATATCAACTGCTTTCTTCAATGGGGTGTTTAAAGTTGAAAGCCTGCCTGAGTACTGTGTGTGTTAGGGACCCATGGCCCTTGTCAGGAGTGTGGGTTTGACTGGTGTTCTTGGTCCAAGTTTTTCCTTCCAAGCCTAGGGAATTGCTGGCTTTCTGCCATCATAGCCTGGAAGGCTGATGTGCTGGCTCTTGAGGAGCCCGATGAGCAGTGCCCAGAGTAGGAAGAAGAGCAACAATACCCATCTGTTGTGGCTCCTGCTTTGCCTTGGTGACTTCCCTCAGCTGGTTGGGGCAGCTTTGAAATTGATGGTAATTCTGTTTTTCTTCACTTCTCAGGAAAGACCAGAACTTGCTGTCTCCAGTGAACTGCTGGTATTTGCTTCTGAACCAAGTGAGAAGAGAAAGCAAAGACCACGCGACTTTGAGTGACATCTATTTGAACAATGTGATTATGCGGTTCATGCAGATAAGTGAGGATTCCACCAGGATGTTTAAAAAGGTACATTCTGTCAATCCTGCTGTAACGTGCTTTCCTATAAGCACGACTGAGAAGGGTCTGGTGCCTTCATTACTTAATTGTAGTCTGTTAAGTTTTAGCTCCAAAAAATAAAAGAAGGAATATTTTAAAGACACAGAATAAAAAGTTTGACCTGAGCAGGCATGCTCGTAGAGTTGTAAATCACTGAATCTGTGAGCAAAATTTTGAAATGAGATGTACGTGCAGACTGTACCTCTGTCCTTAGGAACACATTGGCTGCAGTTAGGAAAAACCAGACCAGAGAGGAAAAGCCTTAAATTCTGTGTTTTGGGCTCACACATGATCAGACACTTGCGAAGAACAAGATAACCAGATGTGCTGCTCTCTTGGAAAAACTGTGACTGTGATTTTTTTTTTTCTTGCTCTCACCAGACCAGCAGTGGAGGCGCTGAGAGGGTGACATGAAGAAAATTCCACAGGGCACAGAAAATTCAGTCTCTTACATGCCAGAGAGCTTCCTCCTTCCCAAATCCATTTTAAAAATAGGAGCTGGGCTTTTAAGCCCTCTTACCATTGTTACTACTCTCAGCCAGCTCTCGGTAATTTTATTTTTGTTGAGAACAATAACAAAATTGGACCATATCCTGTGTAGAGAATGCAGCTACTCACCCAATGAGAGGAGCTTTCAGTTTTTATATTTATAGGACAATGGTTCTCCCCACCTCTCCTCAGCTTTGTGCTAGTGGTGTTTGGTGCCGATTCCGATATCTGAACTCTATGCAGCAAGTAAGTATTAGTTTCAGAAAGTGGGGGGAAAGAACCCCTTGTAGATTAATGACATATTTATGTTTCAAAGGGGCCCTTGAAAACAAAGATGTAGTGTTAGGCAGGCCAGCTGGAAAGCCTCTTAGCCATGTTTGATGTATCCACAGTAGGTTCTATTTCTGACCTAGAAATGGAATTTAGCAGACTCCAGGTCCTCTTCTGCTCCGTGAAATAGGGGGGAAAAATGTTTCAAACAACGGAGGATCTTTAAAATATCTTGGAAGAACATATTAAGAAAACAGGTAGAGAAATACCCAATGTGTCTTAAAAAAATAAAGATCTGAAAAATAGTTTACATGGAGCCATGAAAGTAAAGTGATTTTCTCAGAAGTCAGCCCTTTCGGCCAAGGTCTTATTTAGTTCACTGGGTTTTTTGTTGTTGTTGTTTGGTTTTGGTTTTGTTTTTGGTTTTTGGTTTTTTGTGAGCATCTTCCGTGAGGAGGAGATGGTGTCAGGTCTTGGAAAGGCTGCATGGAGGAAGAAAACACTGTCCTCCTGCTTACGAAGGTGGTGCTGTTTGATACTTCCAGTCACAGGAAGGCTGCCACCATTCAACCAGGGTGTCGGTGGCCAGCACCCCAGCCGAATTCATTTATTTGTTCAACAAAATTTCTTTAAAATGCCTGAGAAAGCAGAGTTCAAAGACACATCCCTGCCTGCATGGAACTCATTACAGTGATTAACAGTCACCACGCTAAAGGGACCCCCAACCCACTGTGGGAGCTTGAAGCTGGAGATCTTCACCTTACTGGGGGGGTCAGGAAATTCTCCACAGAGGAGGGGGTACTTGGAGTGAGACCTGCTGGAGAAGGAGGTGTTCATCAGGCAGACAAAGACAGCTGTCCGTGGGAAAGCAGTAACGTGACCTGTTCAGGGAAAGGAAAGAGTTTGAGGTCACTGGGCCAGGTTGTATGCAATTGTTAACAGTCATTACGATTACAGGTATCAAACGTTTCCTTTCTCACGCAAACCTAGCACACTGCACACCCCACCTTTCCATGCATATTATTACTGGAAAAAGAAAGAACAAGAAGCAGAGGGCAAAAGGGAGATATTGGAACTTACTGGGAAGCCAGATCAGCCCACTGGGACTCATTTGTCATCTCACAGAACAGAAAGCTTAAATCCATACCGTATTATTAAGTCGAGAGAACTTTAGGTCCCTTTAGGTTAAAAAGCAAGACTAGTCTTTTCTGCTCCCCCCACCCTTTTTTTTCTTATTTGATTACCAAACCTTTCTCTTTGGTCCAGCTCCTCTTCCATTATTATGGTTCCAGAGGCTTATTTTCTGTCAGAATGGAAAGAAATCATCAGAGCCAGTCTGAAGTGACCTTTAGGACTATTATGGAGTCCTTAGTGGGCACAATGCCTGTCTTTCTTGGGAGAGGATTTTGAGACTTCTTCATTTTTCAGAAAATATCCCTAAGTCTCTATGGGGATCCAGAGAGATTCTGGGTGCTTGACAGGTTCAGCCTCTTACAAAGCTGTATTGTGTTCAGTTTAGCCAGTGGTAGAAAATCCTTTTACCCAAACTGTTCTGTCAAATAGAGTTTGGAGCAGGTAATTCTAGGAATGGTTCTGTGCCCAAATGGACATAATAATCAGGAAGACATTTAAAAGAATATCTAATTCCAGAGGCACCCGGGTGGCTCAGTTGGTTAAGTGGCTGACTTTGGTTTAGGTCGTGATCTCATGGTTCATGAGTTCGAGCCCTGCGTCAGGCTCTGTACTGACAGCTCAGAGCCTGGAGCCTGCTTCAGATTCTGTGTCTCCCTCTCTCTGTGTCCTTCCCCCACTCACACTGTGTCTCTCTGTCTCTCAAAAAATGAATAAATGTTAAAAAATTAAAAAAAAAAAAAAGAATATCTAATTCCACACATAGGTATAGGGAACAGCTTTAAAACTTAAATTTTAATCACATGAGAATTAGTAATAGTTTTCAACAGGTAAAAAAGTGAAGCTTTTAAAAAAACAACAGGACCCAATTATTCATATATTGATTACTTAGATATAGGCCTTTAGAACTATATTGTAAATGAATCCTGTTGGTCAGAATAACAGTGATTCATCTTTTAGTCTCTGAAATCCAGTATTTGGGGTGTGTGTCTTGGCTTTGTCACTATCAGTAGCTGTGTGGACTTGGGAGTAATTGTAAACCTTTTAGGCCTCACTTTCTGCATCTATAAAGTCGATATGTAACATTTCAGATAATTGTATGGAGGATTCATGAGTCATCCATGAAAAGCCACTTAGCCCAGTTGTCTGGACTTAAGAAGTCCTAGGTAATTTTTGGCTATTATCTTTATTATTGTCTGTATTGTAAACACTTACTCTGTACCCTTATACTAAATGTTTCCTCAAGCCATTATACTAAATATGTCCTCGTTTAAGGAGAATATATGGCACAACTGTGATAAACACATCCAAATCATTCCACTGGCATTTGCCTTATTATGAAGTTCTAAACCATATTTGTAAGCAAACTCTGGGAAATGTCCTCCCAGTGTCCTTGCTTGTAGCCGAATTAAAATTTTGGTTCTCACATTTCAACAGTTAGTGGGAAATTAAGGAATAACCCAAGGAATACCTGTGTTGGCCAACTCCCCCCTCCCCATGCCTCTGAGGTCCCCCACAGCTGTTTCACGTGGAGAGTCATGACTTTGAGCCTTCACTGATTTCTTCATTCATATAACAATAAGAGTTACTCAATTCCAGACCCTCTGTTAGATATGGACAGGGTAGGACTCTGGCTTTACTCTCTTAACGTCTGCTTTACCTAGAAGGTCAGGAATTGGAACCTGCTTATTATGCACATGGGCTTGTTTCATTATCAGCCCTTATTTCTTTCCTAAAGAACAAGAGGTGGTCAGGTATCTCTTGCCCCATTCTCCAGCCCTGCCTCCTGAAGTGATGCAGCTTTGCCGCCTTCTTGCCATTACTCATGCCGAAAGAGAGTGTCCTGCATTGAGCTTGGGGCTGCAGCCAGAAAATGTGAAGTTCATATGCTGCACATAAAAATGTAATTAATGTCAGCAGTCATAATTGCAGGAAAGAACACAGCCAGCTTGCGGCAATCACTTTATTTAGGCACCTTATCACATGATCTTATTTCCCAAATTTAAGAGTGTTAAAAGAAGTGTGTAGTTTACAGGGAGCACAGCAAAATGGTAGCACTTGCGTATGCCAAATTACCTTTGTGAGTTTTAAATTATCTTCAAAGCTATCATTTCCCCATGGATTGTTTTCAGATTATTAATATTTTTATACCTCCTTGGTTTGCATAAATATGCATACAGGTATGTTTATTTCCTCAATAATGATATCTGTACACTACCACTTAGGGAATTTTAACTGTACGCCAAGCACTGTGCTCTGTGTTTTTCACACATTAACTCCTGCATCCTTGCAGCTGCCCAGTTAACAGGTATTATAATACACATTTCAGGGAGGAGGAAATAAAAGACTCAGAGATATAAATTGTAGAGCCAGGCTAGTGGGTATGTATTTTGACTTTGCCTGTACGTCTTCATAGTTACGTTCATAGTTACGATGACTCTGTTGGCATTTTTCCATGGTTACTGGAGATGTTACTTATTGCATAGGTCAGACACTTCTTTGAATGGGACACTGTGGTCTTGGCTCTCTCCATTTCTGATGAAGATCCTGAAGAATGACAATTCTGGATGAGGCAGCACAGTCTGTCAGCCATCCAGCTGTAGGTGGGGAATCAAAGCAGCAGAGACTGGTTGGAGGCCACTGAGAATTACTCCCCTTTGGCATAAATGCCAGAGGTTATCAGATTCAGACTGGGAATTAACCTGGTTATCAAAACCTGGTTTTGATATTATTGATTGTGTGGCCCAGTCTGAAAGGAAGGAGACATTATTAGTGAAATTTGTAATCGTTTTCATTTGTGATTAAGGCCAGTCATGCTCTACTTAAACATTCCAGCATGAAAAGAAAGAAAACAAAATCCTTTCTTAGGGGGAAAAAAATGCATTTTCAGTTAGACCACTGAAAACACCAGAGGCTTTAATATAAGTTAGAAAAGATTCTAGTCTGCTACAGATCTCTAATGCTCTAACCTTGTTTTAAAAAATCTGAAAACTACCGATCTATGAAAGAGAAAGAATCTGTTTCTTTTTGAATATAAAAATATATATTCATTGTAGAAATTTAGAAAACATTAAAAAATAAAGCTAATTCTCCATATTAACACCACCTGCAGTATTTTGTATTTAGTAAGTATTTTGGGCTATCTTTTTAGTATTTGTATGCATAAACATATTTATGTAATATACAAACACGTAAATATGTTATTTTACAAAATTGAGATTTTGTTACATGTAGCTTATGAACCTGCCCATTTCCTGTAAAATTTGTTAGCATTTCCCATGTCTGGAAATAATCTTTTAAAACAGGATACTTCTTACCGACATCATGTTTTCACTATCTGCTGGCCATGTTCTTTTCCTGTTGTTGGACATTTAAAGCTTTCACACATTTGTGGTATTTTTTCCTTATTCTATATTCCTTGAAGTAGAATTATTAGGTCAAAGAGTGGTATTAGAATGTCATGCTTTGGATGGAATTTTTATCTTTTGCCTTTCTGGAGTAAAGATGGTCATGGCTGTGATTTACCAATGACTAATTCATTTTCTAAAAAATAAATTGCCTATTTTATTACCAGAGAACTACCGCAGGTAATTTAGTATGCTGATGCAATAGTAGTAAATAATATAACAAGAGGAACTTTTCCTGTAGCATTTCAGTGCAGTGTAGCAGAAGAATTAAATGGTATGCTGGTGGCATCAGGGGACAGTTTAATTATTGATGGGACCTGGATAAATAAGTAGAATAGTTCAAGCTAACACTACTCTCTGGTTCTCTTGAGTTTTATTGACTCTGTGGCTACCTTTTTTTTCTGGAAATAAGTCAAAACTAAACTCTCTTTCAATGATGTAATTTTCTGAAATATTTTAGAAGATGCTTTGAATTTGTATTTATAAGCTGCTGATCGGCGTGGCTAGCACATAGTGCTTAATAAACAGCAGTTGTTGATACTGCTGTTCTTGTGTTGATGTTGCCTTATTTAGTGACAAAAGGACATGTGGCCTGGCTATAAACTTAGCAGGTGAGTTACTAGATAAGAGTATTCAGCATCAGTTCAGAAGCTTTATTAGAGATTTCTAAAGAGGACACTAAACAGGTGTATATGTATGTCTCCTTGAAAAGTGATGTAATTGAGAGCCTGATGTGAGCTAAGTTGGGACATTTTGTCATGCAGCATAGTGTGGTGGTACTGACACTTTCATGTTAGCCGTTGAACCCAAAATTACATTGAGAACAGTTGTTGAAACAAGTGAAACTTATTTGTGGTTAAAAAAAAAAAAAACTGTCTGGCTCTGTTGAGCCTGCAGCTCTTAATCTCAGGATTGTGAGTTTGAGCTCCACATAGGATGTAGAGATTACTTAAAACTTAAAAAAAAAAAAACCTGAAAAAATGGAAGTGTATAAACCAAATTATTTTAAATGAACATCTCTAAGTTACGTTTTTTTCCCTTCTGTATGCTTATCTGTGATTTCTGATTTTTGTACAATGAACATATTTTATAAGACACACAAGAAAAGAATTATTTATTGTAAACTAAAACCTTAAAGAAACTTGGCCCAGAGTATACCAGTGTCCACAGTAAAAAAAAAAAAAAGTGGGAACTATGAACAGTAACTAATTCTGCTCCAAATGCTATTTGTTGATGGAGAATTGGCCTGTGCCCCAGGTACACTTGAAAAGTATGTGCTTTGAACATACAGAATTCAGATGGTTAAGATGAAGAGACATGAAATCAGGGAACTTCTGAGCAAGATAGCAGCTCGCACATGGGCTCCAACTGTCTTACCTACCAAGTTATCTTTGAAACGACTAATCAGATATATAAAGAGGAAAAACTGGAACAATCCTTTTAACTTCAGGCAGATCTCATTACCCCTTTCCTCACTCTCTTGGCTGCCACGTTACTCCGAGTTAAAGTCTGCACCCCCACCTCTTTTGCTATATTCTTCTCTGTAGCACTTACCTCTTTCTGACATATCCTATATTTACTTATTATTTATTCACTTTATTTCCACTCAATTGAAATTAAAAAAAGTTTTTTTTAATGTTTATCAATTTTTGAGACAGATCATGAGTGGGGGAGGGGCAGAGAGAGAGAGAGAGACACAGAATCTGAAGGAGGCTCCAAGCTCTGAGCTGTCAACACAGAGCTCAATGCAGGGCTTGAACTCACAAACTGTGAATTCATGACCTGAGCCAAAGTCGATGCTTAACCAACTGAGCCACCCAGGTGTCCCTCCCCTTAATTTAAATGTAAGTTCCTGAGGGAAGTGCCCTTGTTATCATTCACTGAAATACTAACTAGCACATACTATATGCTTAGTTAGCATTTATTGAATGAGTAGATAATGAATATTTACATTTATATAAGAAACTTCAAGCTATTTCAAAAAGATCCAGTATTGACAGCTGGATTTAAGTACACTATTTAAGTACACTATTATTTAAGTACACCATTTCAAAAAGATCCAGTATTGACAGCTGGATTTAAGTACACTATTTAAGTACACTATTTAAGTACACACTATTAAGTACACTATTTTTTAAGAAAAAAATTATTAGAAGCATAATCTACTTCCCAAGAGTGAGAAATCAGAGGAAATCAGTCATGGGAAGTTTGTGGCAGAGTGGAATAAGTAAAGTACCAGCATTCTGGTTAGATGACTGAAAATGGTGTCCCAAAGAACTAAAAAGTACCAGGGAGATTATAGAGAGAGTGAAGATTGAAAAAACAATCTCATAAAGTTTTCTCTTTTTGTTTTTTTTAAGATTTTTAAGTCATCTCTACACTGAACATGGGGCTCAAATTCACAACCCCATGATTAAGAGTTCCATGCTTCACCAACTGAGCCAGCCAGGTGCCCCCTAGAAAGTTTTTTATGAACTCCTCAGCTCACCTCTGTGCTGGATAGGCTTGAGTCTGATTTTAAGCAGTATATCTACCAAAGATTTGAAAACTGAGCTAAGGGATAGACCTCTGCGTGGAATCCAGACTGAACTTTGGATGGTCCATTTACAGGACAGATCCAAATAGTGTTACAAAGATGTTTGAAACAGAACTGACATTGAAACCACAACCCATAGAAGGCTGGTCAGAATTTGCATCCTGAATCAAACCAGGTTGATGTCTTGATAAAACAACAATATCAATATTTTGCATATGGTTTAAACAAGACTCCAAATCTCATAACATCATATTCAAAATATCCAGAATACAATCCAAAATTACTTAGCATACAAAGAACCAGGAAAACCTCAATTCATATGGGAAAAGACCATCAACAGATGATTCTGAATTGATGCAAATGTTGGCATTATCTACCGAAGACTTTTAACGCAACCATGATAAAAATGTTCCAAGAAGCAAGGGCAAACACTCTTGAAGTGAAGGGAAAGATAGAAAGTAATCAAAATAAAAAACTCACTAACTGGATTCAGTAGCAGAATGGAAATAACAGAGGGAAGAATCAGATTAATTTCTGTTAATCTTGAAGACTGATTAATAGAAGTTGTCCAATCTGAACAACAAAGAAAAAATTTGAAGAAAAGAAATGTCATTGCCTCATGGACCTTTGGGACAATACCAAAAGTCTGACAGCTGTATCAGTAGACAGCAGAGTCCCTGAGGGAGAAGAGAAAAAGAGTTTGTGCAGAAAAACTATTTGAAAAAATAATTGCAAGAAAACTTCCCAAACATGGCAAATGAGATAAACCTACACATTCAAGAAGCTTAGCAAAATCCAAACTGGATGAATCTTTTATTTGTTTGTTTGTTTGTTTATTTTTGGAGGAGGGAGAAAGAGAGAAGGGAGAGCGAGAGAGCAAGAGTGTGACTGGGGCAGGGGCAGAGAAAGAGGGATACACAGAATCCGAAGCAGACTCCAGGCCCTGATCACAGAGCCTAAAGGGGTGCTCGAACCCACAAGCCATGAGATCATGACCTGAGCCAAAGTCGAACACTTAACCGAGCCCCCCAGGCACCCCAAAATTGGATGAATCTTTAAAAGCCAGTAACCCAGATATATCATAATCAAATTGAAAACTAACAAAATTATTAGAAGCATCCAGAGAAAAAATGATACCTTACTTATTGGAGAACAAGAATTGGATGACTGGATTTCTCTCCACACTAAATGCCAGTAGCACCTTACCAGTTGTGACAACCAAAAATGTATTCAGGTATTAACAAATGTCCCTAGTTAGAATTGGCCCAAGTTGAGAACAGTTGATTCTTACTGAGTCCTCCATTCTCCCAAATACTTTTTGTTGTTGTTGTTGTTTAAAGAAATGTGTAATTTGATTTTTCAATTACAGGGTTTATAACTCTCAATTAAATTAACAAACATGGAGTAAGCCAAAAGACACCCAGCGTCTCACCTCCCAGAAAGAAGGATAAAAAATATCATTCAGTACCAGGTTTGTTTAGGTTCAGTTATTTATAAAAGATCAGCACTTAATAAAATCCATCTTCAAAGAGCTGTAGACACTGAATCCGTACCATTCTCCTCATCCGAGGAAGAAATTACAGCCTTAAGAAAAGAACTGATGAGGAGAGAACATTCCTACCATATGTCGAGGTGTCTGCAGTTGAGATCAACGAAGTCTAAAGCAACCTGAAAACAGTATTCTGGTTGCTAGCCAAGGCTTCTTACCATTTGAAGACTATGTTTAATTTCACATGGTAGGATTCTAAAAGATTTCTAGCAGCTGCAAGAAATGCCATATTGGGGAATATTGCCCATAGAGTAAATATTTGAATTAAGAAACACTTGTGATACCTTGAATTATGGCAACGCAAAAATATGCAGTTGCAAACAGATACTGACTATAGCTGTCAGATTGATTTCAGTGCTTTTAAAATCTGAATCAGAGGGAGTGCCTGGGTGGCTCAGTCAGTCAAGCAGCCTACTTCAGCTCAGGTCATGATCTCATGGTTCATGAGTTCAAGCCCTGCATTAGGCTCTTTGCTGACAGCTCAGAGCCTGGAGCCTGCTTCAGATTGGGTGTCTCCCTTTCTGTCTGCCCCTCCCCCGCTCGTGCTCTCCTGCACCCGCACACACACTCTCTCTCTCCCCCCTCAAAAATAAATAAACATTGAAAAAATATTTAAAAGCTGAAAGGAAAAAAAGAGAAGCAGTAAAATAGAGACAACAGAAATTTTACCATCTTAAATATATTGTCAGATGAACCTTAGGAAGTTATGAAAATAATAAATTTTGACACTGAATATATGAACTATTTACATTGAAAAAACAGTAATGTTTAATAATTGACAGTAAATAAATACATGCACCATTTTACTTTTTTAAACTTTGATAGTTTTAAGTGAATAAGAATTCTCATTGGCTTAGTGCACTGGCTTGAATAAACATGCCCATAAAAATTTCATCTCTTTAGTTCTTAAGATGGAGATTGCAGGGGTCTCCTAAAATAATATATTATTATTTGGCAAGGTCTTGTAATTCCACTGAAAATAATCATGACAAATCCATTGTAACTTGTATTTTTCTTTCTCTTTTCATTTTTTCTGAAACTTTACTGAAATCAGCTTCCTTTTCAAAACAAAGTAGACATTCTATTTTATTATTCATTCAACAAACATGTATTATGATTATGTGACAGGCACAAGGGTGCATTCTGAGATTACAAAAGGGAGTAAGACACAGATCCTCAGTACCCTAAAGGAGCACATAACCTAATAAGGAAAGGAAGTGTAGAGATAAAAATTAAATTATAAACCAGTAACTGCTCTTACAGAGAAAGGACCTAAAACCGCCATAGCACAGAGGGGATTGTAAGGAATACTGCCTAGGAAAATGGAGAAAGCTTCATAGAGCCTTTGAAGTGGCATTTGATCATCATCTTAAACTTAGGTTTTACAGAAGAATTAGGGGAAGTGTATTCTTTTATAGAGAGAGAGCAGTAAAGGACAAGGTCCTGGGATTCTGATCAAGCCTAGCACATATCTAGGAAGTGGTGGTAGGGGAAGATGATGGTAGGTGGGACTCCTGGTGGCCCTGTCTACCTGACAGTGAGCTGTAAAAATAGATTAGGCCACCTCCTTTTTGCCTCGACCGAAAACTCACATCAGTTACACACCTGGATGAGGTTAGGAATGTAGCCTGCAGGATGGTGAAGCATGGATAGTGGGGTAACAGCTGGCTGAGATTTAGAAAGGCATATTCAGTGGGAGTGCAGGGGGCGGGAGTGCAAGAAATTTCTGTTTGAGGAATTGGTAGGTGGTCAGTCATTTAAGCAACTAAGGAATCTAAAAAGCTTTTTAATCAGGGATATGACATAATCAGCTTTGTTGAAAGCACTATGAAGAGTAAAACTGAAATGGGAAGAAACTGGTCTTATGGAAACTAGTGAGAAAGCTATTGCATTAGTAATCTGGCTGGTAATTTTTGCTGTATCATGAATTATGGCCAGAGAGTAGTTCCACACTTACACTGTCTTCATAAAGCTTGCATTCATATAGATTGAGAATTAACTGAATGCTTTGTGGTGGCGGTGGTTTTATAAAAGATCTGTCCTAATCAGATTTTCTTAAGGCTTCTACTCTTTTAACTGATGCCTCTTTACCCTATTGGAAAAGAAAAAGAATCTAACAATGATTCCAGGATTCCTGGGCTTATTTTAACCACGTAGACATGGGTTTGGACTGTCTCCACAAAACAGGGTGATTGCAAGTCCCTGGGAGGTGTGTGTTATTTCCCAATAATCCTTTCAACCTTTTAGCCTCCACCTCTTGAAGTATAAAGAAAGAATCTCTAATACCACTAGCTGCAAGTTAATACCACTAGCTGCAAGGCAACAATAATGGGGACACAGCAAGGAGAATGTGCTCTCATATGCTTAAACTGTGTCGTACAAGGAATGAAGACACTGGGGATACTTAGTACAACGAAAGTAAGCTTTTGCTAGGAGATAGTTGCTGTCTTCACATATTTGAAGACCTGTCCTATGAAAGATGACTTACGTTGTCTAGCTCTGTAAGTCTACAGGAGTTAAGACCAATTGATAGAACATAGGTGAAGATAGGTTCCTTAACCTAAAGAGGACTTTCTAGCAGTTACTACAGTCTGAAGTCAGCAAGCTGGAGCTTACAATTAAGAGTTTTGCTTTGTTGTAGCTTTGGAATGGACTTTATTCTCCTTGCTCTAGTACCTCAAACAAAATTTAAGAATTCTAGAAAGTAAGTCTTGAAGGATGTTGAAGGGACCGGCTGAGACATAGGGGATTAAAAGTCAATATGAATACACTGTTGCATCAGCATTTCAAAAAATGGAGGATGACTTCATGAGATGAAACAAGGATATGACCCCCAAGGATATGATGATAATAGCATCATAATGACAATGACAGAGCCTGTATTTATGGAGTTCTTAGTATGTGCCAGATACTGTTTAGCACTTAACAATGGATATCTCATTTAATCCTTGTATGAACCCTAAAGAGTATATAGTTGACCTTTGAACAACGTGAGGGTTGGGGTGCCAACCCCCTGCACAGTTGCAAAGCTGCATATAACTTCTGACTCCCCTAAAACTTAACTACTAACAGGGGCACCCGGGTGGCTCAATTGGTTTAAGTGTCTGACTCTTCATTTCGGCTCAGGTCATAATCTCACAGTTTGTGAGTTCAAGCCTCGCATCGGGCTCTGTGGTGACATTGTGGCGCCTGCTTTGGGATTCTCTGTCTCCCTCTCTCTGCCCCTCCCTCGCTCGTTCTCTCTCTCTCTCTCTCTCAAAAAAACAAAACACCCTAACTACTAATAGCATTACCGTTGACCAGAAGCCTTACTGATAACATAAACAGTCAATTAACACTTACGTTGTAATATATACTGTATTCTTACAATAAAGCGAGCTAGAGAAAAAAATGTTATTTAAAAAGTCATAAGGGGCGCCTGCGTGTCTCAGTCGGTTGAGCCTCCGACTTCGGCTCAGGTCATGATCTCTATTGTTTGTGAGTTTGAGCCCCACATCAAGCTCGCTGCTGTCAGTGCAGAACCTGCTTCAGATCCTCTGTCCCCCATCTCTCCCTGCCCCTTCCCCACTTGTACTCTCTCTTTCAAAAATAAATAAACATTGAAGAAAATATTTTTAAAAAGTCATGTGGAAGAGAAAATACATTTGCTGCACTGTATTTTTAACAAACCTGAGTGCCAGTGGACCCATGTAGCTCAAACCCATGTTGTTCAAGGGTCAACTGGATATTGTAATGTTATCCATTGTACAGATGAGGAAACAGTTCAGAGAACTAAAATGTATTAAAATAGGGGAGAGAGAGAATTCCAAGAAGACTTCACACTTAGTGCAGAACTTGACACGTGGCTCGATCCCACTACCCTTTGATCATGACCTGAGCCGAAATCAAGAGCTGGACACTCAACTGACTGAGCCACCCAAGCAGCCCTGATTTAGGTTAAATTCTTGAAGATTGATTAGCTTATTAAATTTTGAGTTTGGTTCAAGAGTTGTATGTAGAGATTTTACTTGGTTTAGATTATGTGAATAAGCATAAGTCAGATTGGATTGAAATTGTTTTATCTCTCTCGCTAAACTGTAAGGCTGTGTTTCTAACCTAGACACTTAGGAAGGCACTGATATAAACTGGTAGAATGCATGAGTGAGTACAAGAATGAATGAACTTTTATTAGTATCTCAGAGAATCTCTGCCTTGTGCTTACTAATTCAGTAGATGACTTATAAATGAGCAAATCTACTTAATTGATTTATTTTTGTAAACAGTCTTTGGATTTTTCTTACCACAGTGCTATTAAGACTAAGATCATGGGTTCTCTACACAATGTGGTCTAGTTTGCTTCACCACAGAATATACTCATAACCCAGCCAACTGTGTCATAGATGTAAGCTTTGGTCACACTGAGAGGCAATGTGGCTTAGGATCCCTGTACACCACACCTGCCACAGAAGAGAAAGATAGTTGGCTTCAGTGATAAATTTGTAGACTCAGGTTCATGTATTGTAGGAAATCTCTTATTATGCTAACAATAAGGAATGTTAATAAAGTTTGAGTTAGTAATTTTTTTATAAAGTTCAGCATGTTGAAAAATGGTCTGGAGGGGCACCTGGATGGCTCAGTCAGTTGAGCATCCAACTTTAGCTCAGGTCATGATCTCATGGTTTGTGAGTTCAAGCCCATGTCAGGCTCTGTGCTGTCAGCTCAGAGCCTGGAGCCTGCTTCAAATTCTGTGTCTCTCTCTTTCTCTGCTCCTCCCCGACTCATTCTCTGTCTCTCTCAAAAATAAAAATTTTAAAAAATTTTTTAAAAAAAGAAAAATGCTCAGGAAGTAAATTTCTTACATTTTTAGTTATTATATATTACAGTCTGAACCAAAATTTCATAACACATTCTGCTTTTAATTGGGTGGGTTTGTTTATATCAGCTACTGAGAATTTATGCCTAAGTGATTATTCATTTAGTGACACTGAAAAGATATGTCTAACTTATCACCATTTTGAGTAGAGAAATAACCCTAGCATGAAAAATTGTGTTTCTTGAAGAGTTAAGGAAATGCAAGCTGAAAATGAAAATAGCTGTCACATCTCTTTTATTCCCTGTAGGATTTTAAATTTCAGTCCTGAGTTACTTCATCTGTCTACCCTGGTGCTGTTTATACCTGGGAGGTTATGAGTGACTTTGGTATACATGACTTTGCACCTTTCAGGGTTTTTTTTAATGTTTTTATTCATTTTTGAGAGCAAAAGCTGGGGAGGGGCAGAGAGAGGGGGATCCAAAGTGGGCTCTGTGCTGAAAGCAGCAAGCCCGATATGAGGCCCAAACACACGAATCATGAGATCATGACCCAAGCCAAAGTTAAACCTCTACCAACTGAGCCACCCAGGCACCCCAACTTTGCACCTTTCAAATCATCAGCCTACAGGCTGAACATGCCAACAGCAGACCCTTTTCACCTGGATGCCAAATGCCACATTTGCCTAGCAATTTATTAGTAAATAATTTAGGAGATATTCCAGTTACGTCCTTTAAGATTCAGTTTTGTCTTGTTTCAAAATGAAGTTCTTTTTCCTGTGTGTCTATGACTCTAATTTTCCCACGTTTTCTTATGGCATGGAGTTTTGTCTACGAGAATATTGATTGGTTTTCTCCTCAGGAATGAAGTAGATTGTGAGGCTCATTCCATGCACTGATTCTTACTTGTGCATTGTAATAAATATAAAACCATGTTGCTTAATTGATAGAAGGGAATGTACAGAAATACCATAAATGTTACCCAGACGCTCGGACCATCCCGACTTTCTCCATGAGGTGATTTGGAAGATGCTGTTGTCTCTGTCTTCAGAGTTTATGTGACTCAAGAGAATCTATTATTATAAAGACATATGAACATAAGCTTTGGAAACTTAAAAGCACACATACTGTGGAAATATGGCTTGACCCTTTTAACCAAAATTTACATCTAAAACTCACCAAGCATGAGACACTAAAGTCATTTAAAACCTTCTTATTAAATATTTAATCTGGTTTTCCTCTTTCTCTCTTATTCCCACTGTGACTCAGCATAAGGTCAGGATTCTGGTCATCACAATAGATTTACTTTAAAAATACCTCTGTGAGAGGCCAGAAACCCTCTGAATTGGTCATTTAATCCAACCACATACATCACTTGATTGATTGCTCAGTGTATTCACATGTGGTTGTATTAATTATATTCTTTGTGCTGCCTTTCTCTCTCTCTCGTATTTCTGGGAGTTTCCAGGGAGCAAGGATGCAGGCCTCCAGGAATAGAGATCCTGGCCAGGGCCCACACAGTGTAGAGCTGATTACAGTGCTCTGTATAGAAAGCTGTTTGGGCATGTCTGGCTGTTCCATGAGGTTTTAAGCTGGGGAGGGCAGAAGTCATGCTTTATTTACTCAGGCCTGGGCCCATTCATCCAACAAATGCATATCTAGAACCTATGGGGTGCCAGGTACCCGAGCAGGCTCTGGGACACATAGTCTCTGTTCTCAAAGAAACTCTGTGAGGAGAGAAAGAAATGTGATAGGTGTAATATTAGTGGGTAGCATCAGCTTACCACTAATGCTACTGTATGCGACGTTTTGTGTTAAGTATTAATAAGGACTGTCCCAATAAGACTCTGACATAGAGACTACTAGTGTCTCCATTTTGCCATTGAAAAAACTGAGGTCTCACAAAATTATTTTACTTATGCACAGACTATAACAGGTTTGAAAATAAGCAGTTTGATTTTAGAGTATGAACTCTTAACCACTAAATTATACCACCTGGGAGTGGTGAAAAATGTATTATAAAATCAGAGAGAAGGGAGGACATAATTTCTTTCTTTGGGAGACAAGATGGAAGTTACAAGAAAGTTTTCAAAGTAGCAGATAGGACTCTACCAGGTACAAAAAGGAAGGAGAGTCCTGGCGGAGGGGCCAGCCTGGGAAAAGTACAGGGGTGTGATTGAAAGCAGGACATGGGAGGTGGCAGTTTATGACCAGGCTGAAGGATGTAGTTTGAAATTTGTGGAAGGTGTAGTAGAATAGTTAGGCAGGGGAGGTTATGAGTAATTTAAGAATTTTGAACTGTGTCCTGAAAATATATAGCAAGCCTTTGGAAGGCTTTCATCAGAGAAAGGACATAACTAGATTTTTTTTTTTTTTTTTAATTCTAATGGCATGCAGAAAACTAGATCAGCCAGAATGGATGGGAATGGTGACTTTTCCTTTAGGGAGACAAAATGGATCCTGGATGAACCCCAGATTCTGACTTGAGTAACACTATTACCCTGGAAGCAATATAAATTCATTAGAACCTTTTTAGAAAATAATTTGCTATGTATCAAGAGTCTTAGAAATGTCAATACTTTTATCCTACTAATTTCATGTCTGGGAATTGATCTTGAGGAAACGATGTAAAATGCAAGTCATGCCCTTAGGCCAGCATTTGTGATAATAGTTCAGAGTACTTAAAGCAGATTGGTGAAATTGAATGAATAAGTAAATAAAGGATGGAATGATTAATGGAAAATAGTGGAAATATTGGCAAGCATGATAGAAGAATGGTTAATATACATTCACTGGGTAGTTATTATGAATCCAATAATGATGGTTCTGAAAATTATGTAAGTACATGGAGAAGTATATGGTAATTGGGAAAAAGCAGAGTAGAAAAAGATACTTCATTATTATAAAACGATTACAACGCACACCTATGTTTAGATAAACAAACTTGAAGGAAATCAGATTGTAATGGTGGTAGGTATGTCCCTCTGTTCTCTATTTTTCAATATTCTTCAATATACTTAATTTTTATAAAGGAAAAAGGTAAACACTTTTGGATGGTTTGAATTTATGTTTGAGGTATCTGAAACATCAAAGTGATAATAAATAATAAACAGAAATAGGCTTGATATTCAACTCACAGTTTACACATCAGAGACAGTCAGTAAATGTCAACTGTATTGAAGCTCTAACCATTTTCCATCCCCTTGGGTAAGAATTTCAGGGTTTTGTTGTAATGTATGAGAAGTTTTACCATCACTGGAACATATATAGGCTCATATTAATGGGGAGGGGAACCAATTCTTCATATTCCCACCTTCATACCTGAAGCAGATGAAGGGACTCTCCTGCCCTGTGCAAAAGTAATGTTAATCCACCAATCTCAAATAACATAGAAAATACCTGATTTCAAATTTATATCCTTTCATGAAATTATTTTCTCTTGTAAGGGAACAGTGATTACTTTTCTTAATACTGAGGTATCATTTTTCTTAGCAGTTGTTGTTCAAGGATCAAGGGTCTGCTTCACTGTTTTCAAATTTCTAATGAAAAAGAAACCAGAGGCATATTTAACCTATTGAATCTTGATGGGCTTTGAAAATCCAAATATTTTCTAATTGGAGGGTTTCAGTTCATTAGTCTAACATTGCCAGCGTACTAACTGTGCCACAGCAGGCATGTTTTGGTTTAAGATTATTTCTTTTGGGATCCAGAGTAGTATTTTAAAGAAAGGATTGTTTTTCACGGTTCATGTGATAATTTGGAGACATGTTTAAAGTAGCGGTGGGGCTAACATGAGATGATTTGATCACTGTTTCCATGCTGTAAGTACCATGCCCCCAGCACTCAAGATGAGGACTTGATGCTGTGCCCAGCCCATGTATTCATGCTTCATGCATTAGTCACATGAACTTGGGCTTCAGAGCACAGTCCAGTTCTTTAACAATCTTTGCAGACTAAAGAAGTCATGGTGGGAAGACAATAGTTAATTCTGAAGTTATTTACTAGACCATGGAGGGTTTGGACTGTGATTTAAAGCAAACAGGTAGCAACTTCAGTGGTATGTCATGGGGATAGCTGGGGTTTTACTTACCTGAAAGAAACTCCTCCGCAACTTTTCAGAAAATCTAAAATTCCCATGAGAACCAGGATCTTTAAGGGCCTCTTTCATGATTTTTTATATATCTTTTCATGTTTGCTTAAGGAAATGTCCATTTGCTAATGAATGTTTTATTTGGGGGTGGGGGGTGTTACATAGCACACATCACATTTTTTTTAAGTTTATTTATGTATTTTGAGAGAGAGAGGACATGAGCAGGTGAGGGGCAGAGAGAGTAAAGCACAGAACCCGACACGGGTCTTGAACTCACAAATGATGAGATCATAACCTGAGCTGAAATTAAGAGTCAGACTCTTAACCAGCTGAGCCACCCATGTGCCCCATTAGCAGATGTTTTATTAATTCATTGTGTACCACTAGTAGTAGGACTCCCATGAAAATGGAACACAGAAAAGTGAAATTACTTACTGTGCATATGTGGAAGGGAATATGGGTATAAGTAAAGCCCAAGGGCTGGAGCACAATACTTGGGGCCCTTCCAAAGTAGGTGCCATTTGGAGGGATCTAATGGCCAGGGCAATGGGGAAGGACATCAAAAATAAATCAACCAGTGTCTGCCAAGCAATTTCTACATGAAAGTCAATGCAGCAAGTGTCCTTAGAGACCAAAAGAAGGAAAAATATGACGTGGCCTTTTTGCTCAAGGTAGTTGCCATTACAAATAGTGTCTGGGAAAGAAATAATTGTAATAATTATGGAATGTTTACTGTGTGTTGGATATTCTTAAAGCAATGTATGTGTCATCTGATTAATGCTCTCATCAACTCTATGAGATAGGTACAATGACTATATTCATTTTATAGATCTGGAAACTGAGGCTCCAGGGAATCCAAAGTCTTTGAAACTTAAGACCCAGGCATTCTGACTCCAGAGCCCTTGCTCTTAAGTGTTATGCAGTACTACCTCTCAGACAGTTTTTTAATATTTCAGGGCCTCTGGGAAAAGGTGAAAGAGAAATGTAAGAGTATGCTTGGCAGAGCAGTTTGTGATGCCAGATTTCTTCTACCTCACCACCTGAAATCTTATAAAATGTGAAATATATGTAGAATCTTCTTTCTTGTTCTAAGATGCATGACCTAGGATAGCTTGAGAGGACTCCTGTCAGCCCAAAATTCAGTCTTCAATCTGATTCTAAATATTTTTGTTCGGGGCTAATCTGACCTACGGGACTTTCTATTGTTGTTATTGTCCTGAGTCTTTGCCAAGAAATACTTTATTTTTGGACCTTCTACCTGAAATGTGGACAGCTGAGCAGAGCCCATTGGTGGCCTTTGATCCCATTAGAAGGTTCTGAATTGGTGACCCAGATCCTTGAGTGAAATTTGATATTAAAATAACACCAAGTGAAGCCCTAGAAGATTCCAGTGTAATGTATGCAACTCAGAATAACCAAGACTTAGGGAAAATAAAAGGACTTTCAGGTGGCTTCATTTGCTCACTTATGGCTTTACTTTCAGACTCTTAACCCACCTCTTCACAGGGACACAGCGGAACATAAAGTCTCTAACTCCAATTTAAGGATTTTAAAAGCTGGCAGAGCTTGCTAAACAGCAGCACTCTGTCATGTAAAAAAACCCAATGACAACGGCTGCTAATGAATTTGAACTTCTCCAAATTCAGACACTGTTTTGATGTCATCTTCCCACACTGTTTTATCTTTCGGAAGTTTTTCTTCATCACATTTGGCCTTTTTTGAGGGAGGCCTGACCGAGTGACCTTGCATTTGCAGATGGACTGTATTTCATTTAGATCCTAAGATTTTCTTACAACTGGCCTCTTGTGGGCCTTTCCTCTCTACTCTCTCCGCAGTGGCCAGCCTTGAGCACATGTAGAACTAATTCAGCTCTTACTCAGACACAGTATTTCAGCTTCTTTAAGGATTCATTTAGCAAGTGTTCATTGGAAGCTTCCCATGTGGCCCAGCAGGACCTGGTCTAGTAGGGGAGGGAACGTCACCCTCAATACCAAACTGTTGGTGCCTCACCTGCCTCCCACTAGTCCTGGCCTGGTTGCCAAGCACCGTGCAGGACATCAGAGTCACAGAGCTGATAAAGATGTGGCCCTTACCCCTGATGCTGACAGTCCAGTGGGAGACACATGAATGATCCAGTAGGGGTGATCATTCTTGATTCAAACTGTAGATTAAGCCACACTACGTTTTTTCCGTTCTCTGTAGCAGACTACATAATGAACTCAAAACAGGAAGAAATGTAATTTGGATACATGAATGCCTTTAAAATAGCTTGTAGATTTTGCTGGGGGAAAAAAAGATGAAAATACTCCTATATGAAACTCTTAGAATTAGCCTAGGGGAAGACTATTTTAAATGCTGTTATTTACCAACTGAGTGGAAGAGAACTCTTTTTCATCATCATGAAAACAATAAATGCAGATGAGCACAGAGCGATGTATGCAAATGTTGAATCACTCACTGAATTGTATACCTGAAACTAATATTACACTGTATGTTAACTAACTGGAATTCAAATAAAAACTTAAAAAATAATAATAAATGCAGAAGCAAAGGTATATGGACTCTAAGTGGCCTTACCATTGCACTCCTTTGAAAATGTTTTCTTCCTTCCTTCCTTCCTATCTTTTTTAATGTTTATTTTTGAGAGAGAGAGAGAGACAGAGCACAAGCAGGGGAGGGGCAGAGAGAAAAGGAGACACAGAATTCGAAGCAGGCTCCAGGCTCTGAGCTGTCCTCAGAGCCCAATGCAGGGCTCGAACCCACAAACCAAGAGACCTGACCTGAGCCAAAGTCGGACACTCAACCAACTGAGCCACCCAGGAGCCCCTGAAAAATGCCTTCTTAACATTAAAATTGTAGTCAGTCAGATAGTTACCTTGGAAAGGGAGAGTTAATTTCTGTTTTGGTTTCTAATTTAGCAAAAATTTTTGGGACTCACTCACACTGCAAGATTTCTCTGTGACAGTACTGAGATAGGATGCTGGAATTCATCTCTTTTAGTGACTTTAGTTTTGCAACTCAACTTCTGAGCAAGCACAATGCTTCATCCTTCTTACTTTTTCTCTCTCTTCTTGATAAAGCCTGATTCAGATGGTGCGAGAGCCATTCAGACTCTCTACTTATTTGCCTCCATCCAGCCTGTGGTGACAATTGGTGCACACATCTAGTACTTAGGCTGTTTAACTAGAATCAAAAAGACAATAACAACTGTTAACAAAGATGTGGAGGAAAGTGGGCACTGTTGGTGCAATGTTAATTGGTATAGCTACTGAGGAAAACAATATGGAGGTTCCTCAAAATATTAAAAGTAGAGGGGCATCTGGCTGACTCAGTCGGTGGCACATGCAACTCTTGATCTTGGTTGGGGTCATGAGTTCGAGCCCCATGTAGGATGTAGAGATTACTTAAAAATAACATCTTAAAAAATTAAAAATAGAATTATACGATCCAGTAATCCCACTCCTGGTTATTTACCCAAAGAAAGTGAAAACACTCATTTGAGAAGACACATGCATCTCTATGTTTATTGTAGCATCATTTACAGTAGTCAAGATATGGAAGCAACGTAAGTGTCCATTGATAGATGAATGGATAAAGATGTGATGTGTGCACGCGTGCGCTGGAATATTACTAAACCATAAAAAGGATCAGATCTTGCTATTTGCAACAATATGGATGGACCAAGAGGGTATTATGCTAAGTGAATTAAGTCAGACAAAGAAAGACGAATACCTTATAGTTTCACTTATATCTGGAATCTAAAAGGCAAAACAATCAAACAAAAAGCAGAAATAGACCCATAAATACAGAGAACAAACTGGTAGTTGCCACATGGGAGACCGGCAGGGGGATGGGCAAAATGGCTGAAGGGGAGTGGGAGATACAGGCTTCTAGTCATGGAATGAATCAGTTGTGGAGAACAAAATATACAACATAGGGAATATAGTTAGTGGTATTGTAATAACATTGTGAGGTGACAGATGGTAGCTACACTCATGGTGAGCATAGCGTGACCTTTAGAGATGTTGAATCACTATGTTGTACACCTGAAACTACTGTAACATTGTGTGTCAACTATAATTGAAAAGAAAGGGCAGTTTGGTCAAAGATATTTATTATATTAGGGCTATGCTGGCCTTCTGTTGTATTATATACATTCTTTTATTTTCAGTGAATGGACTTTATAAGATGTAGATAATTTAGAAACAAGTTTCTGTTACATTTTTAAATATTCTCAATTTTTTCTTAATTACAGAGCAAAGAGATTGCATTCCAACTTCATGAAGATTTGATGAAGGTTCTTAATGAACTCTATACGGTAAGCACATAATCTTTCTTCTTTTGCAGGAATCTGTGGTTGAGAATTTTGCTTTGCAGAAACAGTGCTCTGATTAGAATTCATTCCAAGCTAGGGTGCTGATGGATGTTTCTCTGGTTGAAATGTGGATCCAAGTGGATGGATGCATACTATTACATTCTTATGCCACTCTCTCAGTTGGGAAGACTGTATTCAAGTAAATATATAAATGCAGTTAGCATACTTTAAGAAACTAGAGTTTAGGTGTCCCAGTAAAATTATGTTTTTAACTGGTTGGATTATATGTGATCTATACATATATTTAATTCTAGAATATTTTGATTTAAATTGTTGCCATTCTTTTTTTTTAATGCCCATTTATTTATTTTGAGAGAGAACTCATGAGTGTGAGTGGAGGAGGGGCAGAGAGAGAGGGAAGGATAATCCCCAGCAGGCTCCGTGCTGTCAGCACAGAGCCCAACATTGGGCTCCATCCCACGAACCACGAGATCATGACTTGCCCCAAAACCAGTAGTTGAACGCTTCACTGATTGAGCCATCCAGGCACCCCAAGTCGTTACCATTCTTATATAAGCCATTCCAGGATTTGAGCAATTCAGAGTTGCTTTTATTCTGTTACTTTAATTTTTTTCCCATTCCAGTTAAATTGTTTGGTTAATGACCTAATATATTAAAATTACTTTTGGGGAGGTATCTGTTTTTCTTCTTGGCAATAATTTTCTTTTTTGAATTTAAATTTTATTCAGGTTACTGCATATAATCATAAAAAATTAAATAATGTAAAGCTATTTTATTTTTTAAAAAAAAACAATGAGGTTGCAAGTTGGAGTTAGTCATATGTCTGTGTAAAATTTTTTACACTTAATGATCATATTTTTTTTGCTGTGGAATATTAGAAGTTTCTTTATTATTACCTATTCTTATTGAGCACCAGCTTAATACCACAGAGAATTTCAAATCACCCTTTGGCAACCCATTCTTCCCTCCCTCACCCTAATTCTTGATAAAGAGCTCTTCAAGTGAAAACATGCTCTCTTCTCTCTTCTGGATAAAACTTTATCAAATAAAGGCAGAGAACTGTGTACCTCTTGCTGTAAAATGCTGCCCAAGGCTGTGGAAAAACCGGGTCTTCCCAGGCTCCTTTTACTCTTCAGGTCCTGAAAGACTCTTGTTCATATACTGTCTCTTCACAAAGCCAGTCCACCATGTGCTGAGGGTCCAGAACTTTCTCACAAAGTCTCAGTCTAGTCTCTTGTCTCAGCTGCTCTAAGTAGGCCCTCATCACCTCATCTTCCTGTTTGTTTGCAGGTTTGGCATAAATTGCATTAAGTGGAAAATCAGCCTCTCCAGGAATGGGGAAATTAGTGATTCCCAGCATATACATTTCTTTCTCACCTTGGATTTTGGAGTTGCATTTTTAGGAGCTTCTTTAGAAACTCAGGAATGTAGAGATTGTACATAATCAAGGTTCTATCAGCTTCCTTCTTCATTCATTCATTCATTCATTCACTCTTGAAAAACACCTTGGCCTTGAAGTAACAGATGGCTTCATCCACAATATCTGTATTGTTTGTCTCTCTAGGGGCAGGTCCTTTGAACTGACTTCTAATAGGCAACAGTGCCGTGTTTCCAATGAGTTTAGTTTCAGGGTCCATGAGAGAAGAGTGGTAAGCCGGCATCTTGGCAGCGCTGGGTTTCAAGCTAGATGAGGCGGTTGGGGTTGGAGCACTTAGCTCCCGGTCCAGTGGCCCACATGGATGATGATCTTTTATTATTAAACAAAAATTCCTTCTGGAGGAATTTGATGAGTTTTTATTTGATAAGAGAGAATCACATGAGAAATGAGTAATATTAATTTGCTCTAGCTATAGATATTTGCATTTTTATTGCACAAGATTATTTAAATTTTTATTTATAGGCAAATCAGACCTGAAACATTATTAACATAGGTTTCTTGATTTACAAATTCCATTTGTTCTTAAAAAGCCATGTGTGTGAAATGCAACTTTATAAATTGTTTTTAATGATCCATTGATATTTGCTAATTGAATGACAATGTATGTAGTTTGAAGCTTTTATAAAGTGAGTGATAGTCTTATAAAATTCACTTTCCAATTTTTTTTGTACATGTGTGATAAATTTGTATTTTTAATAACACTTTTGATACCGTTGTACTTAGGAATTAAATTGACAATATCTATTTGTTCATTCCTCCTTAAGGAACTTTTAACTTTGCTTGCAAAAGCCTCTTTATATAAGGTCATATCCTGTAACAAATCCCTAATGAAAGGGAGGTTTTGACGTTAAAGGCCATTTATTAGCCCATGCTTTGTGTGATTTTTTAATTTCTGATAACCTGAGTTAGCAACCATTCTAGACTTAGTATTTAGAATTTAGATTCCAAATTTAAAAGTTAAGTGAGCATCATGCCTCTGAGTTATCTGAAGAAGAAATTCTGTATCATCTTTCATTGACCTATTTTAAGATCGGAGCTCCATGGCACTTTCCTTGTGGTTCCCTTTGCTTGGACATTGTTTTACCTAGAAATATAAATCATTCTCTAATACTTAAAAAAAAAAAAAAGTCTGCTGGTTGTCACGACATCATAGACAAGAGCATGCTGGTTATGGTATGAAACTAGTAGTACTAGTTGAAGCAAAAATGGTAAAGATAAGCTTGATTATTGAATATGAAGAAAACCAGTAGAATGTTGTGAAAATTTTATCTCAGCAAAGGATGTGTATAGTGAAATTTCTCCTGGGCTCAGCCTGTCAAATGTACTTAGCCATTTATCAGACTCTTTGTAGATGAATCAAGTAAGCTGACTCCTCAAAACGCTTATCATTATCAGTCTGAAAGCCTGAAGGAGCTTCTAGAAAAGGCCGCTGGAGTTTGAATGACCCTGTCAGAGTTGTTTAACCTCTCAAAATCAGTTAAGGAAGTAAGGGATAGAGGAGATGAACTTTTAATTAGGTAGCCTGTAGATCACTTTGAACTCTTGGGAAAAATTTTTATCTTAACCAGAGAGCATGCTCATCCAAGGTCAGAGGTCTTGTTCCATAGGTAAAGACTTTCACATTACTTAAACACACACACACACACACACACACACACACACACACACACACACACAGTGTTTACTATAAAAGAAGGTGGTAGTTGGTCTCTCCTGCACTTTAAATTCAGATACACAAATTCTGACTTGTTCAGATAAAATCTATTCATTACACATATTCAGTTTATATTTAAAAAGAAAAGATGAGGAGTGTTTGAACAGTGGGCCAGGAGTTGGGGGGAATGTGGTTGAGGGTCCTTGGGCAGTCAGACTGACTGGTCATGCACAGATGACCTTCTGAGTTGCATGGTGCATGGAATTTTGTACAACTGACTATGTAATAATGATCACCGAAGTGACAGGTATAAAGTACGTAGCCTTAAGAAATTGAGGATGCTATTTAAGTGCCCTTTTCAGACACATATTCACTCCTCCCTTTTTTTCATCCCTCGGTACTCCTCGGGAGTCAAAATATCTTAAGAAGTACATTAACTTCCTTATACCAGCTCCACTTTAAATTACAGTCAAACTTAGCGGTGAGCAGCAGCCTCATGTGGGACTTGATCCCAATGATATTTGTCCCAGAGGCCTCTTGGTTATTCCAAACATTCCATGAGAAGAGTTTGTCTTAAATAAAATACAGACACCCAGAAAGAGTAGAAAGAGATGCCTTGTGATCATTTATGGCTTAGAGTGAATCGTGTTTTATCACATCCTTTGAGTTTAGGTTGTGTGTGTCAGGCATGAAGTGCTGAACTTCTGAGCAAGGGGCAGAGGATGGTGGCCTCAGAGTGCTGTTGGGAAGGGGAGGAAAGGCTTTGAGGACATGCATCTCCTTTCCCATATTTTTTCCTCAACCTTCACTTTATTTGCAGAAACATGGCTTCAAAATGGTTTTGAGCTTCCATTTGGATTCTTACACCACCACAAAGGCCAGCCACAGCAGTTAGGATTAGTTTGGCCTTGGGGAACAGAGATACTCAAAACAATGTATAAGCAAAATAGAAGTTAATAATCTCTCTCATGAGAAGGAAGTCTGTCCCGAGGTTGACAGCCCACTGTTGGTGTGGAGGTTACATAAAGCCATCCAAGAATCAGGCTTCTCCTAACCCACTGTTCTAAGAAATCTAATTGTAACCTTTGTCCTTATATTTACAGTAGTTGCTAGAGCCCCAGCCATTACATAGGTAATCAAGAAATGGAGAAAGGAAACCCGAACAGAATGGAGAAAGGAAAAAAGGGCAGGCCTCCTGTCTCTTAAGGAGATTTAATGTAAGTCCCATGTCAAATTTTCATGTAATGTTTCATTGGCCAGAATGTAGAATAGGATTCCAGGAGGCTGTAGGGAAGTCAGGGAGTTACAGTCTTGTAGGCGGCCAGCTCATTGCTCACCATTTACAGATTGGGGATTCTGTTTCTTTGAGAGAGGCAGAGAGAGAATTATAGGTAACTAGCCATGCCTGTCAGAGTAGCTAACCTTTACTGCACGCTCAGTGTGTATGTGCTGGTTATTGTGCTAATAATAATAAGCACATTACTTGCATTAAGTTGTGTGATCCTCATAGCATCTATCTGAGGTCATTACTATCATTTCCCCCATTTTACAGATAAGGAAACTAAGGCTCAGAGAAGCTTGGCCCAGGTTGCACAATAAGTAATGGAGTGGAATGTCAAGTCCAGTTCTTGCCTTTCTGTCATTTTATCTCTATTACCGTAGTTTGTGGGCAACCATTTTCTAACAAAGATCTCTAAATGTTAATGCCTCCCTAACAACACACAGCACTTAAGCAGTTTATTACTTGCTCATTTGTACTTTTAGAGTCAGTGGCATTAATGTTGCTTCAACAAAACCATAGGTAAAAAATTGAACATGTGCCTCAGTGGCAACCTGTACTTCTTAGAAGTGTTAATTTAAAAAAAAATTTTTTTTAACATTTATTTTTGGGAAAGAGAGACAAAGCATGAGCAGGGGAGGGGCAGAGAGAGAGACACACACACAGAATCAATCTGAAGCAGGCTCCAGACTATGAGATGTCGGCACAGAGCCTGATGTGGGGCTCAAACCCACGAACCGTGAGATCATGACCTGAGCCGAAGTCGGATGCTCAACCGACCAAGCCACCCAGGTGCCCCTAGAAGTGTTAATTTAAATGACCTAGCAGACAGACTCATTGGGCTAAAAAGTGAAAAGGTGAACCAAGATCTTCAGACTCCCTGAGTGTAATCCACTAATTAACTTATTTTTGCATTTCACATTTGAAAGAGAACTAAAGCAGGTTATAAAAGCAGGGAGAAGGCATTGCTAGAACAAAGCAAAAGTGGAATGGACCAGCAGTCAGCAAACATACATTTGAATCCAAGCTCACATAGTCAATCCGGGCATCTGTATTAGCATGGGTTCTTCAGAGAAAGAACCAGTAGAAGATTTAGAGAGAAAAAGAGAGATTGTAAGATTGATTATAAGGAATTGACTCATACGGTACAGAGGCTGAAAAGTCCCATGATCTGCAGACATGAGACAGCAAGCTAGAGTTGCAGTCCGACTCTGAAAGCCTGAGAATCAGGAAGAGCCTAAGACAGTGTAAGTTCTAGCCCAAGTTCAAGTCCAAAGAGGATGATTATATCTCATCTTGAAGACCGGCAGAGAGAGCAAATTCTTTCTCAGCCCTCCTGTAGTATTCAGGCCATCACCAGATTGGATGAGGCTCACCCCCATTGTTATGAAGACTAATTGATTTATTCAGTACACATTAAAAAATATTTTTTAATGTTTTATTTATTTTTGAGAGAGAGAGAGAAAGAATGAGCAGGGGAGGGGCAGAGAGACAGGCAGACAGAATCCACGAAGCAGGCTCCAGGCTCTGAGCTGTCAGCTCAGTTCCCCCCTATGATAAATCCACATGAAATTGATTGTTAATTATGTGTAATTAGCCATGAACTGTGAGATCATGACCTGAGCCGAAGTTGGACGCTTACCGACTGAGCCACGCAGGTGCCCCAATTCAGTAAACATTTTAAAAATGCCTACTACATGGGGCGCTTGGGTGGCTCAGTTGGTTAAGCGTCCAACTTTGGCTCAGGTCATGATCTCATAGTTCATGGGTTTGAGCTCTGCGTTGGGCTCTGTGCTGACAGCTCAGAGCCTGGAGCCTGCTTCAGATTCTGTGTCTCTCTCTTTCTCAAAAATGAATAAACATTGAAAGAATCTTAAAATAAAATGCCTACTATAGTACCAAGCTCTTTGAGATATACTAGGAATATACAGGTGAGAATAAAAACAGGCCACATACTTCCTATCAAGGCACTTATATTCTGGTGAGGAGACAGACAGTAAACAAATAAATGTACAGTATGGCAGGTGTAAGTGCTAACAGGAAAAGTAAGGCTGGGATACAGATAAGGCATTCAGAACAACAGCTTGGAACATAGTAAACACTTAGTAAATGTTCCTTATTAGTGAGTGTCACCTGGTGGTGTCACCCTCTTCATCATCAGTAGAGTAGGGACAGAGACAGAATGGTCTGCCTCTCAAACTAAATGTGGAGATGGGGAATGATATCAACAGTAATTAGAGATGGTTTTTACAGATGTACGTATATATACATATGTATGGTTTTTTCTTATAATAAATATATATTACTTTGTAGAAAAAAGGAAAAGGAAGGTAACTTCCACTAAGAAAATCAGATCAATACTAGATGTGAACAGGGCTGCCGTTGGGTTAGTGGGGAGGCAGAAATGCAAACACAGAAACATGGTGACCCAGAGAGTCAGAGGGAGCACTCAAAACAAAGTCTGCCTTCATCAGTCTGGTAAGGACTCACCATAAAACAGTGGGTTAAAGTGTTAATCCTGTCCGCTAATACCAAATTCTCAAAAGGTTATGCTGCACTTTTCTGTCCTATATTAGTATCTCTTTGCTTTGCAGCATTATACTTAGCATTTTAAAAAACAAAGAGCTTACTACCATCCTCAGTGAGCAGATTCTAACAAAGATGAACACAGTCATGATAAATCCACATGAAATTGATTGTTAATTATGTGTAATTGATTATCATGCTCCCTATACATCAGTGACACACATGGCTAGCCAGAGTCAAGAGGTAATCCATCCTCAGGTTCCATTAATATGAGGCAAGAACTGAGAAAATGAAGATTTATCCAACCCTTCTTATGAGGCAAGCCCATTATCCCACTCATTTCTTACAGCAGCCCTGTGAGGCAGGTATTCCTAATCCCAGGGTAGCAAATGGGAACTGGGGCTCAGAATGATTAACTCAGGATCACACAGTTAATGAATGCTCCAAAATCTAAACCCAGTTTCAGTCCCCAGGGCCCATGAGTTCCCCCCCCCCCCCCCCGACAGCTGCCTTAGGGAAAGATGTACAGAGCAGGTCAGGGAAGGAAGGGCGGAATGTGATCTTGTAGATAAAACTCATAGGTAAAAGTCTACACTGCAGGCTCTCATGGACACTGGTAAAAAACTGGAGCTTTCCAGACTGTCCATATGGGTTACAGAATGGGAAACCCAAAAGGCTTTGTACCTTAAATTTTAATGTTGGGATATGTTCATTGGGGGTGCCTCTTTAAGATCTAATCTTTCATTTAGCTTTAATGTTATAAGTGTCAACACCACCTGTTCAGCTGTGTGTTCGTACACAGTGATTACTGCTAAGTATTCATTAGTGGATACTCCATTCACCTTTGTTTCTTCCTTCCGAACTGTCATTCCGATTTGCCTAACAAATCTAAGTAGAGAATGGAAGCTGCGCTAGTACGAACCCAGAGGCCACCCACCACCTTGTGTGGGATTTGGAAAGTGGGATTGTACATGTACACAGATACCCACCCTTGCCTTTGCATATCTTTGAACCACTTATCTCTTTAAAATGTTAAAATACAAAACTAATTATTTTTTAGAGGCGATGAGAGGGAAGACACTGTTTATTATTTCAAGCCCTTCCTTGAAAACTCCACCTCAGAGGACTGCTGAGGAAAGCTTTCCTGGCCGGCTTGTGAGCCTCCCACAAACCAAGAGCTAATGCATTCTTCTGTAACAAAGAAACATGCCCAAGGCAAGGTTGAAAATTCATTCTGAGAAAGCCCAAGATATTTGCCACCACATATCAGAAGATTTTTCTCTGACCCTCAAAGAGGGTTTTTTATTTATTTATTTATTTATTTACTGACTAAGTATTTATTTTAGCTTGAAGGCATTTTAAGTATTTGAAATATATATCCCTGTAGTGAAAATGAAAATTCATTCCTTCGAGACGGACTACAAGGAGGTATGGGTCTCCAAACAAAACGCCGAACAAAGAGAAATAAGGCAGAAAAGATATGTAAAAAGCCCCAAAATTGAAAACCCCTAGGGAAACACCACATTCTCCTTGATGCCACCTGGAATACTTTTTTAAAAAGCAGTCTATTTAGAGATCTTGGATTGACAAAGTGTGCGCATATATTCTTCTCCTGGCATCATTAACAGACACTTCGATGGAAGGAAAGAGGGGTGTTGGGATCGAAATGACTGTCTGCCAGCTTCTGCGTTCTAATCTTGGGGTTGACACAGATTGACTTTGGAGGCCAAGTTAGCTAATTTAGCCTGGCTTCATTTTCCTTCCAGAATGATTGGGATTAATAAAATTTCCATTGCATGGATCCCTGAGGACGGCTGTTCGATAAGAACTTTATGTGTAGATGCCTTTAAGGACACCCTGCTAATTAATGAAGCCAAATGCTCCCAGGAGCCTGCTTGGAATTTTCATTTTCTCTCTGAGATTTGAGATTTAGTTATGCTTGGTGCTTATGAACTACAAATAAGACTGTCTTCTAAAAGAAGTAAGCGATATGAAGTGGCAAAAAAAAAAAAGGTATGTGTTATACCAGGGCACCTGGGTGGCTCAGTGGTTAAGCGCCAACTTTGGCTCAGTTCTTGATCTTGCAGTCTGTGGGTTCCAACCCCGAATTGGGCTCTGTGCTGACAGCTGGAGCCTGCTTTGGATTCTGTATCTCCCTCTCTCTGCCCCTCCCCTGCTCATACTCGGTCTCTTACTCCCTGAGAAATAAAGTAAAAACATTTTTAAAAATTTAAAAAAGAATGTGTTATACTGAGAATCCTTCTCAAAGAGTGTTTCATTCAAACTCTTACATTCTGAAATACAGTATTATGACTTTTAAGCAATTACAGTGCTTTAGTAACTAACATCTTAATCAGACTGTTTTGTTTTTATTGGGTAATTAAAGTATTTAGCTTTGTTTTCCATTGTTTTTCAAGCCCAAATGCATAGAAACAACACCCATATACATAGAGTAAATTAGGGACATTTTGCTTGGATTTCTTGTCTCCAAATGGACCAGAAATGTTCACCAGTAAAAATGTAAAAATCATATGACAGGGACACCTGGATGGCTCAGTAGGTTAAGTCTCTGACTTTGGCTCAGGTCATGATCTCACAGCTTGTGGGTTCGAGCCCCGTGTCAGGCTCTGTGCTGACAGCTCAGAGTCTGGAGCCTGCTTCAGATTCTGTGTCTCCTTCTTTCTCTGATCCTTCTCCGCTAGTGCTCTCTCTTTCTCTCTCTCTCTCTCTCTCTCTCTCTCTCCCTCCCTCAAAAATAAATAAACACTAAAAAAATTTTTTTAAATCATGTGACAGAAACCAAGCTCTAAATCAATTGTATCCATTTCAACATATCTTTTTTTAAAATTTTTTAACGTTTATTTATTTTTTGAGAGACAGAGAGAGACAAAGAACGAGCAGGGGAGAGGCACAGAGATAGAGGGAGACACAGAATCCGAAGCAGGCTCCAGGCTCCGAACTGTCAGCACAGAGCCCGACGCGGGGCTCGAACCCATGAACCATGAGATCATGACCTGAGCCAAAGTCTGTCGCCTAAGCGACTGAACCACGCAGGCACCCCTCAACATATCTTAACACATGATTTTCCAACTCACATGATTGCCTTAATTTAATCTTATTGTAGGCTGATTGTTGAAATTGTAGACTGTAGAATTTTAAGTACAGAACGGGCCTTTAGAAATAATCAAATTAACCTCCTCATTTAAGGAGACTATTACAGAGACTCAGATTAAGTGATTAACTGAAGTTCCAGGTTAGAACTGAAGCCCAGGTTTTATTTTAATTCAAATTAGCAAAAAGTTTCCTGTGTTGGCAGCTTCAAGGGAGAGATACCCGCTCAGGCTAGCAGATTAAAGCTTAATCAAGACATAATAACAGCTAACTTTTGTCAGGTATTATTCTAAGTATTTTACGTAATTAGCTTTTTAAATTCTCTCAACAGCCTCATGGGTAGGTGAAGCACAGAGAGGTAAATATCTTGCCGGAGGTCACACAACTAAGGAAGTCTTGGCCCAGGCAGGGTCTATGCGTTTAGCTCACGGCTGTAATCCCTTTTTTATTGGTGATTATAACCTGAGATAGACCATTATGTACCAACAGAGGTTGAGGCTGACGGTTTGGAGATCCAGAGAGGACCTAAGATGCATTGAGGACTGACAAAAATGTGAAGAGGAAAAAGTGAAAATGGACAGGATTTCAGTACTAGGAGAGATGGAGAGCGAGTGGGGATGGTTTTGGAGGCAGAAGGAGCAATGGGAGCCATCCATACAATTAGGAAGAACACAAGGCACATCCTTAGAATTTCCTTCTGGAGCCGCATCTAGGGAGAGAAGACAAGTCAGGAGGTGGTAGATTTCAAGACAACATTGTCATGAATGTAGGGCAGCAAAAAATGATTAGGCACCTAGTCATAAATGGTTGAAAAGTCAAAAAGCTTCCCTGCACAGATTAAGGCCTCTCACCTTCCTTCTTTGTTCCTCCCCCCACCCTCTTTCTTTTTTCTTTTTAATAAACGCAATGAGAAGTACATATTAGATTGGAGGCACAGGGTATGTGTCAAATTCCAACCCATTTTTTATTGAAGAGGATTCTACGTCAGTCTTTCCATTTTAGTTGATGCTGGAATTCTGAAGATTGTAGGGCTTTCATTTTATGATTCCAAGTGTCTTGTGTCCTCAGTTCAAATATTTCACATCCTAACCTTATAACTTAACTTAAATGTCAAACATACACACATGTAACGTTGTAGCCACAGTGCTGGGGTGCAAGAGCATCGACTCTGGGGGACCCAAGCAGACCAGGTTCAGCCACTTGCCCCTGACAAAATCAAAAGACAGACTGAGAGGTGGTGAAACAAGAAAGGAATTTATTTCAGTGAGGCCAACACCTGGAAGATGGCGGACTGGCATCTCAAAGCCTGTTTCTAAAGTGCCCATCTTTTATATAAGGTTTATATAAAGAAACTGTGGGGCAAGGGTGGGTGGGTATGTGCAGCAGGCAGTGAGGGTCAAATCCATCCTTGTCTTGGGGTCAGTCGTGGGTGGGGTCTTGCTGGCTCAGGGCAGCCCTTATTGCTTGAGGGGGTGGTGTCACTTCCCATCAGGGGGTGCTTTGCACCTAGGGTCTTCCACCTGAGCCAAGAGACTGGCTGGAAAGAACCCAGCTAGCAAGTTGAAGTCAAAATGGAAGCGGCTGAAGTCCTTTTTCAATGTTGAAGACACGTGAAACATTTTCCTGAAAAGAATTAAGTATTTAATATTGCAGGAGATTTTGAAATTGTAGTAAATTCTTTGGCCTTTCATTTTACATCTGCTTTCCCCCCATCACTGCCAATGACTTTAAACTTCCCTTTTTCACTTCTGCCACTGCGCTCAGGGTGGCTCTGGTTAATACATATTCCAGGTGCCATCTCTTGGGTATTTTTTTTCGGGAGATTTGAACTTGTATTTCAGTGCCTCTGAAGACAGTATGAAAACCCCTTTTGAAACAAGGGCTTTCTGAATGACCTTCTCCATCACTGACTTTCTCTGTTGACTTACTGCGCAAGGATTAAGTCTCTTTGCAGCTCTGTTTCTTTGATCCGTAAAACAAAGACCGTCCCTCTGCACTCAGCCTCTCAGGTATGAGAGAGAATAAACAAGTGAGCCTCAGAGGGGCTGAGGCCATTGTGGGCTTAAAGCATGTGATAGAAGAGTGTTTCATTAATTGTAATAGCATCCAGTAAGCACTCACTGTGTGTCAGTTACCATGCAGGTGCTTGACATGTATTCATTCATTCTATCTCCACAATAGCCTCATATCCTTCTTCTGTTAAAATTTTTTAATGTTTATTTTTGAGAAACAGAGACAGAGTGCAAGCCGCAGAGGGGCAGAGAGAGAGGGAGACACTGAATCCGAAGCAGGCTTCATGCTCTGAGCTGTCAGCATGGAGCCTGACGCGGGGCTCAAACTCAGGAGCAGCAAGCTCATGATCTGAGCCAAAGTCGAATGCTTAACCTACTGAGCCACCCAGGTGCCCCTATTCCTATTTCCAATTAGAGGCAAGAAAACATGCTAAAAGGCAAAACATAGATATTAACCCAGGCGTTCTGATGCCTGGGTTTAACCATTAATGCTGATGAGAGATAGAATGGGCTGTCTTTTAAAACCATGCTCTCCTTCAGACGGTGGCTGCTCAGTAAGTATATAGAGAAGGGCTGTGACCTGTAATGTCCTAGGATTTATGGAATGCAGTTACTCAACATTTGTCCCAGATCTCAAGGTCTATTCCCGGTCTATAAATCCGTTAAAAGAAAGCACTAAAAGCATTGTTGCCTTTTACTCTAAAATTATTATAGAATCATCTCTATGGGGCCTTTCAACAAATATTTAGGTCCTGGAAATGCATCGATGACAAGCACGCAGCCCTGTCACCGATGAGCTAGACTAGTGAGATATTTTCATATATGGCATTGGATGCTGGACTAGATAGAGAGACGGGTCTTCACAGCTCTGTGCAAAGCCCAGAGTCACTCTGGGAGCTTCCTGGAGACCATGACACCTGTTTTTAGTGATAAAGGAAGGGGGGGAAGGGTGTTGCAAAAAGCAATTAGCACGTGAGTAAAGCACAGATGTGTGAAACCACATTACCTGTTCAGGGAACTCAGTGCACTTGAATATCACCAGAGTATTAGCAATCATTGATATAAAAATAAAGGGAGTAGTAAGTTGGACTTCTTAAAAATTCGTCTGCCCTTACCACCCTCCTTTTACCCCACTACGTACACATGAAGTACTTGATAAGAAAGGAAAATATCCTTAGTAAAATCAGAATTTCTTAAAGTGACATTTATTTCATGTTAGAAATCTCTGATAACTGTGAAGTGGGCAGATATTACACCACATTAATTGCTCTCATGAAAAATTACACTTAGGCAGTAATGAGCTGGTATCAATCAATAAAGAATAAAATGTAATTGGATTTCTAGTAATAGAATGTAATGGGATCAAATAGGACAAGGCCTATTTGTGGTACATAGTAGGGGGCTCAAGAAATGTTTGCTGAATATAAATGTTCACCGAGACATAAACAAAACCAATAACCCCCTGTCTGTGACTCAAAGACTTAAATTAGAAACCGCCTCTACTGACTGCTGCAGCAAAGCTAGGAGAGATTAAGATTAATAAATACAGGTCACTCATGTTACAAATAGGAACATTTTCCTTTTAATAAGGCATAAAATAATTTATCTTCTTTAGGATAAATTTGTCATTTTTTATTAAAAATTTTTATTAAAGGAGCAGAATCTTATGAAATTAATCATCATTTATATTGCCACTTTAAAATTACTGTTAAACTTAGCATTTTGAAAAAGATGACTAATGCTCTGCTTTAACTTAAAAATTATAATAAAAAATAAAAGCATGTGGCAAATCTGTGTATCAGCCCTGCACCTATCAAAGAGTTCTCAGGTTTTCCTCCTTGATGAGCACTTGATGATTGATCACGAATCAGCTTGGGAGCTAATTAAAGTCACTAGAGTAATAGATATGGTTGTATAAGGTTCATCAATATAATGGTGTGTTAGACTATGTGGGCATTGTTCGTTTCTAGATATTTTCTGTGCAACAAAGCAGATGACTTATGGCCTCAGAGCGCAGGAGGAATCTTACATTCGCAGCATAGCATGGTGTACTACTCGCCTCAAATCAACAGAAGCAGAGGAGATAATTAGTATAATTTGTTGTTACACAGGCTTTTCCTTTTGGTTAAAATGTGTCTGCCATTTACCTGGACACGGAAAACTATCAATCCCTCCAGCTGCTGAGAAGTATTTTATATACATACACACACACTCAAATCATAAATTCTTATTCAGGTTAATACCTGAAATCATGGACTCACAGAATTTTAGAATTGGAGAAGGCCTGGGGATCGATCATGTGGTCCAGTCAGCCCCTTTATAAAAGGTGAGAAAGCTGTAGGCCAGCAGAGATGAATAGTCTTGCCACCAGCTCACACTGGTGGGGCATGGCGGATTAGGGGTTCACACCCTTGGATATCTAAGACATGAGTGCTCCTTCCCCTAACAGGGGCTCTTGAAGCTAGAAAAGAAAACAGTTTCCAACAGAAAACAAAAACATGAATGACGGTATGGATTCTGTTTTCGTATAGACTGCTAAATGCCATCCTATATCATTCCTCTGACCTTCATCAAATACTCTCCTTTTAGAGGGATATATTAAAATCCTTTTGGAAAGAAGACTTACAGTTACATGCTCAGTTTTTCCTTCTATGATTTGGACTCCAGTGTGCACTTTTTCTCTCATTTTACACCTATCAAGGTGTTGGAGAGGTACAGTTTGATCGTCCCCCTAATTTTGGTTATGTAGGGAGACCTTGTGTTGTCATCTCTAATAGATGAGACTTGCACTGAGGGTCAGAGAGGCTGAGGTTACAAAGCTGTTTTGTAGCAAAACTAAGACCAAAATCCAGATTTTTTGGATTTCCTAGACCTAAGCTCTTCACTGAAATGTGTTCTTTATAATTACTGCTGAAACAAAATCTTTAACATTACACTGAACGTAATAGAATTATTTTTTAAACACTTTCATTAGCCATATTTCCTCCCTTTACATATATGTATTCTCTGGGATTTCTTTTTGTGTTTTTTTGTTTGTTTGTTTATTCTCTGCTTTTCTGTTGCCCTGTCTTTTGGTTAGTTGGCAGTCCTTAGCAGGGTCCAGAGTCCCAGACAATGCCTTTTGTGTAAAGCATTTGTTTGGATTATAAATATAATTTGATGATAAATTCAGACTAGTGCACTGATTTCATTTCAGTGGAGCCACAGCATACTCAAGTTTTCCTTGATAAACTAGCTATAAAAACAGCGTGTCGGGGCACCTGGGTGGCCCAGTCAGTGAAGTGTCCAACTCTTAATTTCAGCTCCTGTCATGATCTCCTGGTCGTGCAATCGAGACCTGCATGGGACACTGAGTGTGGAGGCTGCTTAAGATTCTCTCCCTCTCCCTCCACCCCTCCCCACCTTGCATATGACCACTCTGTCTCCTCTCTCAAAAAAAAAAAGACAGCATCTCATACTATTTAATTGTTAATCTTGATTTATTTCCTCATTCTAAAGCTTTGTCCAAATTCTTAACATATACATAAATGGAAATATCATCAATTTCCTTCCTTTTACCTCTATCAGAAATGATAATCTTTCCAGTCTGGAGAAATAATTACCTGTTATTAAAATACTCTGTGATGGGGCGCCTGGGTGGCTCAGTCAATTAAGCTTTCAACTACGGCTCAGGTCATGATCTCACGGTTAATGGGTTGGAGCCCAGCGTCGGGTTCCAGGCTGACAGCTCAGAGCTTGGAGCCTGTTTCAGATTCTTTGTCTCCTTCTCTTTCTGCCCGCCCCCCTTCTCTCTCTCTCTCAAAACTAAATTTTAAAAAGCATTAAAATAACCTGTGATAATTTTTTTCAAATACCAGTAACTGACATTTACTGTGCACTTATTATACGTCATGACTTTTGTGCTCTTTACACGTGTAAACATGTTTAATACTTCCAATTTCCCTACGAGTGCCGTGATTAAGAATGTTAGGCTGGTTTTATAGTGAGGAAATTGAGGCACAGAAAGGTTAAGTTACTTGCCCAAGATCATATAGTAAGTGCAGAAGCAGGATTCAAACCCAGGCTGTCTGCTCTGTGAGTCCCAGCTCTAACTACCAGTATACTCTGTCTCAAAGTGATTTCTCCCTATGTTATTTTGCAATTATAATTGAATTTTGTAAATTCTGCTTTCTCGGACCTGTGGGGAGAACCATATCTGCCCATAGGAAGAGGAGATGGATTTGTAAGAGTTCATCATCGTGACCATCCTACAGATTACTCAGTACCTCAGAGATCAGCAGCTTTTCCAGCCCTAATGCCACGAATAAGAGTAAAAAAAAAAAAACAGTGACAAAAACAAAGGGCTCAGTCAGTTCAGTGTCTGACTCTTGATTTTGGCTCAGGTCATGATCTCATGGTTCCTGAGTTCAAGCCCCACATTGGCCTCCATGCTGACAGTGCAGAGCCTGGTTGGGATTCATTCATATTCTCTCTCTCTCTCTCTCTCTCTCTCTCTCTCTCTCTCTCCCCCCCCACCCCCTTCTCTCTCTCTGCCCCTCCCCCACTCACACTCTTTGTCTCTCAAAATAAATAAATTTAAAAACAAAAAAGTGACAGGTGTCACTCATAGGCCTTAAGTGAAAGGTAGAGATTGAGGGTGACAACTGAGAGATCCATTGACTGAGTAGCATTAATATAAAGGGTTTGGCTTCAACTATCTTTATGTTCTTTTTTTTTTTAAGTAAACTATATGCCCAGAGTGGGGCTGAAACTCATGACCCCAAAATTGAGTCTCATGTTCTACCAGTGGAGCCAGCCAGGCACCCCCATCTTTATATTATTGATATAAATAAAATATGTACACCCCCCTACTTTTCTCCTTATACTAGTTTTTAGACTTAAATGTAAGCTGATTAAAAAGAAGCATAGGTGGGAATGCTAACTGGTGCAGTCACTCTAGAAAACAGTATGGAGGTTCCCAGCAATTGCACTACTAGGTATTTATCCAAAGAATACAGGAGTGCTGATTCGAAAGGGCACATGCACCCCCATGTTTATAGCAGCACTATCGACAATAGCCAAAGTATGGAAAGAGCCCCAATGTCCCATCGACTGATAAATGGATGAGTAAGATAATGGTATATATATACAATGAAATACTACTCGGCAGTCAAAAAGAATGAAATCTTGCCATTCACAACATGGATGGAACTAGAGGGTATTATGCCAAGCAAAATTAGAGAAGGACTTCACTCATGTGTGGAATTTAAGATACAGAACAGATGAACCTAAGGGAAGGGAAGCAAAAATAATATAAAAACAGGAAGGGGAACAAAACATAAAAGACTTAAATATAGAGAACAAACTGAAATTCTTTAATAGCAATAGATATGCAGTCAATGTTCTGATGTCCAGTTGTCATAGAAATCTATATTTTAACAAGTTGGTTTATATCAGGCCTAAAGTAAGATCTCTGCATTGCAATTGGTGGATAGACCTTTAGATCACCTTTACCCTCAGGACTGTCCCTGTAGAGTATAGGGACCCCATCTTTCTCTTTTTTTTTCCTTGAAATGTTTTTGTTAAGCTGGATTTTTAATCCTTTAGGGTTTTCCAGAGTCTGCATTTTGCTCATTGCAGCTCCCACTGTTGTTTAACATGTCCCTCGCTTCTCGCAATCTCCAGAGTAGTTGGCTCTTTTTCTCTTTGTCCTGTTCCTTACTATTTGCTACATGCTGTACAAAAGTAGAAAAATAAACATTTCTTATGGATATGTGTGGAAATGGACAAAAGAAGCTTAGGAATCTTTCTCTCCCCATGTCATTTACCTACACTGAAGTCACAACTTTGTTTTCCCCACCTTCTGTTTGACTTACTGTAAGAGTACCCTTGCTTTTTTGTCTTCCCACTGAGTAGGGATTGTGTCTGTCGTCTCTGGTCTGAAAGCCTAGCACAGTGCCTGGCTTTTGATACTCAGTAGCTGTTCAGAGGATTAATAAATGGAGATCAATATACTTTGCTTCCTAAAACCTGGGCTAATATCCACTCAATTTTATAGTAGCTGTCAGCATACGTTGAAAGGGTGCTAATTATGGAATGTACATTTGTACATGTACATGATGTCTCTATGCAGGCAACTCCTAGGCATTCTTTACTGGTGTATTAGTTTTTAAGAGGTCTTGATTAGCCTAAGTCTCGACATGAAATACCAGGAAAGCCCTCCACCTGGTCTACTTTGCCTTTTGGAGGCAGTGGCCTGTATCTCTTTTCCTAGAGCCTGAATATGCAGCAGGGTGAAATCTGGCCCCAGAGCCTGCACACTCACTTCTACATCAGACTGTAGAAACTGTCAAGAATGAAAACTGTCCACTCTGGGGCACTTGGGGGGACTCAGTCTGTTGAGCGTCTGACTTTAGCTCAGGTCATGATCTCACAGTTCGTGAGTTCTAGCCCCACATCAGGCTTGCTGCTGTCAGTCTGTCTCTCTCTCTGCCCCTCCCCCACTTGCATTCTCCCCAAAAATAAATAAGTATTAAAAAAAAAAGGCAAAACAAAAAACTGTCCCCTCTGTTATGTGCTTCCTGCATTCTATCATTTAATCCCCATTTTACCTCAGGGGAACTAGGGTCCAAGAAAGTTAAGAAACTTGTGGCTAGTAAGTGGTAACACAGGAACTCGGATCCAATGGGGCCTGGCTCCAAAGACTCTTCAGCACCGGATTGGCTCAATATTCTAAAGAGCAGGAGGGTTTGGGCTTGCAGGTGGAAGGATCTGGGCATGCAGTGCCAGTGTGTGCTCTCTTAAAGGTACTTCCTGCCCACTGCCCCTGTCTAAAATAAGCCCCCAGAGACACAGCTTGGCTAAGCAGAGGCCATAACCTCGACTGAGGCTGTGTAGCCCCTGGAAGGGCCAGATTCCTTGCAACACAGCCGCTGGGGGCCCACACAGGGTGGCCCGGGGGTCCTTCATTCTTGATGAACTCAAGAACTTGCTGGGAAACACCAGGAATGGGCTTCCAAGGCTGTGGCCCTACCTTGGTAGTTTTGTTGGTCTGGCACTCCGTTACACTTAGAGCCTTCTTGTATACCGATTGTAGAAAAGAGACCTTCATCTTAGGATGTCTACAATTAAGGAAACTCCAAAAATGTAGTTTCTCAGAAGAGAAACTACTAATCATTCATTCGTAATTGATGGATTTAGTAAGCCAGCAGGCTATGTATGGAATTAGGAAATATCGTCACTAACATACTGCTTTTCATTTCCTCTCACCCCAGCCACCACACCTGCCTTTTCTTAGGGGCTATGAACCCCAAGCGCTCACTATATTTCACAGTGATTTATAGCTATTTGTCATCTCATTAGTCCAATCCCAGGGATTTTATTCGCAATGCTATTTTGGATGCAGGAGACAGAGAAGAATAATGCCGGGCACATACTAGGTATTTAGTAAATATTTGTTAAATGAACAAATGAATGGACAAGCTGACTATAAAATGGCTTTCTGCCCTTCATTTGTTTCTCACCAAATGCCTGTTTTACTCCCACTGTATAAAGGCAATATTAAGAATCTGAAAGTGCCTAAGACACTGTTGGTGCCCTAGGTAAAATTAGGTCCATGAGACTGGATGGTACACAGATACCTGTGACACATAGCAGAGAGTAGGCAGTGCTATCAATAAGAAGGTCCTGGCAGTTGGGGAAAAAAGATTGCCATGGCTGGGGAACCAGGGAACACATAGCAGTAGGTGAAATCTGAGCTTGCCTTGGAGGATGAGTCAGAATGTTAGGTCAAGGTGCTTGGGAAGACATGGCAGGGGCAAGGTGCTTAGGGGGAGGACATGGCAGGTGCAGGGTGCTTAGCAGGAGGACATGGCAGGCACAAGTGCTTAGGGGGAGGATTTGGCAGGATTTGGGATTGGCTTGGGAGGAGACCACAGAGGCAGGAAGCGCACATTCTGGGGAGGGAGCTTTAAGTGATTGACTCAGCATAGTGTACAGAGTGGTTCTTGGGCTGTTGTTATGACCACACTGGGAGGTCTTCCATGGTGGAGGGAGACATGACAAGTGTGAGAAAAGGTCAGAGAGAGTGAGAACAGAGAAAAGGCTCTATAACTGTTATTTTAGTTTCTCTTTCTTTCCATTCCTCCTGTTTTATGCTAAATGAGGTTACTTCACACCCCACACCATCTTGCATATCTTCACGACATTATTGCTAATATAGCGCTTTGGTCATACTATTTACAGCTCTGTGGATACATGATCCCCTATAGAGTACATTTAAAACTTTTTGGTGGAGGTTTCAAGGCTCTCCTGATCTGGCCTGTGACAACTTCTGCATTCTTTTCCTCTGGCTCCCTTATCCAACCATCCACTTTTCAAGTCCTTCCCTAGATCCCCTTCTCAAAGTTATAGTCTACTTAGGTGCACCTTACCTACATACCTTTACCCTTAACCCACATACCTTTGCTGGTACTGTCCTTCGAGCTTGAATGTCCTCTCCCTTCATCCGTGTCCATCAGAATCTTCAAGGCCCATTTTTTAATCTCCAAAAATTTAAACTCTTAGAAGGAGGAAACCAAGAGGCGCCTGGGTGGCTCAGTTGGTTGAGCGTCCAACTTTGCCTCAGGTCATGATCTCGCGGTTCATGAATTTGAGCCCCACATTGGCTACTCTTTTGTCAGCACAGAGCCCACTTTGGACCCTCTGTCCACCCCCCTCTGCCTCTACCCCGTGTGTATGTGCACCCTCTCTTTCAAAAATAAACATTTTAAAAAAAGTAGGAAACGAAATCTTTATATTTACACCCATCATTTCCTTATGGATAGTAAGCACCAAGCAAATGGTGAATGAATAAATAATACGTCAGCCCTTCTTTTCCACTATTCCTAAATATAACCAAAAATAGCTATATCCCTCAGGTAAAGAGGCCTTCCATTTGAACAATGCTTTAGAGTTATCAAAGTTCATGTCATAGCAGTCTAGAACACCTAATCTGGATCCAGACTGTCCGAGTCCCAACTGTTGCTAACACTTAGCAGCCATGTGACCTTGAGCAAGTTAGTTAACCTCTCTATGCCTTTCTTTTCTGTATAACAAAGAGAATAAAGTTACATACCTCCTAAGAGTTTTTAGAAAGACTAAATAAGCTATTATTTATAAAATGCTTAGAATGGTGTCGGGCACATAGTAAGTATTATATAATGCTTAGTTAGCTAAATATATACATTTTACAGATATTTGTTAATGGTGTACATTATATACATATACACACATATTGTAAGTACTCAATGAAGTTTGTTACACTCACACACACTTAGGGACACACAATTAAGTGTCCACAATGACCCTGTAAGGTGAACAGAAGTGTAAAATAAATTCCCCATACCTGGTAACTGTTAGACCCATTCCTGGACCATGTCTTCTAACTTCTGTGCCAGAAGTCAGAAAGTAATAAAGCCTTAATCCACTGATCTTCTCCAGACACATGGATAGTTTCCAGATACATAATGATTTCATGACACTAAATATTAAAATTTACCATAGATATTTTAATTATTTTGACTTAAAGTCCAAGAGGAGTGTCAGATACATGATACGAGTCTTTCAATAAGGGAAAAAATATTAATAGCTTCTGTGCAAAAGTTTTTGCATAGGATTTCACAAGTGCAAAGAAACCCATGATGTGGTCACTTTCTATTTGACTGTATTCTTCTACAGTTAAAAAAAGATGGAGTAGGAAAGATAAATTGAGTGTGTTCGATGGAAAATTAATTATGCATGAGGGTTTAGTAGAGAAGAATTCAAATAGGAAAGTATGTTATTGGAGTACATTTAAATGGATATATGACTATCGTGTCATTTGGTATGCAAATACTTGTGTTTGCATTAAGCTCATGGAGAAGCTATTATTTTCTTTGCAGTACGTGTAAAAAAAGCACCTTTAAAAAATAAAAGCTTTCTTCTACTTCTTTGAAAAAGAGAACACTGTCTTATTTTATTTTAAATACAAAACACATTTAACTGCTGTCAACAGCTTACATTTTAAATAATGCAGTTTGTACTTGCATTCATTATCTGCAATTAGAGTTCTAAAAAGCTTTCAGTGTTTTTCTCCTCAACTTTTAAAATTCATTCATTGTCAACATTTTAGAAAATAGTGGAAACCCTAAGTCACATTGGAAAACTGAACAAAGAAATTTCCTTCTGGAAATTACCATCCAACTAGGTAGAAAACCCTCAGCTATTATGCTGAACCAGGTTATGATGGGATATTTACACCCTTTTCGTGCTAGTGTTAGGTCAAGAACGTTTTCCTTTTAGGGCTTCTAGATGGCTCATTTGGTTAACCCTCTGACTCTTCATTTCAGCACAGGTCATGATCTCACGGTTTGTGGGATCCAGTCCCACATCGGGCTCCATGCTCACAGCATGGAGCCTGCTTGGGATTCTCTCTTTCTCTTTGTCTCTCTGTCTCTCTCTCTTTCCCCACCTCCTCAAAATAAATAAATAAACATTTTTTAAAAAGACAATATTTTTCTTTTACCAGTCTAGTTTATAAGAAATGACATGCTGGCAGCCAGCTCAGTATCCTTAGTTCATAAGGGTTAGTTTCTGCAAAGCACTTGCCTACACTGCTTTACAGCACCTAAATAAAACAAGAGTTCAAGTCTTCAGGATGTTTTTAAAATAAATAATTCTCAGATACCCGCGGCTGTCTGGAATGCCGTTTCATCTATGTATGATGGGAGTCACATGTTCTCATTTCTTCCTGGGTATTAGCAAGAAGAATACAGACAGCTGAGCAACTGTGAATGAGTGTGTGTGTGTGTGTGTGTGTGTGTGTGTGTGTGTGTGAGAGAGAGAGAGAGAGAGAGAGAGAAGGAGAGAGAGAAAGAGAGGTTTTTTTTCACCCTCTCTTTAAAGATGTAATTGGAACCAGGACCCAAATGGTGTGTGGGTTTGCTTCAGGCAGGGTATACAAACAGAGCCAAGCCTAGAAATGCAAGGTGTGTAGTAGATTCATTGACCTCACTGTTTGCCCAGCTGTAGGGTTACTCCCTTTTCATTCCCCAGCTGCCCAGCTGCTTCTTAATGCTATTTTATTTTTCTTTTAAACTGGAGTAACCAACAAAACTTCTCCTGGACAGGTTTGATAATTACTAAAAACAGACAACTTCGCAATTACACACAGCTCAGAAAAAGCTGCCACGCTTTGTCTTTTAGCCCTTACTTTGTTCTTGTTCAACAGTGCCTTTAACGTGATATGCTTGCTTACCTTTTTAAGGAAAGACATCATTCGATTTTATGAAAATAAGTAAAAACTCTTCATTAGCCCCCTGTTTTGCTTTTCAAAAAGTCACCTTGAGAACATGTATTAAGTTGAACCAGAAGAAAGTGCTGACTTCCTACCTTCTATATAACCTACCAAAACAGCAATTTCATATGCTTCAACCTAAGTAAATATATTGCAGTGATGCTTCCGGTTCCCAAACTATTTTAAAATTCATCTTTTGAAATGAAAAAAATCACGTTCCTTATTTCAAAATGTGACATTAAATCTCTTCTTAACAACTACATTTTAGTTATAAAATTGGCTCCAAATAACTTCTGGTTATTTACAAATGAAATAATATCTATTTTATGTGTATGCGAATTTGACATAATTTGCAGACAAGTGCCACCACAGATAATTGAGTGCTAAATTCTGGTATGTTCCTTGATATGTCAGTTGCATCGGAGTCCTACATTGCCTATGTTGTTTCTTTTAAGGGGTATAAATGTGCTTAAGGTAAACAAGTTTCAGCATTGGCCCAGAAGTCTGACTCTGCTTATAAAAGCAGACTGAAATTATATTGGAAAACTGATTTTTAGGTAAAATCTTTGAAAATCTGTGACTGTTATTCTGTGTCTAGAAAAAAAAAAACAGGGATTATATACAGATACAATAGCTACCATAAGAGTAAATATACTTATTTGTTATTTGAGAAAATGTTTATTAAGCGTCTGTTTTCTAAATGCTTTGGAAATAACTATACAGATCAAGTTTTTCAGATTAGCAGAGTATTAAATTGGAAGTTTGTGTCAAAGCCTCAGAAATGTGCAAATTATCTAACTCTGTTCTCTGAAAATGTTCCACAGGAAATATGATAATTTTGTGCATAAATATTTCTGTGGCAATAATATAATAAAAATGTTAGAGATTTAAATTTTATTTAATTTAACAAAATTAGTTGAGAATTGTTTATGTAAGTTTACAACATACATGGAAAGGATACATTAAAATTTTTATTTTCTATATATTCCTAAATATATTAAAATGCTACTTAGGTGTATCATTTATAAAAGAAGAAATACTATACATATAAAGGGTTTCAGCACAACTCTCTTTATTAAGCAAAAAGTTGAAATATCCTAAAATGTTCAACAATTGGAAATTAGTCAAGCTGTGTCCCAGTCATATAAAGAAATATTACACTGGGGCGCCTGGGTGGCTCAGTCGGTTAAGTGGCTGACTTCGGCTCAGGTCATGATCTCACAGTTCATGGATTCGAGCCCTGTGTCGGGCTCTGTGTTGACAGCTCAGAGCCTGGAGTCTGCTTTGGATTCTGTGTCTCCCTTACCCTCTGCTCCTCCCCTCCTCATATTCTGTCTCTCTGTTTCTCAAAAATAAATAAACGTTAAAAAAATTAAAAAGAAAAAGAAATATTACACAGCCCTTAAAATATTTTTAGAAGAACATTTAGTGTTATAGAAAAGTGTTCTGATATATTAAATGAAAAGACAGTATAGAAGATTAAAAATAGCGAATATGGTATGGTACAGATTTTTTAAAAGGAGAAATATGTGTCATTTTCAAATAAAGAAATGTGTGTGTGTGTCTATGTGTTCCTGTGTGTTTTCATAGGAAAAAGACCAAGTGGCTGTACCAAAAATCTTGACAGTGGTCATCTCTGTGCGTTTTATATTTTCTTTTTTGTGTCATATGTTTTCTACATTGAACATAAAGTATTACTTTGTGGTCAGAAAAACAATTTTATTAAACTATGTATGAACTTTAATATTTACATTTTGTATTTTGACAAGTAGATTTTATTTTTAAAAAACTCTTTAGTAAAAGCTGTACTAATTTGGAGTTTTTTATAATTCCAAGGTTGGGGTAAAATTTATCCATGAATAATGGTTTATTCTGCAGATTAATAATGCAAAGATTTTAGAGAACACTTTTAAGCTTAAGGGAACTTTTCAAGTGCACTGAAAGCATGCAGAAGACTCTGTAAATCACTTTTTCATCAAAGCCTATCCCCTAAGTGCCTCTTCCTGGCAGGTGAATTTGCATATTTCTCTTTCCTTACGTAGACGCAATAGTCCATAATTCATCTGTTTGACTAGCAGTCTGGCTCTCCCCCTGCCAGTTGGAAGGTGATATTTTTAACGTATTCCTCATATAATGGTTTCCATTCACCCTCTGAGTTACAGACAGGCATCTTGTAACAATTTGGGTCACATTTTCACAGGTGATGAAAACATACCATATGTATCATGCAGAGAGCATCAGTGCAGAGAGCAAGCTGAAAGAGGCAGAGAAACAAGAAGAAAAGCAAATTGGAAGATCCGGTGATCCGGTCTTTCATATTAGACTGGAAGAGAGACATCAGCGGCGAAGCTCTGTAAAGAAAATTGAAAAAATGAAAGAAAAAGTAAGTAAAAACATCACAGAGCCTTTTTGTCCTCAGTTAAGGTGACGGTACTAAGAACATTGTTGCAATAACTGATAGACACACATTATAAATTGTGAAATGACACACATTTCCTCAACAGGAATGAAAAATGTTTAACAAACATAAAAATCATGTAATAACAGCTAAATTCATCATTTAGTGTTGAATGCCAAGTATTCAGTACACATTGTGGAGGACTTGAATATTATTAACAAAGAGATTTCATTGAAAATGGGCCTGAAGCTCAAATACGTGGTTGGGTACTTTTAGTTAGTTATTTAAATCAGTTTCAAAATGTACTTTTCTCAGAGGACTTGAAAAGGTCATTTGTATATGTAGAATACATTGTTTAAATTAATAGAAAGTCAGGTATATTTTTGTGACTAAATGCCTTTGTTCTCTTTCCCAATGGACCTTCTTCATTTTCAGAGACAAGCAAAGTATTCGGAAAATAAGCTAAAATCAATTAAGGCACGGAATGAATATCTCCTAACCCTTGAAGCAACCAATGCCTCGGTTTTCAAGTATTATATTCATGATCTTTCAGATTTAATTGACGTAAGTACTTGAAATTTTTATATTTTCCATATTTCTTAAAATTTTTTGAATTTATTTATCTATTTATTTATTTTAGTGATCTCTGTGCCCAATGTGGGACTTGAACTAACAACCCCAAGATCACTCACTTTCCCAGGGTGCCTGGGTGGCTCAGTCGGTTAAGTGTCTGACTCGAGTTTGGCTCAGGTCATGATCTCCTGGTGCGGGAGTTTGAGCCCAGCATCAGGCTCTGCACTGTCAGCACAGAGCCTGCTTGGGATTCTCTCTCTCTATCTCTCTCTCTGTCAAAATAAATAAATAAACTTAAAGAAAGAGAGAGAGAGTTGTTCTCTCTTCCAACTGAGCCAGCCAGGCACCCCTATATTTTACATATTAAGATGTAATTAGCAATAACTATATTTTATTGATTCTAAAATACCATCATTTCTGAAGCCAATGTTATTTTATGTAATACTCAGAAGGAAAAAATGCTGCCAGTTAAACTGTACATGATACAAGTACACCATCGATTCTAAGAATTGAACCAATAGAAAGCAAATTATTAAGTTCTGTGAAGCTATGAATGCCTGGTAAACTTAGCTGGGAAGGGGACCCAGATGTCTTTAAATTATGGGATGGCACAACCCTAACTGCATTCATTGATTCAGAATGTATTTCTTGGTGGGGCGCCTGGGTGGCTCAGTCAATTAAGCGTCCGACTTGGGTTCGGGTCATGATCTCACAATTCATGAGTTTGAGCCCTGCATCGGCCTCTGTGCTGACAGCTCAGAGCCTGGAGCCTGCTTCAGATTCTGTCTCCCTCTCCCTCTGCCCTTCCCCCACTCACACTCTGTCTCTGTCTCTGTCTCTCTTCTCTAAATAAATTAAATAAATAAATAAATAAAATACATTTCTAGGGCCCTACTATTGTGATATGCTAAGGCTTTGAGAAGCATATACAATTCTTTTTCTTCAAGGTTTTATTTTAATTCCAGGTAGTTAACATCCAATATTATATTAATTTAAGGTGTACGATATTATGATTTAACAGTTCCATACACCACCCCATGCTCATCGCAACAAGTGCACTCCTTAATTTCCGTCACCTATTTTACCCATCCCCCACCCCCAAGCATATACACTTCTTCAGGAATGGAAAGTGGAAAAGACAGATACTAAGCAAATGATTACACACATGATAGCTTTGTTACTAGTTGTGGTAAATACTATAAGCAAAATAGAGTGGACAGAGACCACGTTGTAAATTTATCTAACTCTGTACTTTCTCTCCAAGGATATGCTGTGAAAAGCAGTAATTGGGCTCATTCCAAACCCTCCCAAGTCTATATGCAGAGTTATGTGCATGCAGTGATTACTGCTGTGACTCCCCACCTGTAACCCCCTGCATCATGCTTTCATTCAGAAAATCTGCACTGAGTAGCACAGTCACTGTGCCAACCCTGCAGGAGACCGCAGAGGTGACACAGACAGAAATCCCAGTCCAAAAACACCCATATCTGAAAATAAAAGAAAAAAAGTGATGTGTCCTAAGAAAAGCACAGATGAAGTGATAAAGGTTCAGAGAGTTTACTGCTGGAACTTTACTCATGTGCTGCTTTGTATTGATTGAATTCAATTTAAAGATACGATAAATTTTTTTCCCATGGCTCATAGTATCATAATCTAGATATATAGTAGGTTAAAGTATCTTTATTTTTATGGTCAATTTAAGTCTCATGGATTTAGCTGTTTTAGAGCCACAGTTTGGGGCATTTGCAAAAGAATTGTTAAGGGAATTATTTTTAGTTTATTAACACTCTGATGTGCTTTTTTTTTTTTGGTTTATTTATTTATTTTTGAGAGTGAGCAGGCAGGAGAGGGGCAGACAGAGAGGGAGAGAAAGAGAATCCCAGGTGCCCCTGATGTTTATCTGTTGAGAGAGAGAGAGAGAGAGAGAGAGGGAGGGAGGGAGGGAGGGGCAGGGAAAGAGGGAGAGAGAGAATCCCAAGCAGCGTGGAGCCCAGTGTGGCACTTGAACTCACAAATTGTTAGATCATGACCTGACCCAAAACCAAGAGCGGTTGCTTAACCAGCTGAGCCACCCAGGCTCCATGATGTGCCTTTTTTTTTTTAATTTGAGTCTAAAAACAGTTTTGTCTCCTACTGTCATAATTTCTTTATACAGAACCCTTTAGTAATAAAGCCAGGGAAAACTTTTTTCTCTTCCTTTCTTACAAGTATTTTAATCAAGTAATTAATTTTCTTATAGCACTCTGATGAAATGAAAAGAATTTTTTTCCTGCTAGACTGCTAGATTTTCAGAATAAAAATGAACAATTTTATAGCCCCCTGTTTTCAAACTTAAATTCGTAAGGATTCTGCAAAGTACATAGAATATAGAGCTAATTCTTTGTAACTACTCCACTTGCTTGTTTTTTGGTGTAGGGCTTATTTTTGGGAGTACTTGGCTAGACCCGAACAAGTTTAGCCCAAGGAAAAGTCTCCATATAATGAAAGTATTTTTTAACACCTGCAAGGTGCCAAACACTCTTCTTGACAGTGAGGATCCAGCAATGAACAAAACAAAGTCCCTGTCTTCTTGGAGTTTATGTACTTGTTAAGGAGTCAGCTCATAAACATATTTACACACACACACACACACACACATTATATAGTAGTGACAGTGCCATGAATAGAAACAAAACCACTATCGGGGCACTTCTTTTGATGATATTCAGGAAAAGCCTGGTATTTGAGCAGAGAAGTGAGCTGGAGAGCCCTGAACCTATATGGGGAAGGAATCCCTCATACAGAAGGACTGGCAAGGTTCAAGGTATAGAGGCCGTGACGTGTTTGGCAAGCTGAAGATGCTCAAGGAATATAGCAAAGAACTGAGCAAGTGAGGAGGAAGGTTCTGGGAGAGAATGTAGGCAGAAACCCATTAGGGTCTTTTGGACAGGGAAAGGGGTTTAGATTGTGTTGTAAGTGTGGTGGGAAGGCATTGAAGGATTTTACTCAGGGAAGTGACATCACATGGTTGACATTTTAAAGACTCACTCTGGCGTCTGGGAAAACAGACTGAGGGAAGTGAGGAGGACAAGAGTGAAAATGGCAAGCTGTATGTAGAGTCTTTGGCCATTGTCCAGGCTAGAGATGGTGCTGGCTTGGACTGGCATAGTAGCAATAGACCTGTGAGAAGTGGTTGGTTGGATTCAAAATATAGAAGGTAGAGCTAATAAGAATTTGATATAGTAGTTGAAAAGAAAGATAAACATGACTCCCAGGTTCAGGTCCTGAGTATCTAGGTTAATGATAGTGCCTTTTACTGAGTTGGGGACCCTGGGGAGAAGTGGGTTGAAGGACAGAGAGCCCTAGTTTAGTTGCATCTATTAAGATTGAGATAGCCATTGGCCATCCGTGGAGATGTGCAGTAGCATTCTCAATACTATTGGCACGTATAGGACAGAATTAACATTTCAGAATATGTCACTTGTGGGGGAATAGGGTCTACTTACATAAATGGGTTAGAAAAAAGCTTAGGGCGGAAAGCTGCCACCACAGAGCGAAAAACATCCGAGGTTAGTTAGCGAGATATTGTAATGGGATCATGAGTACTTTCCATCTGACACCAATATACTATTGTACTTTGATCACAGACTCCACTTGCTTCCCAGACCCTTTGCTTCTTACACGAGTTAATGATTACTGTCTAATTGTTTTCTCCACATTCACATGTGTAAGATCTGTTTTCTTCATGTTCACCACGTGGGTAATATCTTGTGAGCTCAGTAAATACAAGAGCTGAAAACCCTGTTCAGGGCTCTTGACTCCAACCGGACTTTAGCCTCTCGTATTCAATTCTGCATCCGCAGACAAGAGAGGGACAAGAGATCTCCAGACTCATAGTCTGCAACAGTCACTGTCATGGATATTTATTGAGCTCTTAGTATGTGACGGGCAGGTTTCTACACATAATCTCACCAATTCATCACAAACCTCGTGAGGTAAATACTATTTTCTACATTTCATAGATTAAAACATTGGGGCTTAGGTAGGCCAGATAGCTTCAACATGAAGGTTACACAGTTAGGAAGTGTGGTAGGCTTCAAACTCAGACATTTAACCTCCCAATCTAATTAACTCTGATGTAAGTAAGTAATGGTTAAATATATCAGGTAATTTTCAGTTTTAAGAACGGATGGATTTTTAAAAGATCAGCCTTAAATTTAAAATGTGAGTAATTCTCAGGGCACCTGGGTGGCTCAGTTGGTTAAGCGTCCAACTTCAGCTCAGGTCATGATCTCACAAATCATGGGTTTGAGCCCTGCTTTGGGCTCTGTGCTGACAGTATGGATGGAGCCTGCTTGGGATTCTTTCTCTCTCCCTTTCTCTCTCTCTGTCCCTCCCACCCCTTTCAAGAAAAAATAAATAAAATGTGAATAATTCTTAAATAATTCAACTTCATTATGGATTTTAAAAGAAATGATAAGAAATGGGTTTGTTGTGCTACTCAATTGAAATTGAATCCTCTCGATGAAAATTATGCATTCATTGACTCATTTCTGAGGCAGAGTGTGAATGTATACATTCTGAAATGGCTGATTATTTTGTAGGAATGCAATTTGCATATATAGTGGTGATCCTAAAAACCATTAAGCTTGACCCTTACTGATGAAATGAAACAGACTGATTATCATGCAGAGGCATCCACAATCCTTTATGCTTTGTGAGCTTATTTAGCAAAATCACTTTTTAGTGAGCTATCTAATAATTATTGGAAGAGTTGTGAATACCTCTAGTGAAAAAAAGTCAAGACAACATTTTTAATGCATAACATTTTATATGTGAAATGACATGGAAGATTCTAAATATCTTGACTCAATCAAAGCATTATAAATAATTAAGAATTCAAATTGAGACCTTTTTTATATGTTCCTCCCTTGGTTCTATTCATGTCAATAGTATGTCTATTTTCCTATAAATTTCCTATGCTAGACCATGATGAATGGATCTATTGGTATAAAAAGTCATACACACATCTTATAGAATTTGTATTTTGAAACTAGTCTTTTATTATCACAGAATTAGTACATGTACATTGTAGAAAATTAGAAAAAAAAATATATGCAAAAATAGCATGATCACATTCTTACCACCCCAGATCATCACTGTTAAAATGTAAACTTTTTTGTGTGTCCACATACACATTTTTATACCAGAAGAATATGAAATCATAGTTTATATACAGCTTTTTAACCTACTTTTTTCAATAATTGATCTCCATCTTTCCATTTCAGAAAACTTTCCATTTTGGAAAATTTTAACTCCTCTAACAGCCAGACTATATTCCTATTTATGACCCCCAAAAAACATCTTACAGCTAGTGTATCTAGACTAGACCAAATTTAGGGTCACAAAGTGCATCTGGGTGATGTATTCCTTTGGTCTTTTTTTTAAGTTTTTAAATCTAACAAAGTCCCTGTTGAGGAGATATGGACAGTTATTCCTCAGAACATCTCAGCTTCTGGATTTGTGTCTATTCTTTATGGTGTCAGTTAGCCTGTTTCTCTATTCCCTATATTTTCTACAAAGCGAATGTTATATAAAGGCTTGATAAACTCAAGTTAAGTGCTTCGCAGCAGGTTACACCATAGGTTATGTTGCTGTGTCTTACATAGATATGTAACAACATCTGATTAACCCACCAGCAGTGATGCTAAAATCACTGGCTAGGGGTGGTGTGACTCTGATGACTTCATCATATAGTTAAGTGTTTTCCCCTTGCAACGGGATATTCTAAAACTTCTTGAATTTAGAGCCTATTAAATTGGAAGCATACTAATTTGGAACTCAAGTCTGGGCTGTAATTTATTTTTGGTTAGCAAAATGCTTTTTTTTTTTTTTTTCAATTTATTTATTTGTGTTCAGAGAGAGTGCACAGGGGAAGTAGAGGGGCAGAGAGAGAGAGAGAGAGAGAGAGAGAGAGAGAATATCCCAAGCAGGTTCTGTGCAGCCAGCCCAGATCAAGAGTTAGATGCCCCGCCAACCGACTGAGCCACCCAGGTGCCCCCAGAATGCTTTTTTAAAGTTCAAGTTAATTATGTAAATTAAAGGGGCGCTTGGCTGTCTCAGAGGTCTGGAAGAGTGTGCGATTCTTGATCTCACGATTGTGCATTCCAGCCACACACTGAATGTAGAGATTACTTAAGTAAATAAAACTTTTAAAAAATATTGTAAATTAAAGAATAACAAATATTTTTAGGCACTTCAGATTAGTCATTTTACACACGTCCTATTTGAAACCCTATTTAATGGAATCCTCTCTTGTTAATTACCACAGGTCTAAAAAATGTAATAATACAACACGTTGATAGGCTAGTTCAAGTCTTTTCTGTGTATTTGAAGGTAATCTAATGTTTTTTAAAAAATATATTTAATAATTCCAATTTGCCTGTTTTTTATAAACTTCACCTTTACCTATCAATGTTAGTTTGAATTAATATACCTTTCTCTCTCTCTCTCTGCCTCACTGAGAAATGCCTATCAACGTGGAAACATTCTATTTCTAAGTAATAGCTATTGAATTTCTTCTGGAATTTATTTTTAATAATCTTAAATTCTCCATTGTGCCTTGTTTCAATTATTAACTTAATTTTGTGATGAACTCTACCACTGAAAACAACACTTCTATAAACTTAGTAAGTAAATGAACTTCTTGATCAAATTCAAACTAACAATGTAAGATATCAGACCTCTAAAATTTATTGAAGGTAATATAATGAAGAAAATGATGGCTCAGTTGTAAACCAAGTATTATTTCAGCTGGAAATATTTGAATACAGTATACCAAACAAGGTTTAGATATTTTACAAATACAGAGTTATCTCTAGGGAGAAGGGATGAGGTGATTTGGGAGAGGAATTTGGGAGACTTTTAAAAGTATATGTTTCACACTTTTCTTTAAGTATGGCATATTTTATATTTAAAAAAAGAAAAAGTTGTAAAAAATGATAAAAGCATGCCTTAAGTATTAATGTAGAGCATACCAATGTAATTATACTTTCCAGTCTACAGTCTTATTTATCTTTTCATACGGAGTTCTGAGTAGTCTTCTTTTGCACAAAGCTTATCTTCTGGGTAGTTAATGTTTCTATTGCTGAGATCTTTAACGAGGAACAAAAATACTCTGGATATTTACAGTGTTTTCACAATGTTGCATTTAGTACAACTTTTTCCTAATTTGGTATCAATTTTGTTTACTCTTAAGTCTTTTTTTTTAATTTTGTTAATGCTTATTATTTATTTTTGAGAGAGACAGAGCCTGAGTGGGGGAGGGGCAGAGAGAGAGGGAGACACAGAATCCGAGGCAGGCTCCAGGCTCTGAGCTGTCAGCACAGAGCCCGGTGCAGGGCTCAAACCCACGAACCATGAGATCATGACCAGAGCCAAAGTCGGACACTTAACTGATTGAGCCACCCAGGCACCCCTGTTTACTCTTAAGTCTTTCTAACAACTCCTTTAATACCTATTTTAGTAGATTTATAATATTTAATAAACTTAAATACAGATTGCACTTATTTTACAGTCGACTCTGAGAAGCATATAGACGAATTGTTGGAGAAAAAATGTACAAGAGTATTAAAGACTGCCTACTAGTTGTGTGTGTTCACAGTAACCTTGGTCTTTGTCACCATGCTTTAGAGCAGGAGTAGACAAACTTTTTCTGAAAGAGACCAGATTGTATATACTTCAGGCTTTTGTGAGTCATATGGTCTCTGTCGCAATTACTCTAGTGCAAAAGCAGCCAGCCATAGATAAGTAAGCAATTGGGTGTGGTTATGTTGCAGTCAAACTTTATTTACCACATCCAGGCCATGGGCTGGATTTGATTCGCAGGCCATGGCCTGCTGACCTCTGATTTAGAGAATGAACTATTAGTTATTCCAGAGTGTCACTTAAGCAGAAGACTATTTAAATTTTTTTTAATGTTTTATTCATTTTTTGAGAGAGAGAGAGAGAGAGACAGAGTGCGAGCGGGGGAGGGGTAGAGAGAGAGGGAGACACAGAATCCGAAGCAGGCTCCAGGCTCCGAGCTGTCAGCACAGAGCCCAACGTGGGGCTCAAACCCACGAACCACGAGATTATGACCTGAGCTTCTGAAGTCGGACACTTAACTGACTGAGCCACCCAGGTGCCCCATCAGAAGACTGTTTAAGATGATTTCTCCCCTGAAAGTCCTAGGTAAATTTTAGTTTGTAGGATAACAATTTCTTAGCGTGAAATCAGGTGGCAAGTGGAACATAGTTAATTTCACAACAATAAAGTATGTTTACTATGTTACTTTAAGAATAAATATGAATTATAGGAAATATATTGCAAATATTGTTATAGGAAACATATTGCAAATATTGGCCAAAGGAAATTTAATTGGTTTGGGAGAATGAAGGCATAATTATAAAGGAAAATAGATTGTAGTTTTATAAATAAAAGATTTCACATTTGTGATCATTAATATCCCCAACAATAAGTGCAAAAAAGACTGTAAGTGGGGCACCTGGGTGGTTCAGTTGTTTAAGCTTCCCACACTTGGTTTCAGCTCCGGTTGTGATCCTGCAGTCATGGGATCAAGCCCCATGTTGGGTTTTGTGCTGGGCGTGGAATGTGCATGGGACTCTATCTCCCTCTCCCTCTGCTCCTCCCCTGCTTGCTCTTGTGCACGCACACGCACACACTCTCTCCTCTCTCTCTCTCTCTCTCTCTCAAAAAAAACTCCAAAAAACAAAGACTGTAACTAATTCTGTTATAATTGGGATGCATTACAATCCACAAGTAAAATCCTGCAGGCAACAAATATTTGTAACTGAATGCTGAGATTTTCAAATGATTAGGATTTGCTAAGAGAAAAGAGTTAGAGGAGTCTCATTTCCCATAATACCTGGATCTGTAATCAAGTTCACCATTCTATATATGTGGAATTCTTAAGTTGTTTTTAATGTTTATTTATTTTTGAGAGAGAGAGACAGAGCGTGAGTGGGGGAGGGGGAGAGACACACAGAATCTGAAACAGGCTTCAGGCTCCCAGCTATCAGCACAGAGCCCGAGGCGGAGCTCAAACCCACGGACCATGAGATCATGACCTGAGCCAAAGTTGGACACCTAACCGACAGAGCCACCCAAGCACCCCTATATCTGTGATTCTTTTTTTTTTTTTAATGTTTGTTTATTTTTGAAAGAGAGAGAAAGAGACAAAGCGTGAATAGGAGAGGAGCAGGGAGAGAAAGGGAGGCACAGAATCTGAATCAGGCTCCAGGCTCTGCACTGTCAGCACAGAGCCCGATGCAGGGCTTGAACTCACAAACTGCGAGATCATGACCTGAGCTGAAGTCGGACGCTTACCCTACTGAGCCACCCAGGCGCCCCTGGAATTCTTAAAACAACTGGTGATGTGACCTCTTTCAGTCCATCCTCAAAAGGTATTCAGAGGAATATAGTCCTCAACAGTAGAATTCCATTGGTACTTTGTCCCATAGCTCCTGCCTGGTAATAATAAAGTATTTATTTTTTTGATAGAGTTTCACAGTTTCAAATTACTCCCTGTAAAAGTTTGCAGGTCACCTTGGCATTTGAAGGATAAATCTTTGTTACTGTTATGCAATACTACAACAGAGTAATCCCCTTCTGCAGCTAATTTTCTTGGTAAAGATATCTGTCATGTATTTTATTAGCCATTTATACAGAATGAAATTGAAATTAGATTACATCATATACTGCATGCCATGTTTACTTTATCATTTCTAAGGAATCTGCTGTCCTAAAGCTTTTAGCCTTATCCTTTTGTCTCTAGAGACATGTGTTTAATTAAAAAGCAACTTATTCAAAGTTCAGATTTTTCTTAGACTTATCCCCATACATAATGATATTAAGATTTATCCATAAAAACTTGCCAAATTGGAAAAGTAGAATACTGCAGCCCCCATTTGGCCTGAACTCTTATTAGGAAGATGATAGAGAGATCATGGTAAATGGGTTAGGATAGTGTAGTTATCACGTAAACTGTTTTATGTGTGTTTTTATCCCTTTGTGATTGAAAGGGGATTTAAAAACTGAAATGCATTAGATGACTGAAGTAGATGGCTTTAAAAGTTCCTTCCGGTGGAGATGCCATGTGCTTTGTTAAAGGGAACTGCACCTACCTGTTTTCACCTGCAGGACAGGCCACTCTGCGTCTCCAGGGCCGGCTGTTCCATCCTGGCCGGATTTGATGTTAAAAGTCGCCTAAGGCATGGTCCTTGACTTTCTACCTCTTGTTCCCTTACCTTGATGGCTGCTGGATTTTTGTCACCAGTTTTGATCATCTTCCAGAGCTTCAGATTTGTATCCAACTGCCTACTGGACATCTCTGGCCAGGTGCCTAATGGGCAGTTTGAACACATCATATGCTCAGCTTTTTATCTCCATTTGCCCCTGTCATTGTCCTCATTCTCCACACACATAACCACTTATCCATTTTTTTACACCTCAGCAAGTGGCACACCTTTCCACCCGTTTGCACAAACAAAAACCCAGTTCTCTCATTTCCCACATGTAAATGCATCAGTAAATCCTCTATTTGTACCTCCTAAATGTCCCAACCTTGCTATTTCTTGCTGCTTGTGCTGTCTGCTAGACAAAGCTCTTCATCTCCTGCCCGCACTTAGCTTTCTAAGATGTCACCCATCTTCCACTTAAGACCTTCTAATCAGTAATCCATTCTCTTCCCAAGCAGCCAGAGTATTAAAAAAATATAAACCAGACCCATTGATCTCTATTTGAAATTCTCCAAAGGCCTCCCATTGTCTTTAGAATAAAATCTAAACAGTTCACCAAGACCTTATGTGGACTACCGCCCACCTGCCACTCAGTGTCGTCTTTTGCAACTTCCTCCTTAGTCACCATATGCTTTGGGTACATTGGCCTTTCTATTCCCCAGACTCTGTAAGCTTTTTCCTGCCTGGGGCCTTTCTACTCTTTGTCTAGGACACTCTTTCAGAGCTTTGCAGATTCCTTCTTTTCATTCATGTTGCACCCACCTGCCATATATAAAAGACCCACACCCTTTCCCCCAGCACTCCCTATTGCTCTATCTTCTCCATAGCATTTACCACCTGACCTATTTGTCTGGGCTTGCTTTATTTGTTCTCTCTCCATCTTTGTGATTTGATTCAGGGTAGTTACAGAGATTTGGCCTGGAGATACAATGTGTCTGGTGGCAGCTCCTCTGAGAAAAATGATTGCCCGTGGGAGCAGGACATGTATTAGGCCACAAATGGTTGTTGGTCCTACTCACTGGCTCAGGCATGTGCTACACCCGTTATCCTCCTGTTTCCTACTTTGTATCCATTTTGATGTACCATTTTGACCTTTTCCTTGCACAAAAGAAACTCAAAACAAGTTTTGCTAAATGCTTGGCTGTGGTTATTGAAGCAGCAGCGAGAATTAAATTGTCAGCTCTTTATGGACCATCAGGAGCCAGACATGAGAGCAGGTGTGCAAAAGTTGCCTATAGAATTTTAAACATCCAGTTCAGTCCCATGAGATGCCCATCTCTCACAAAACTGTGTAGTTCCTGAGGTGAAGTACTGAATAGCTAGCGAGGAAAATAGTAAGGGACAAACAAAGATAATTGATTCAGAAGAAATCAACTTTCTTCTTTTGATATCTAATGAAAAATCTGTGAACTTAAACTTTTCTGGTCCTGGGTTATGTGAAAACTGTTTTTGCAATTGTTTGCTCAGGTTGCACTATTGTAGAAAGACTCAAAATAAGGGGTAGACCAAGTCTTTACCCAGTATCCAGGAGTCTGGAATGGTCAAAGCCAAAGCTTATTAATTAAAAAAACCAGAGATTGGACCCAGAACAAAAGATCATGGAAGTCTCTCCAGTGGAGGCAGGAGTGATGAAGTGAAGGTAGAATACTTTGGCAGAAGAGTTCCTTCCCTCTCCATTCTCATGGCAACTGCTTAATTCTGCAGTCACATAGGAGCTTGGGACTACCCTGCAAATGACATTGGCTATTACTGTTCTGAAAACATGTATGTAGGACTTGTTTCCATTGGAGTTCTTCACTCCCATTTAGGACCGAACTTCTGCCCAGTAGGGCTTCTCAGGTCATGAGAGTTTATACAAACAAACAAAAATTCTCTCCCTAAATAGCTGAGATCCGTTTATACCTGACCGTATAACCACCAAGTGTATTTCAGCTGACCTCTCAGCCTTTGGAATAAGATGAAGTATTTATCACAGTCATCAAGTCCTGGATTTCCAAGAGTATCTTTATTTTGATACTCTTTGCAACCCTTTTGCCTAAAGAAGTTAGCTTACTGTGGTGATTTAGACTAATACCTAGTGGGATATATCTTGACAGCTCTTAGGATATTAGAAAACAAATACCCTTCTACTTCCAGCACTCTTTCCTTCCCCAATTTTAATCCATAATTTAACGTATCCATTCAGTTTTCCATCCATCAGAACAACACTGTTTTGTTTTCATGAAATATCTTACTGGTTTCTTATTTATTTTCATCATTAAATGCACTTGGGTTATAACTCAACTCGTGCAGAAGCCAGCTTTTCATATTTTCATTAATAATTCATAAGCTCCATAGAATTACTTTAGGCCTTTTAACCAAGTATCGTGAATCTTAACATATCCAGTGTCATTTAAGCTTCCAGTTTAGAAAAAAAAGACGATTTTGTGACTGGCCTTGCTGTCTCAGGAGACCTTGAAAGAGAATTTTATTATTTCTTTGAAAGTCCAGGATGCTTGAAAAAACCTAGAGCATAGAAAATGCTGCATATCAGAAGTAACAGAAGCATGCTAATTACGTGATCTTATAGACTGATAAGCTCCCTATGGATCAGAGAAGGCTATTGTCCCTGAAGTTTGTCACCGAAACCTCCATGTGAGGGATAGCATTCCAAATCCAGAAGACACCTGGGGAGTCCTCTGCATTGGGTGTGAAGCCCCATGCATACTTCTCCCCAGCCTGTTAAGAAACCGCAGGTGAAAGCAGGGCTGCCTTACTAGGTCCTAACCTACCAAATCCACCTGGCCCAACTGGGTGCGAAAGCACGCACAGTGCTTCTCTAACTTTGACATTTACTCCCCAAAGAAGCAACTCTTAGAAATTTGAGTGTACGTCTGGGATTGTTTAAATCTGAGACTAATAAAAACTTAGCATGTATTTTTCAGAACTCTACCTCAATTAGGTAGTTGGGGGTTGAATTTCTTTTTTTTTTTTTTCTTCTTTTCCCTTTGTTCTTCCTTTCTATGTTGAAAACCCACTTGGTTTGTGGAGGGTGCTTTTCTCTAAGTTGTTTCTTTCCTCTTAGTATCAATTTTCTATGAATTCTCATTGGGATCAGTACTCCTAAAGTAAAGCAGCTTCATTATAATCAAGCTGAATCTGTCTGGGTTCAGAATAGTGGGATGTTTTGAAGCACTAGTACATTTCAAAGAAATGAGACCATTTCCTTTACCAATTCATGTATTCACAAGATGAGGTATTACTGAAAGGTAGAATAATTCTTTTGGTCCCTCTGATGTGTATAAAATGGCTACACAGAACCTTTATGGATTTTGAGGAGCAAAAGGAATAAAAGAGGACTTTGTTCATCTGAAACTAGAATTTTTTAATTAACTAAAGATCATTCTCTATATTTGAGTGCAGCTGATTCCACTAGAAATGTATCAATGTTGAGACTGCTGCATTTCACAATTGTATTTTGCTTCTATTTGTGTGACATAGCATCTTTTTTTTAATCAAATAATATTTAATCAAGGATATTCTCTTGCCTACTTGTAGAAAATAGCACCCCCAATGGACAAGATTACAGGACTTTTTTTTTTTTTTTTTAAGAGAGCGTGCAAGTGAGGGAGAGGCAGAGAGAGAAAGGATCCCACAAGGGACAGGGAGAGAGAAAGAAGGGGGGCTCACCTGAAGCAGGGTTTGTGTTCATCCAAAGCAGGGCTCATGCTCACCCCAGGTGGGGCTTGAGCTTACCTGATGTGGGACTCACACTCACGAACCGTGAGATCATGACCTGAGCTGAAGTCAGATGCTTAACACACCAAGCCACCCAGACACTCTATAGGACCTTTTTCAATCAGTGTTTTAGTGTAGTGCTTCTCAGACTTTTAATGTACGTATAAATCACCTGTGGATTTTTTTTTAAGATTTCAGATTCTAATTCAGATCAGGGGTGGGGCCTAAGATTCAGCATTTTTGACCAGCTTCAGGTGATGCTGATATAGCAAGATTTTATAATATCTTTATAGAAAAATCCCAAATTTAATCTGATATTGGAGTGTGAGGATAGAATTAAATATGTTGACATTTCTAAGGACAGGTCAGTGATTGAATCTGTACCTTCATAAAGACAGATCTGATGGTTCATATCCTGGTGGATGTTACTTCCTTTGTGCCCCTCTACTGTTCTTTGTTCTTTTAGTAGCAAAGTAATGCACAACCTATATTGACATTCCTTAAGAATGGAAATTATATTTTACTGTATTCCAGACTTCATATTCTGGAGCCTAGCAAATTCCCAGGCACCTAATAGATGGCTAATTAGTGGGTTGAACTGAATCAAATTGAATTGATTGAATTGGATTAGAACAATATAGGGATGACCTGGTTTTGTACCTTTTAAAACCACTTTCTCTTTAGGAGATTTATATTGTTTTTATGTACAAATTTAAAATTCTTTCGGTGATATGTAACTGACCAATATCCAGAGTTATATATTTTTTTAATTTTTTAAATATTTATTTTATTTTTGGGAGAGGGAGACACAGAATCCGAAGCAGGCTCCAGGCTCTGAGCTGTCAGCACAGAGCCAGACACAGGGCTTGAACTCATGAACTGTGAGATCATGACCTGAGCCGAAGTCAGACACTTAACCAACTGAGCCATCCAGATGCCCATATCCAGAGTTACGTTTTTTAAATTATATTCTCTTAAAATGCAGCATGAAAAATGCAAATACAAATGAAAGGTAACGAAGATTTAAGAATCTCCAAATTCTAGCTCCAGTAAAAGGACTCTGGCAGTCATTTCTTATTTACAAATTTTGTTCTGGGGATAAGAAAGAAGACATTCCTGAACTTTTTTTGGCAGATTCAAACCTGTTTTCTCACTTCTGAAAGAGTACAGATTATTATTGAGTCTTCAGTAAATTATGCAAATCTAAAATATTACAGTTAGTATGTTCGCATCCTGCCAGGATTTCAAAAAATCATAGGATCGGTATGCATGAACAACCTTAAATGCTATTTTTTTTATTATTTCCTTTCAGTATTTTATTTTGCTTTTATTTTTTTAACAGCTTTCTTTAGATGTTATTCACACACCATGTAGTTCACTCATTAAAAGGCTACAGTAGGCTTTTAGTGTATTCAGAGTTGTGTAGGCATCACCACAGTCCATTATAGAATATTTTCATTACTGCAAAGAGAAATCCTACACCCCTTAGCCACCCCCTCCCCACTCCAGTTCTTCCATCTCCTAGCAACCACTAATCTACCTTCTGTCTCTACAGCTTTACCTATTGTGGACATTTCATATAAATAGAATCCTACAAGGTGTGGTCTTCTGTGGCTGGTTTCATTCACTTTACATAATGTTTCAGGGTTGATCCGTGATGTAGCATGTATCAGTCCCTCATTCTTTTTTATGACTGGATAATGTTTAGTTTTGTTAATTAGTTGGACATTTAGGTTGTTTCCACTTTTGAGCCATTATTAATAATAACTGGTTTAGGGGCACCTGAGTGGCTTAGTCAGTTAAGCATCCAACTTTCGGCTCAGGTCATGATCTCACAATTCATGAGCTGGCCCTACGTATCAGGCTCTCTGCTGTCAGCACAAAGCCCGATTTGGGTCCTCTGTCCCCCTCTCTCTCTGCCCCTCCCCTGCTCTTTCTCTCTCAAAAATAAACACTTTAAAAAATACTGCTGCTTTAAACAATGATATACCAATTTTTTATGGAAATTTATTTTTATTTTTCTTGTATATGTTACTAGGAATGGAATTGCCAAGTCATGTTAACTGTGTGTTTAACTCTTTGATGAACTGCCAGACTCTTCCAAAGAGGCTACAATATATTACATTCCCATTAGCAGTGTATAAAAATTCCAGTTTCTCTACATCCTCCCCAATGCCTGTTATCTGTCTTTTTCGTTATAACCATACTTGTGGGTGTGATGTGGTATTTCACTGTGGTTTTGATTTGCATTTCCCTGATGACTAATGATATTGAGCATCATTTCATGTGCTGTTGACCATTTGTATATGTTTTTTGAGAAGTGTGTACCCAATTCCATTGTCCATTGTTTAGTTGGGGTATATGTCTTTTTATTATTGAGCTGTAGGATTTCTTTACAAATTCTGGATACAAACTTTTTTTAATCAGATAATGATTTGCAAAAAACTTTCCCATCCCATGGGTTATCTTTTTGCTGGCTAGCACCCTTTGAAGTACAAAAGTCTTCAGACAATTTATTTTTTCTTTTGGTGCTTGTGCTTTTGATGCTGTATCCAAGAAACCAATGCCTAATGCAAGGTAATGAAGGTTTACTCCTATGTTTTCTTTTAAGTATTTTATAGTTGTGGCTGTCATGTGTAGGTCTTTGATCCATTTTGAGTTAATTTTTATATATGGTTTTCTTTTATTTTTTAAGTGCTGTGATCTTGGCTACCATGCAAGTCTGAACAGAGCCCTGAGAACGTATCTCTCTGCAGAGTATAATCTTGAAACTTCCAGACATGAAGGCTTAGACATTATTGAGAATGCAGTTGACAATTTGGAGCCCCGGAGTGATAAACAGAGATTCATGGAGATGTACCCTGCGGCGTTCTGTCCACCGATGAAGTTTGAGTTTCAATCTCACATGGGTGATGAGGTCAGTGATATATACATGTATATACATACACACACACATATACACACACACACACACACACACACATATATATTTTAATGTTTATTTTTGAGTGAGAGAGAGAGAGTACGAGTGGGGTAGAAACAGAGAGAGAGGGAGACAGAGGATTCTCTGCATGGAGAACCAAGAGCCCGATACATGGCCCGAACTCACGAACCGTGAGATCATGACCCGAGCCAAAGTCAGATGCTCAACCAACTGAACCACCCAGGTGCCCCAGTAATTGATTGTTTTAAAATTAATGAATTGTCTTTTCACTTATGTTACTCTTCACCTGCTGTACCCCAACAGTTGTCAGAATTCTCAGTTGTGTTCTCCCTCTCCTGCCTTTGCATGAGATCTTAGTATAGTTATATGCTAACATCTGCCACTGCCATCTTTGGGTCAAATGCCTACAAAGGCCAAACCTGTCTGCACACAGGTTTGGCCTTTGTAGCACTAAACCATCTTAGGATAGTTAGTCCGTCCTCTACCTAGACATTCAGATTTAAATTCAAAACGAATGACTTTGCTGGCCCAGTAGAATCTATCTGAAGACTTCTTATGATCTTGACTTAAAGATTTCCACAAAGAAAAATTATTGTAAATGGCAGGAGAATGGGAGAGAGGGGGAAAAATGCAAAACATTTTTTTAAGACTGTATTTGTCTCCAAACTGGTAAAATGAGCATTAGAAATGATATATAGTATCTTGGGTTCTTTATATGAATTTAGCTGTGTATCCTATTTTACCCAAGGGGAAAAAAATCCATCTAAGCCGTTCATAAGTTACAATGGTATATTTTGTTGTCTGCGGCTGGGAAAAGAAGAAGACCCAATTAATGAGCACGCTATACAGCACTTGGTGTCCCAGCTGTGCAAAACAATACTCATAGATTAACAACTCAATTTTAGCTTATTGTGATGACAGTATGTTTTTAAAAATAGATATAATAGCCATGACAGATTTCTGTAATGTCATCTTTTTTTTTCTGAGACACCTAGTGTTAATAGTTATAAGATGCGTGCGTGCACGCTGTATTTCTAACCTAATTTTATATTTGCTTGATAGAGTAAAATACTCAGTTAGAAATGGTAAGCAGTTTTTATGCCAGTAGCACATGAATTTGACAGGCGAGTGGCTTATCCTACCCAGAGTTGTGTTTCCAAAACCACATGATTACTGTTACAATTTTTCAGCTATGGATATGTCAAACATAGAATGATAAAATACCACAAATAAGTGACTTCAATTGGGTTAGTAGTTTTTACCTTTTTTTTTTTACTATTATTATTTTTAATAAAATGAATCAGTTGCCCTTTTTTTTATGGCCGGTTCTGCCAGGGAGCAGTAATTTCTGTGATGTTTCGGAGATTCCATAAAAGGAAACCCCCATCCGCTGGGAGCATATCTATGACAAAGAAGATGAAAAGAAACGATTTTGCTTCTGGTGCAACTTTAAATGAACTAAATATAATATAATTAAAAGACTCTAATTGTGACCTTAGCCGTAATTGAGATCATAGCCCAAATATCTTTCTGCCAAGACTCCAAAGGGCCTCTTCATGTTCATGGTGAATCACGTGATGTGGCTGATGTTGGTAAAGCAAGCCATGGTTAAAAGATGATAATAGTTACGTTTTCCGAGTTTTCACTGTGTGCCAGACAGTTCTAAGTGCTTTATGTACATGAACTCATTTCATCCCCACCACAACTCCATGGTGTAGGAACTCCCGTTATCCCCATTTTACAGATAAGGATGCTGAGGGTTAGTAACGTAACACAGGCAGCCGTCTGACTGTCCCCAGGAGGCTCTGCTGCCTCCCCTCCTTTTGCCTGTGTGGTTCATTTGGATCATCCCTTGCCCTCTGCCCCCTGCCCCATAGTCATTCAGAATTCCCACAAGTGAGACCTCAGGATCAGAGCTCACTCTCCAGCAACTGCCCCATTTTTAGAGCGAAGCTTCCTGCAGCTGCTGTCTTCCCAGTCATCCCCATGCCCCGCAGCTGCGTTCTGCCCTTGCCACTTACGTAGCAAGTCCGTATTTAGAGCCAAAGTGTTGAGGCGCCTATTAAAAGGAAATACGTAATTAGAATCTTGAGGGGATCAGCGTGACTCGTGCAGCATCGGAAAGGAGAACCGTGCCTCTGGAGGCTGGCTCGGTGGTCCTCTTGTAACTGCGGTTTCTGATTCCCCATCAGGTGTGTCAGGTCAGCGCTCAGCAGCCCGTCCAGGCCGAGCTCATGCTCAGGTACCAGCAGCTACAGTCCCGACTGGCCACGCTGAAAATCGAGAATGAAGAGGTGAGCGTGCTCTCTGCCCCACAGGGAATCTGAGTTCTAGTGGAACCGGAAGACACTTTCTCGTGACCTAGGCATGTTTAACATTCCAAATGCAGTCTCTTCATCAGGCATTTTTAGCTAAATCATGGTTCCTAAAATATTCCTTCTTTATAGAGGATAAATGCAAAGATTCTGTATTCTACTAGAGATGAATTCTTCAGCACCGATTTGCTGGTTACACATGAAAAAGCACACATTTTATTCTTAAACTTGTAATTCATACAGAAAATAGTTCCCACAAATGATTAAATTCAACATATGTGTACAAGAATACACAATAGTGTGTGAAATAAAACTTTTGACTGACATGTTAATTTAATCCTAACTTTTTTGGAAGTTAGTACTTTGCTTTTATGCATACTCTAAATTTTTGGTACTAAACGTGGCATTACTTGTACAATTAGTACAGGAATCCTATTTTAAAATAGTACTTGAATGGGAATAGGAAACTGTTTTTTTGCTGATATTAGTGGATTTAAATGGATAGAACATAAAATGCGAATTATAAATATATGTTGAACCAGAAAACAGTCATACAATTCAGCTACCTGTTTCTGAAGTTAATTTAATTGGCTCTACACTCTCCTTAAATAAAATATGGACCACAAATGTTTCTAAGGCTCTCAGTTATAATTTACAGGAACCCAAATCAAACTTACTCAAGTTAGAAAGTTTATTTAGTGGTCAGTGTTTGCATAGGCTTGCGAATGATTGGATCTGTATTCCGATGATATTATCAGGAACCTTTTTTTCATTACTTTGAAGTTGTATTTTTTTTTTCATTTTAAATCCGAGTTAACATGTAGTGTAATAATGATTTCAGGAATAGAATTTAGTGATTCATCACTTACGTATAACACCCAGTGCTCATCCCAACAAGTGTCCTCCTTAATGCCCCTTGCTCATTTAGCCCATCCCCCCACCCAACACCCCTCCGGCAACCCTCAGTTTGTTCTCTGTATTTAAGAGTCTTTTATGGTTTGTCTCCCTCTCTATTTTTATATTATTTTTGCTTCTCTTCCTCTATGTTGATCTGTTTTGTTTTTTAAATTCCACGTATGGGTGAAATCATATATTTGTCTTTTCTCTGACTTATTTCACTTAGCATAATACACTCTAGTTCCATCCATGCTGTTGCAAATGGCAAGATTTCATTCTTTTTGATCACCGAGTAATATTCCATTGTGTGTGTGTGTGTGTGTGTGTGTGTGTGTGTGTGTGTATCTCACATCTTCTTTATCCACTCATCACTCAGTGGACATTTAGGCTCTTTCCATACTTTGGCTATTGTAAATAATGCTGCTATAAATATTGGGGTGCATGTGACCCTTCGAAACAGCATACCTGTATGCTTTGCATAAATTCTTAGTAGTGCAATTGCTGGCTTGTAGGGTAGTTCTATTTTTAATTTTTTGAGGAACCTCCATACTGTTTTCCGGAGCGGCTGCACCAGTTTGCATTCCCGCCAGCAGTGCAAAAGGGTACCTCTTTTTCCACATCCTCACCAATATCTGTTGTTGCCTGAGTTGTTAATGTTAGCCATTCTGACAGACGTTAGGTGGTATCTCATTGTGGTCTTAATTTGTGTATCCCTGATGATGAGTGATGTTGAGCATTTTTTCATGTGTCTGTTAGCCATCTGGATGTCTTCTTTGGAAAAGTGTATATTCATGTCTTGTAGCCATTTCTTCACTGGATTATTTATTTTTTGGGTGTTGAGTTTGGAAAGTTCTTTATAGATTTTAGATACTAACCCTTTATCTGATATGTCATTTGAAAATATCTTCTCCCATTCTGTCAGTTGCCTTTTAGTTTTGCTGATTGTCTCCTTCACTGTGCAAAAGCTTTTTATCTTGATGTGGTCCCAGTAGTTGATTTTTACTTTTGTTTCCCTTGCTTCTGGAGGCATGTCAAATAAGAAGTTACTGCAGCTGAGATCAAAGAGGTTGTTGCCTGTTTTCTCCTCTAGGATTTTGATGGCTTCTTGTCTTATGTTTAGGTCTTTAATCCATTTTTAGTTTATTTTTGTGTATGGTGTAAGGGAGTGATCCAGGTTCATTCTTCTGCATGTTGCTGTCCAGTTTTCTCAACACCATTTGCTGAAGAGACTGCCTTTTTTTTTTTCCATTGGATATTCTTTCCTACTTTGTCAAAGATTAGTTGGCCATATGTTTGTGGGTCCATTTCTGGATTCTCTATTCTGTGCCATTGATCTCTGTCTGTTTTGGTGCCAGCAGTGTACCATCTTGATGACTACAGCTTTGTAATACAGCTTGAAATCAGGGATACTTGTGATACTTCTAGCTTTTTGGGGTCCTTTCTGGTTCCATGTAAATTTTAGGATTGTTGTTCTGGCTGCGTGGAAAAATACTGATGTATTTTGATAGGAATTGCATTGAATATGTACATTGCTTTGGGTAATATCAACATTTTAGTGATATTTGTTCTCCCAGTCCATAAACATGGAACGTTTTTCCTTTTTTGTGTGTGTGGTCTTCAATTTCTTTCATAAGCTTTCTATAGTTTTCTGAAGTTGTATTTTCATATGTGTTGGTAGTTGTTTTCCCTCATATTGGGATAGCCGAAACTACGTGGTCCTATAGCTTGCCATCTCACTTCATCCCAGTGTCCTTCTCCCTGAACTAGGATCCTTTATTGTCCTGAGTTAAGTCATCCATACTTCTGGATCAACGAACACATGCAAGAAATGGGATTCTGTCATTGATCAACTTATAAGTTGTGCTCATTCATAGAGCCCTTTGGCTGACAGCTCCAACAGAAATACATTTTTCTAGAAACAATTCCTGAAAGGAAGGAATGTGGGATAGAAAAAGAAAATAATAATAAATCACCCTGATGAAATGAATTACCAAAATTCACTTTGGACTCACCTTTATTTTAATCTCATGGGGATGTTTTTAGCTACATGAACATGTATTTGTTTCTGTTATGAAAGAGTGATGTGTTTCTAGATCAGTGTAGTTTGGTCAAAATGTAGTGCAGCTTTCTGGCTTCCATTCTTTATAGAAGAACCAAACCACCCCGTATTCAAACATGTGTATTTAAGATGCAGCCATGTGATTAAAGCTTCAGTTGCTGTGTAAAGTCCCGCAAACAAGCCTTTCCCAAGGAAAGCTGTTGTTCTCCTTGAGGTGTTTTAGAGCTGAGGGTTTTGTGGAAACATCGCAAAATACTTGCCTAATGCAGTTTATTGGATTCTGATAGATCTACAGTCTCTATGTCTAGTGACTGCCTGTTGTGGGGTTTTTTGTTTTTGTTTTTGTTTTTGCATTTGCATTATCCTCCTGCTGTTTTATTTAGAAACAGCCTCTAAACTCTAGGAAAATAATGTGTTGTGCCCAGAGTCAAAATGGGCGGCCCACACACCTGTTTTGTTTGGCTGCCACAGTTTTGGCCTGTTGAAAGCAATAGAGTCTGGTGACTTTGACCCCGGATTGCCTCACGAAGGAAAGAGCTGGAGTCCTTGAGTTCCACTTTGCCATAGCTGTTCAGCTCCCAGTTTTCTTACATTGGACTGTTCATTTCTGTTGCCTGTCTGGCCTCTGCAGGCCTTTGAGTTTTTGACCCTTCATGTATGCCCTTTTGGGCATAATGTAGAAAAGCAGTGTCCTTCTGATAGTAACAGGCAGTGCTTTCTGAGAATTAAAAGATTTATTGTAGAAAGAAATGAATTAGATTGTCCTGATATTTCCGATGAGCATGACTAGTGGTTTATGATCTGTTGATATGGAACAAATTCACCGTCATGGAATGGGATTCCCATTGAAAGGAAGATTTAAATTGAATTTTTGACAATCGGTGGATTTCCACTGGTGTAGAAGGAGGAAACAATGTTTCAGTATATTTCAAGATGCCCTAGAAGAACCTTGGTTTCCCAGAGCAATTTGGTCACCATCCAGGTCCTGCCGAAGGATGAGCCAAAGGTGAAGCTCAAGTCAGATGATGAGAGACCTTGAGAGCTGACTTAAGGGGTGTCGTTACTGTGGGTCAGTTCATTTCAGTACAATAAATATTTGTTCAACAACTTCTATGTTCCCCATATTTTGCCAGGTGCAGAGAGTGCAGAGATGAATGTCACAGTTAGCATCTATCTAGCATGAGAGCCAAACCGTAACAAGTCATTTATATAATGTAAAAACTAAGAGACGGAACTTGGGAATAAAATTGCAATCATTGCTGATTCAGAGTCCATGTATCACTTTTCTCTACCATAAATAAAGCATTTGCCTCTGATCATCCACTGATAGAGGTCAGGAAATTGACCCATCGCTATCAAACCAAAGTATACAAGAAAAGGAACAATGTATAATTCTGTGTAATTCTCTGCCCCTGCACAAACAGATATATTCACTGGCGAGAGTTCGGTTAACTAAAAATAATTATGACTGCCTAGTGAAAAGATAAAAGTTGAAAGAGAATTTCATCCAAGTTTACAAAAGCATGGACAGTGCAGCTAAACAGAACACGAACCTTTTCACCAAATTTTAAACAACTACATATAATGGGCACCATTTGAAACTGTAGGAAGCCTTCTTAGAATAAATTTCCATGCTAAGACCCTACAGGCCATGGATGAATTTTGTTTGCTCAACAGTGCTTGATTTTTAAAAATTAGTTGCTGTCATTTAAAAATTAGAAGTTGGGAATAAAAATATCTGTTACCAGCTTCTAAACAATTAGAAAGTCTGATCACAGTAGACCTGCATTTCTGTGGGGTGATGACTGGCTTGAGCTGAGATGCTCCCCTTTGACACAGAATATGTGCTTCCTGTTTGCCATGCTCCCCATTTAGCCCACTTGCCTCATTTTCATCACTTCCTTGGCCATTGAAAATATCTGAGTTTGCAGCACCAGCCTTAGAACAAAGGGAAGCATTTGTGAAGTGGCCTCAGGATACTTGCATGTAGTAAAAACTGAACGAAATTTTGAGAAGGGCTCGATTGAATTTGGGGTGGATAAAGATTTATAATGGATTGTGACATTTACTGTCACTTCACAACTTTACGGGTCAAGCCTTTTTAAATGAGCCTTCAGTTTCATTATGCTAGACACTCATATCACTGGTACCTCAATCTTAACGATTTCAAGTCCCAGTCAGCCAGCCAGCAAATATTTATTAGTACCCACTGTGGGTTGTACACATCAAATTAGCAGAGTCTGCTACCCATGCTTTATTCCCATTTTTTTTTTAATTATTTTAGAGAGAGAGAGAGTGCAAGTGAGGGAGGGGCAGAGAGAGAGAGAATTCCAAGCAGGCTCCATGCTGTCAGTGCAGAGCCCTACTTGGGGCTCATTCTCACAAATTGTGATATCATGACCTGAGCTGATATCAAGAGTCAGATGCTTAACCAACTGAGCCACCCAGGCACCCCTTGTTTTCTTTTTCTTACTTAAAAGTTTAACCTTTTTTGTTTGAAACGTTAGTAAACATTACTTTTAAACACTGACAGCCCCATATAAATTTTTCTAGCTTTTCTAGCTTTACTTAAAATCTTTCAGTGACAGTTTACTAGGGAATAACTCACAGACTATTCTAAAAATATATTCCTCACACAGGATATTTTCAGCCATAATAAACAAGATTTTATGTAAACTTTGAAACAATTTTCATGGCCTGGGTAATTGAGGGAAGTAAGAGATATTTTGGTTATCCCTCCTACCTCAGGGTTGAAAAATCACATTTCCCTCAAGAATCACATTCCCATAATACCAATGACTACAGCAGAATCCCAAGTCATGTAAATCTGTGATCAAAGCCTTATGGGCAATTATCAGGTGCTTTTAAGATTTGGTATAAGATGTGGAGCTTGATAATTACTTACTCGTAGTTACTCTTTCTGATCTTCTCTGTGGCTTTAACTTCATTTTTGCTTATTTAAGTATTTTTTTAATTTATTTGTTTCTAACTTACCTGCAACCTTCTGTTGGTAAGGTTAACAGTAGAAGCCTAAGTAGAAGATAACTGCCATTTATCCCTTAAATGATAGCATCATCTTGGCCAAAACTGAAAACTGGGATCAACTGTCTTTCACTGAAAACACATATTTTTAGAAGCAGTGTGTGTGCATGTGTGTGTGCGTGTGTGTGTGTGGTTTCAGATAAGCTTTAACTCCCTGAAGGAAGCAACTTGACCCAGAAAAATACCAAGCAGAGTGAGGAGAGTTTCTAGAAAGGGTCTAAAAATGAGTCGTGGGCTAGGGCACCGTAGAAAGGATGGCGGAGCTCAGGATGGCTGTCAGCCAGGAAAGCGCGTGGTTGCTGGTGTATGCGGTGTTGTGCACCATTCATTTACTGAAGCCTTTGGATGATCTGCTGTGTCCCTGGCACTGTGCTAGTGACTAGAGACACAAAGATTAATAAGTTGTCTCTAACCTCAAGTTGCTCCCCCTGTCGATGGACGACATAGCCCTCTGAACAGGGTGGTAGGTGCTTGTGAGAAGTGGATTTGGCATCGTGCTCTTCATTATCCAGCACAGGCAAGGTCACTGGCATCTCTCTGTGCCAGGAGCAAGGGGGGTGGGTCACAACAAGATGTTCTGCCTCTGCTCCTGCCTTCTGTGCCCTTTGCTGGCAGGATGTTGCTATACCCTTGGCTAGTTAATTGTGGCTTTGATCCAGTCTCTCTCTGCGTGCGCATGCATGTGTGGTCTCTTTATGGTAACATTTAATACATCTGAAATGATACAGTGCTGTAATTGAAATGCATCCAAGGTCAGTGATGGCAAGAAGTAAGTAGGTAGGTGGGGAAGGGAAGGCAGAGCTGGGAGTCATCTTCACAGATGGATTGATGAGTCTTAAAGGTTGAATAAGCCTGAGGAAGGTGCAAGGCACGATGTCATCAAATAATGTGTGTGTGTTAGAGGTTGGACTGTGTTCCCCCAAAATTTATATGTTGAAGTCCTCACCCCCAGTACTTCAGAATATGACCTTATTTGAAGACAAGGTCTTCACAGAGGTAATTAAAGTGAGGTCATTAGGGCGGATCCTAATCCAGCGTGACCGGTGTCCTTATGAAAAGAGAAAATTTGCACACATAAACAGAGAGAGAAGGCCATGTGAAGAGACAGAGAAGATGATCATCTTCAAGCTAACGAGGCAAGACTGGAACAGACCTTCCCACGTGGCTCTCGGGAGGAACCAAGCCTGCCGGGTACCTCAACCTCAGACTTGTAGCCGCCAGACCCTTGGGACAATAAATTGCTGTTGTTTAAAGCTCCCAAGCGTGCAGCACTTTTGCACGGCCTCCCTAGGAAGCGAATCCATTGTGTTTAGAGAATGAAACCAAAACAACTGTTTTGTCTTCTCCAATGAGTGTAAGATCCTGTGAGTAAGAAGGCAAAAGAGCCGGTCTGCAGAAGCCCACGAGAGTCCCCTCTTCTCCACGATTCATTTGGATTCTCATCTCAGAGCCCAGGCCGCCTGAGCTGTCCTCCAGTGCAGCACATTCTTCAGGTTTCTCTTCATTCCTTGTCACGTGGTTGGCCTCTCCTACCAAAGCTAACTGCGTTTTCCTGCTGCTGATCGGGCGTCATTACAAGCCTCTTCGTATTTGCCTCATTATATTCCCTCCTTGTGACTTATTAACCTGACTAGTGTGTCAGAAGCTGCTGTTATTCTTTGTCGAGAACATCCCATGGGGTAATATGTAGTCCCAGCCATCATGTCTGCTGTTTTCTGTCACATCCTTTATTCTTTATGACAATTCCAAATTTAACCGTGACACTCTTGCTTCTGAAAAGAAAGTAGAGAAAAGTAAAAAAAAAAAAAAAGCAAAACGGTGTTGTTAGCAATGGCAGGGAATCACGAGGCTGCTGCCAGGCCACAGTTTGTGGGCCTGTTACCATGGGCCCTGGTGGATCCTGCCTGTCCCTGGGCAGATGGTACTGCCTTCAAGACCTGGGTCAGTAAGTCTGGTGCTGGGACAAGGGTCCACTTCAGGGCCCACAGTTGGTCCCCAGTGTGCCTGTTACCAGGTGCTCAAATGGGTGTGGCACCCTCCAGTTTTCTGGACGGGTTCCTAGCCGGCAGGACTGGCCTGTACCACAGATGAATGCAGCTGGCACGGCATCACAGGCCCACCTCAGGGGCCATAGCCAGGACCGAGGTAGGCAGGCCTGCCTTCACAGGCACAGACAGACGGGTCTCCCACCTGGAGCCGGGTCACAGGGCCACTTCAAGATCTGCAGGTGGACTGAGCTCAGCAGGTCTGCCTCCAGGAGCACTGAGAAACAGGCCTTCTAGCAAATTACTGAACATGGATGACTGCTCCGTGACCAGTGCTGAGAGGGACTGGAACTGCATCATGGGCTTCTGCACAGTCCACAGCTAGGACCAAGGTCAGCAGGCCTATTACCTGAAGCCTAGGTAGGTGTGACTCCTCACAGGTCCCTTGGCAGGTACCTCTGGTGACAGGACCAAAGCTAAACAAGACTGTTAAGAAGTCCACAGGGGGCCTTGGCTGTTTCTAGCTTAGTAACCAGGACCACGGTTGGCAAGCCTCCCACCTGGGCCCATGCCTACCTTTCAAATTGGTCCTCCTCAGTCCTGGGCTCCACGAAAGTTTTACACATTCCTACCTGGATCCCACAGCTCCCACAAATGCACTTCTGTCCACGGATGGCTGCCAGATCATTGTTGCAGTAGGGCAGGAGGGAACGGGAGCAGGGGACCTCCCATTTTCCCGGCTTGCTGATGTCACCTCTGGGGTAGTGAGTGTTTCCATTCAGCCTATAAATATGTAATCATGACTTCCTTAAAGTAACCACTTACAGTATTGGGGTTTTTTTAAGTAACCATTAATACGCTCTTTTCCAGTAATCTCTCTCCTTTGCATTATGCATATCCCCAGCAATAATGACCACGTCTGTTTAATTTCATTGTGCTTTTTGTTTTATTTTATCACATGCCCCCATTAAGCATTGGAACTAATACTGCTTGCCATTATTTCTTTTCTAAACAGTATTTTGTTGTTTAAAAGAAAAGAGTAATTGAAACTATTTCTCCTTCCTATAATAGTCAACCGAGTCACTCAGCTGATCGTTTCACAGTTCACTGTCCTGGGCAAGGTACCTGGCCAAGCCCGAAGCCCATGGCACAGGGAACCATATGTTCCTGAAAGGAAAAGCGTCAAATATTTTTGAACAGAAGTAAAACCCACTGATTCTGAACTATTAGTGTCCAGATTAGCTTGGAAAAATTCTCTCTAGAAGATGGTAGTTTCGCCATAGGCTTCAAGTAACTCTACCAAAACATCCAGCAAACAGACATCAGATCATAGAGAGATACCTGCAGGAACTCTAAATATTGAGGTTATCAGAAGCAGACTGTAAAAGAGCTACTTACTGTGTTCAAGGAGTAAAAGCCAAGCTTAGATTTCAGCAGGGAACTATAACCTATTAACAGTAAAATAACAGATTTGAAGATGTACTACATAGAAATTCTAAACGTGAGAAATACAGTGACCCAAGGTAACAAATCAGTGGATGGTTTTAACATCAGATTCAACACAGCTGAAGAGTAGATTATTGAAGTGGAAGACAAATCAGAAGAAAATAACTAAAATGCAGCATGGAAAAACAAAAAGGTAGAAAATGCAAAAGAGAAGGGTAAGAGATACAGAGAACACAGTCATGTGTCACATACTAATTAAATCCCCAGAAAAGAAAATGATAGAAAAGAGACACAATGTTTACAAAGATAAAGGCTGAAAATTTATTAGTTTATGAAAAATATCACACAATTCAAGAAGTCCAAAGAAATCCAGGTAGAATATATTGTTTAAAATCCTTACGTAAACACATCATGGTAAAACCATAGGATACTGTAAAAGCACCTGGAGAAGCAGGCAAAGTAGCAGTAGGCTCACAGCGAACTTCTCATTCAACAGAAATATAGAAACCGCAAGAAAATACAGTAGTATCTTTAATGTGTTAAAAGAAAATAAGCTGCCAACAAGGAAAAATATCTTTTCATAAATGAAAGTGAAATAAGACATTTTCTAGTCAGCAGAAACAGAGTTCACCACCTGCAGACTAATGCCAAAAGCAGTTTCTAAAGATGGAGGATTACTCTTCAAAATATAAGGAATAGGGGCAACTGGGTGGCCCAATTGGTTAAGCATCCAACTCTGATTTCAGCTCAGATCATGATCTCATGATCGTGAGATCAAGCCTCGCCTTGGGCTCCACCTTCTCCCTCTGCCCCTTACCCCCCATGTGTTCTCTCTCTCAAAAAATAAAAATGAATTTTAAAAATTTAAAAATATATAAGGAATAGAGGTTAATAATGTAACTAATATATGGATAAAGCTGAATGAATACTGACTGTAACATCTAATGTCTTGTATTTAAATATACATAAATATTTACATTTATATTCTATTATAATATAAAAATAGCATATAAATAAGTAAATGAAATTAAGGCGCTTTAAATTCTGTACATTGGGAAAAAGATAAAGCTATCAATTTACACTAGACTTTGATAAGCAAAGGTAGAATATGACCTAATTGTGGAAGATAAATGTAGAAGATAAATTAAAAAGCTCCTATAAGAGGGGCAGCTGGGTGAGTCAGTTGGTTACGTTTCTGACTCTTGATTTCAGCTCAGGCCATGATCTCAGGTCAGGATTGTGAGTTCAAGCCCTGCTTCAGGCTCTTCACTGACGGTGTGGAGCCTGCCTATGATTCTCTCTCTCTCTCTCTCTCTCTCTCTCTCTCTCTCTCTCTCTCTGACTCTCCCGTGCTTACACATTGTCTCCCGCTCAGAATAAATAAACGTTTAAAAAAACCTCCTAGAAGATAACATAGAATAGTATCTTTATGGCTCTGGGGTAGAAAAATACTCTTAAATAGGACACAAAAAGCAGGAATCATAAAGGAAGAGATTGGTAAATTGATTATATTAAAATTAGGGATGGTTCATCTAGATACTATAGAAAGAGTGAAAAACCAAAATACACAGTGGGAAAAGATATTTGCAGTACATATAACTAACAAAAGACTCATATCCATATCTACAAATAAGTAAGAAAAAACTGATAACCCAGTAGAAAATTGAGCAAGAGATTTGAGCAAAGTATTTCCAAAAGAGGAAATCCAAATTGCCTTAAACCTATTATAATGAGCTCAGTCTCAGTCATCAAAGAAATGCATATTAAAACCACAGTAAGATACCCACTGCACACTCAACACCATGGTTTAAATTTAAAAAATGATCATTCCAATTCTTGAGGATGTGAAGTAACAGGAATTCTCCGTGCTGATAGGAATACAAATCGAAACAGTTCTGGAAAACAGCCTGGCAATCATTGTAAGCACCACTTCTGCTCATGGATGCTGCGGCATGAATTCATAGCAGTCTTATTCTCAGTGGCCCAAAACTAGAAGTAAGTCCTCTGTCAACAGTGAAAGGGATGAATTATGATGTATTCCTACAATGAATATTCAGCATTCCACAATGAAATACTACACTCCCAAGAAATGAATAAATCTTACTACATAAAGTTGAACAAAAGAAGGAAGACAAAAATCATACATACTATAGGATTCCATGTATATGAAGTACAAAAAGGCTAAACCTAATATATGGTGTTAGAAATCAGGATAATGGCTACCTTTGGGGAGGAGAAAGAGGCATGTGGTAATTGGGAGAAACGAGGATCTTCACAATATACTATATTTCTTGATCTGAGTGGTGGTCACCTAAGTGTTCACTCTGATAATTCATCAAGCAATACACTTGTGGTGTGTCTATTCTTCTGTGTGTAGTTTCACTTCCAATTTAAAAGGTTATTTGAAAATAAAATGCAATTGAGAGAGAACCCAGGGATTCATGAGATTTATAAGGATTCAAATACAAAGTAATATCCTCTTGAGGATAATGGAGAAGAGAGCCTGACTTTATGTTGGTGATAGTGGGTGTTGTTTACCTGTCTCTCTTTCCTAATAGACTCTGAACTTCTTGGGGCAGAGCTTGGGCCCTCCCCTTTGCCTGACAGAGTAGATTCCCACAGAGCATGTGATTCACAGAAGAATGTTGTAACATGAGAAATGTGTTCCTGTTCCCAGGTTAAGAAAACCACTGAAGCCACCTTGCAGACCATACAAGATATGGTCACCATTGAGGACTATGATGTTTCTGAATGCTTCCAGCACAGTCGGTCCACAGAGTCTGTGAAGTCTACCGTCTCTGAGACCTACCTGAGTAAGCCCAGCATCGCCAAGAGAAGAGCAAACCAGCAGGAGACCGAGCAGTTCTACTTCATGGTGCGCCTGTTACTTCCCAGCCACTCTTGGGGCTCAGATCTGGGGCCTCCAGACACAGCCTCTACAGTTGATCAGATCACCTGGGATCCTTTATTAAAATATGGACCCTCGTCTGCCCTCAGAGTTCCTGATTCTGTTGGTCTGAGATAGGATTTAGGAGTTAGTACTTTTTTTTTTTTAATGTTTTTATTTTATTTTTGAGAGAGAGAGTGCAAGGAGCAGGTGAGGGGCCGAGAGAGAGGGAGACACAGAATCTGAAGCAGGCTCCAGGCTCTGAGGTCTCACCACCGAGACAGACACAGGGCTTGAACTCACAAACTGTGAGATCATGGCCTGAGCCGAAGTTGGACGCTCAATGGACTGAGCCATCCAGGAGTTAGCACTTTTTTAAAAGTTCCTTGGATAATTCTGAGAGACCGACAGGTTTAAAGAGGACTGCTATAAAACTACTTTTAAACTTTAATGTATATACATGTCACCAGGAGAGTTTGTTAAAATGCAGGTTCTGATTTCAGTAGGTCTGGGGAAGGAGGGCCCTGAGAGTCCACTCTGATAAGCTCCCAAGTGATCGTTGGTGCTGCTGTTTTAAGCATCAAGTGATCATGCTCTGCTCAGACTGCACTCCGAGGAGCAAGGTTCTAGGATCTAGAAGATAAAAGTAGCTAGATTTTAGATATTAGATATCCTATGGGAAGTTCCTTGAGAAATAGATTTTTTAAGTTAAAAATGAATCTTTCCTCTTGCAGAAACTCAGAGAATATTTGGAAGGTAGTAATCTCATCACAAAACTTCAAGCCAAACATGACTTGTTGCAGAGGACCCTTGGAGAAGGTCAGTTATCTGAAATAGGTGGGAAAATGACATGGATCACGTATGGTGTCACGTATCTATTCCATAAAGACTGTGAGTTGTGGATTTGTGTTTTAAGAAGCAGAGAACACTATTTGTTTAGATTGGGCTTTTGCTGTTATCAGTAGTAATCAGGTTCTCCCTGAAACTGTCTTCTCTCTAAGCTTGGTGCTAACCTTGAAGAAGTGTAGGGAAATCTGGCGTGGGCTGAAAAGCCAACACAGAGCTCCAGAGGAACAATCTGCAGAGCATGGTGCCCCTAGCCGCCCTGTGCCCACCTCCTGATCACCCAGCCACTTCTTCCTTACCCTCTGGGACTTCTCCACCCTTCCAGCTCCACCCCATTTGTTTCAGTGGGCCAGTATTTGTTTTCACATCTAATGCCTTCCTGGACTCTAGAAACCAGTTAAACCAGTTTGGGCCACCTTTTTTTTTTTTTTTTTCCTTTCCATAGATATTGATTTTCCTTGAGAAATAACCTAATGAAGTATACTATGGTAGCCAATAATAATAATAACAAAAACAGCAATAGCTGCCACTTAGATAGGGTTTTCTCTGTGCTCGGCATTGTTCTATATATTGAACTGGGCTATTATCTTCCCCATGTTTACAGATGAGAAAACTGATGGGGGAAAAAAGGGATTCTAGGCAAAAGGGACTGTATAAATGTTATTGTTTCTCTTTTCATCTTCCTGAAATTTAAAAGGAAAAAATGAATATAGTCAAAGTCCTTTTTTAAGTGCTTCATAGTCTGTAATTTTATATTTTATTCACACTCGATCTTGCTAGAAGTTACAAAAAGTGAAAGAGAATATATGGATGGGAGTAGGAAATGAGGGGAATGGGTTGTGAAACTCAGACCAAAAAGAAGTTGCTGATCTTTGACCTAAACTGTTGTCTCCTACCATTCTAGAACCTTCCTACCAACAAGGAATTTTTTTCATCACCTTATCTCCTGGTTTCCTCCAAGGAATGACCACTTGGAAAAAGGTCATCATGACCTAAGTCTCTCATGTATTACAGTTAGGATGCCAGATTCTAAGATAAAAGGCTGATTTCACTTAGGAAAAAAAAATTAACGTTTAGCCTACCAGAAAGTGTCTTAAAAAAGAAAATAACCAAACACAGTATGTGAACTTTCATTAGATACTAAATCAAAAAAGCAAAAGTTAACAAAAGGCATTTTAAGGACAATTGGGGAAATTTAAATATAGATTGTATATTAAATGACATTATTGAATTAATGTTAATTTTCTTAGATATGACAGTGGTATTATGATTATGAAGGAAGATTCTGATTCTTAAGAAATGCTTGCTAAGTATCATAACATTTGCAAGTTACTTTCAAATGACTCAGGAAAAAAAAGATACAGAAAGAGCGAGGGAGAGGGAGAGAGAGGGAAAAAGGCCAATGTGGCAAAATGGGAAATCTGAGTGAAGGGCATATGAATGTTCCTTGTACAAGGCTTTCAACTCTTCTATAATAAAAGTTTGAACTTTTTATAAAAAGCCCTTTTTCTTTGAATCATGTCCCGAGTTTTTTCTTTTTTCCTTCAGAGTATCCTATAAGATCATTTTTTCCATTTACCACAAAATGCCTGATACTTCAGTGATGCCCCCGAGGTCAGTTGCCAGTCCCAAAGCATAAATTATCGTTAGCATAGACAAACACTTACAGACTTGATACCACTTTAGAAATCGTGAGTTGGAGGAAATTAAGTAGTGGGTGAATTCATTCTTGGCACTGCACAGAGACATGTGTGTTAATTCACTTGGGATCACATTCTGAGACTTTTATGATACTCATTCTACATAGATTCCCCTCTGTCTCCTGGAGAGAAACCCCCAACGGTTCGTATTATTTTACATGCCATTATTGGATAGGGCTATATTTTAACCAATTTGGTGAATCCACATGCCAGATTCCATCATTGGCTACTGTAATGTGTGAAGCTGTTTTGGACCGTGTGAGCTCTAAGCCAGGATTTCTTTATCTTGGAATTTCTCTCAATGGGTTCCAGTATCATAGCAACACAAGCTGTGTTCAGGTATACCAGGCCATCCCCAGATTGGATTCATTCAGAAACCGGATGGTTACCTCCAGTGGCGTCAGACACACCAGCCTCTGCCCGCTTGTTGGAGACCTTTGTGCTACCCGGTCCTGCCCCACGTGTAGGCTTGGCAGCACCCCCCTTGTTGGTCACTGCCTTGGCTTAATGCTGGCAGCTTTGCCCAGAGAGAAGCTGAGCTTGGAGAATGTGCCCCGCCTTTGAGCCGGACCATTGTGAGCCCACTGGCTTTCCGTGCAAGCCCTGTTCAAGTTAATAGGCTTATACCAAAGGAGACCAGGAGAGTTCATGGCGCCTGTCCCAAAATGAGATAATCCAATGGTGAACCCTTATGAAGGAATCCAAGTCTGGGTTTGGCTAACGAAGGTTAGTAGCACAGGATTACACGGTGTGTTTGGGGACAGGACTGACTTTTTATATAAAAGTCATATCTCTGAATTATGCTAGACTCACTGCTACAAAAACTGCCTTCATAGTAAAACAAATAGAGCCTAACCCAGGGATTTAGCAGTTGATCATACACAGCTGAAACTGTAACTACAGACGTGTGTTTGGCCTGTCTTACTGCTTGCTTTTGGCAGCCTACCAGCGGCCCACTAAGTCCTTTGATTTACAACATTGCAAAACAACTAGATTGGGCTCTTAAAGGAGTACTGTCAAAATTCAGAATTCCAAATCTTTGAAAACTACTGATATAACAACAAACACGTAATGAGTTGTTAAGAGCAAAGTCATCACCTTCTTCATCCTTCAGCAACACCGTTACATCCTTTTGTGATACCATTTGTTTTTAAATTGGAGAAGTTACGTCAGTACACTAAATGAGATATACATCCACAAACTGAGGCACTGAAATTGTTTCTTTTTCTTTTTATAATGAGCCTTCCTGTTCACACTGGCTTCTTTGTGTGCAGCATTGGAGATAAGGGGGGTTTAAATATCAGTGCAATTTTCTCTTAAACACAGAAAATCCCACACTGGAAGCTGAGTTCCGTGTTTGATTGTTTCTAGACCTGGGCGTAAGGTTTTTGATTAAGGAATTAAATGGGTTATCCTCATCCAATCCATTGTCTCTCTTTGAGTATTAAGGAATTAAATGGGTTATCCTCATCCAATCCATTATCTCTCTTTGAGTAGAAGTACAAACACACTTTCAGAAGAGAAGCTGATTGTGAATAATTACGTTTTTTAAAAAGCAGTGTATTCTTAAGAAAAAAGACTGAAAACGCCAGGAGTTCTTATCAGTCATTCATTAGGGACCCAATCCCGGGTGCCTCCCTTCACTTTGAGCTGTGCACATTTTAAATATTTCATCTGGTTGGGTTTTCTTTTTGTTGTTGTTGTTTGTTTGTTTGCTTTAGTCTCAGATTGCCACCAAACAATATTTTGGTTTTCCATTTTGGTCTGTGGTGATAAAATACACTTGAGTGTGAAAAATAATTCACTTCTTAATTCCCAAGTGAAATGGTCAGAATAGTCAACGTAGGTGTTTTAGCAAGAACAAGATAATCCTGGGTCATGGGTCATTTTTTTTTTCCCTCCAAATGGCTTAGATTGTGGGATGGGGTGAGGGGGGAAGAAGTTGTCTGTTGTTTTTAATAATTAAATAGCCTTCCAAACAAAGTGATTGAAATCTAATCCTCAAACCACTGGAAGCTTTCACATTTCTCTGGGAAGCAGATTCTCCTAAGCTTGTGTGTTATTGATCTATTAATGATGATACTGATTAAAAAATAAAACCTCATTCATCAGTTGAGGCACACTCAGTACTATTAGCTGAACAAAACAATGGATGTGGTGGGGCAGTTATAATATGAATGATAGTTTCTGTGAAGCTTGCTCTTGGTCCATTAATCAAAATGTATCTTTTATAGGTTTTTAATTTTTTATCTGATACTATTAACCATGGTAGGCTGGAACAAAATGATTTTAAGCCATTTAATAGGTGATCTTTTTCTAAATCTAGAGAATATTTGGTTGGGATATTTTAACCAAAGTAGCAAAATTTTTCAGTTATATGAAACATTTCATCTCTAAGGAATTAGAATTAGTGTCCTCATCATTGAATCACTTAAAAGTGATTAACCTCTGTTATCCAATTAATTTTATAGATACTTTCAAATTTTAACTTAATATATATTACATAATTTAGTAAATCTTTAGTACTTTGTATTTGACTTTAGCCTCATGGGGCAGACAGAGTGTAAGCCATAATCCCTACCTTTCTTTTAGGATCTTTCAAAGTATTTGCTGGGGAATAAAACTTATATTTTTATTTTATTATTTATTTATTATTATTATTGAGAGAGAGGAGCATACACACGCACGTGGGGGAGAAGGGCAGAGGGGGAGAGAGACTCTTAAGCAGGCACCATACGTACTGTGGGACCCAACACAGGGCTTGATCCCACTACCTGGGATCATGACCTGAGCAAAATCAGAAGTTGAATGCTCAACCAGCTGAGCCACCCAGGCACCCCGAGACTTATATTTTTACAATATATTACTTGGGAGCTTAGGTCTAGCATTAAAACAAACCTGGACCCTAGGGCCAGACCCCACACACTAGCAGTGTGACCTTGAGCAAGGCACTTGCCTCCCGTATGCTCAGTCTCTCCCATAGAATAAAAATAGCCAGTACCTCCTTCATAAGGTTGTTGTGAAAATTGTGAGTTGATATAGAGAATGTGCTTAGGACAGTATCTATTCAGTAGTGGGTATCATTGCTGTTTTTACTGTTGTTAGTTACACATTTTATGCCATACTTCATGATAATAAAGTATGCACCATGACAGAGTACAGCACAACCCAGCTAGTTTCTCTGCCTTCAACCATTTTCTTATTCGTTTTTTTTTTTTAATGTTTGTTTTTATTTTTTGAGAGAGAGAACACAAGTGGAGCAGGGGCAGAGAGAGAGGGAGACGCAGAATCAGAAGGAGGCTCCAGGCTCTGTGCTGTCAGCACAGAGCCCAACGCAGGGCTTCGAACCCATGAACTGTGAGATCATGACCTGAGCTGAAGTCGGATGCTTAACCAACAGAGCCACCACTGAGCTTAACCAAATGTCACCCTACCCCCCTTTGCTTATTCTACCAACTCACCCTGGGTGATCTCAGCTAGCTCCTGTGGCCCCAGAACAACCTAAATTGTGGAGACTCTCAAATTTGCATCTCCAGCCCTGTCTTCTCTCTGTGCTTTTAACCCTGTACAGCCAGCTTACTACTGAAGGATAACTCATAAGACATCATGTGCCACACTCAGCTCACTGCTGCCACTCCCCCCCCCATTTTCTAGTAGACTGTCTCTCCCACTTCTGAGTAGCTACCGATAACTCCAGAGATCTCTGTTCACCGTCTCCTTTTTCTTGTTCCCCAAAGTAGCAAAAGGCTAGCAAAAGGAAGGGCTTAGAGTTAAATGATAGATAGAGTTGAGTAGTGGGGGGGAAATCAGATTGTTCTACTTCCTCCCACCCTGACTCCAAGTCGTGGTCCACAACTGATTCTACTAGATCTACAGTGGCCTGAGTCTGTTTGAGGAAGGTATTCTCAGATAATCAACTGTTGCCCCCCCCCCCCACTTAGTAAATAGACATTAATCAAATACTTTGGTTTTATTTTAATGTTTATTTATTTGTGGGAGAGAGCAAGTGGGGAAGGAGCAGGGGGTGGGGACAGAGGATCAGAAGTAGGCTCCCATACTGACAGCAGAGACCCCTATGTGAAACTTGAACTCACGAGCCGTGAGATCAGACCTGAGCCAAGGTCAGACACTCAACTGACTGAGCCACCCAGGCTCCCCTCAAATACTTTGTTACTTGTGCTTCAAAAGCAAATAATAGAGTAAAAGACACTTTTGCTGTGAGTGTTCATTCATGTTCTCCAGCAAGCCAGCTTTCTCTACAATTGTTATATCCACCCCACAAGTCTGAGTCATTGCATTATGATATAATGGGTGGAGCGTACCTGTTAGTGCTGTTAGTGTTGTTGACCCCTCTCTGTTAGCTGTAAATTCAGGCTGTTTCAAGACTGTATCATTCTGCAGACACACTGGTGGAATGGGTCACTCTTCCACACCCCTCCCACAGTGGCACCCCACATGTGAGAAAGAGCAGACGACAACTGCAGACACATTCACACTTGGAATTAGCACGGATCATAGGAGCACTACAAAAATACAGATCCAATATTTAAATCAAGCCAGGAAGGCGGAATATATAAGAAGAACCTTATGTTTCAAATGACAGGAAACTCTGTGAAATGCTATTAGCTTATAGGTCGTAGAGTGTAGCATAATATAATATTCTTGTACTTAATATCTGCAAATGTCATTTCTGATTATAAAATGCAGCTTCTCACCTGACGGTGTATTATCAAAAAAACACCAATTTAATATAAAGAAAATTGAGTTTTCCCAACCCTATTTGACTACCTTCTTCTCCCCAGGTATGAATCAAGACAGAGGAAATAACTGACATTCAAATCTTGGGTGTGTTTTATTTGTATTTCATTGTTAAACCTTACAGTGAAGATCCAACAGCTATTTCATGTTTTCTAAGTAATAAATAAATAAATATCCTTGGCTCAAATTGACAAATGAAACATGTTTCTCTGATCTATAGGATTTATTAAATTTTAGGTATAGATTTTATGAAATACTGTGTTTGTTTTAAATTACTTGTCCATTATTATATGCTATTCTAATGCTTTCCACCATAAAATGTGTAATTATTAGAAACCCATCATCTTAAAATAAGGGACAAGTGATTCAAAAGATTACCAAATGCATTCCACTGATGCCATTCAATTTACTTATTTTAATTTTTTTTCTACAGGTCATAAAGCTGAATATATGACTACAAGGTAGGAAAATGTTTTATCGTAACTCATCGGGTCTCACCTTTTTTTTTTTTTTCTTTACAACAAGCAACCATTTCAGTGCTGCAACAATGAACATACTTTGCTAATGAACACGCAAGATAGTTTTGATTCAACAAAACCTAGTTATATGACATGTTTGGGGTTCTCACAGAAGCAGATTTGCTCTGGCAGGTCTGAGGGCTTCTCACTGTGATTATAAAGCTCTTTAATGAGTAGACTCCTTAAGAAGGACCTAAGTCAAATGGGTTTAGTTTTATCTAATCCAAAACACTTTAAGTTTCTATAAATAATCTGATTTGAGAATTTAATTAAGAAGCAACATTATGTACATATCTAGTGTGTTAGCAAATGGAAAGCATGATTAGTTACTTTTTGTTCCTACTTCTGTTGTATAAAACTTAAAACTCTACTGAGTACTCAGGATTTTAGCTCCTTACCTCTTCGGGGTTCACTTGAAAGATTTAACTTTTAATACTATAACTGTACTGCACTTTTCTTTCTTTCTTTCTTTTTTTCCTTTTTTTCATTCATAAAAGGATTTTGAAGCCACTGCTGAGAAAAGCCTTTTTGGAAGCAGACTCTAATTTGGGTTGGGGAAAGTGTACAACTTTTACTTTTCTGTGCCAGCATTTATATAACAGCTAGAAATTATTCTAGTTGGCATATATAGACTTTGTACTCTTGAAGCTGAGTTCTCTTTGAGGTGAGAGGCATTTAGAACATGGGTGTGTGTGTGTGCACGCACGTGCATGTGTGTTGCAGTAATTGGCAAGTTGATTTTCAAGGCTCTATATGTTTCTACTGGGCACTTTATTCAAAAGGAAGCTTCTCGGTGAACCACCTAGGAAGATACAGCTAGTGACTTGTCTGAACTTTAGAAAAATACTGAGGTTTTTTTCTTCCCTGTGTCATGACGAAGAGAAATGTTACTTATGCAGTTTATGGAGCTTTTTTTATATATATTATCTCTCTGTACTATCACCTGTGTTATCTGTTGTCTCTATGTTATAAGTAATATTAGGCACGTCAAAAAAAAAAAAGATTTTTTTTTAGGGATGCATGGGTGGCTCAGTCAGTTAAGCCTCTGACTCTTGATTTCAGCTCAGGTCTTGATCTCAGCTCAGGTCTTGATCTCATGGTTCATGGGATCGAGCCCTATATGGGTCTCTGTTCTGGCAGCCTGGAGCCTGCTTGGGATTCTCTCTCTCTCTCTCTCTCTCTCTCTCTCTCTCTCTCAATAAATAAATAAGCTTTAAAAAAATTTTTTTCAAGCATGAAGAAATGCAAATATATTAATTTGCAATAAGAACTGTCATTGCCAAACAGACTAGATATTTGCATCAACCTGACTCGTGCTCTCTCTCATTCACATGGGTGTCCTACATAAGAGACCAGATTAAAGAAGCTGTGTGGTAGGCACCAAACCAGAACTGGTCAAATAATCCAAGCATTGAACAGCATGGTCCTGATTCTGTTCACATGATGTGTACGTGGTAAAGCAGAGCCGTCCGCGTGCCAGGCTGCCGGATAAGCCACCCCTCCTACAGAAGTTACTTTGACTAAGCACTTGGGCAGTTTGTTTTCATCTCAGGTTTCGCTCCCAACGGTAGTGTCTTCACATTTTCCTCACAGTTTAGAATCATCAAGGGAGGCGATTTTTAGGCCTGTGGTAAACAGTTCAAAAGACATTTCTTCATTTGCCCCAGCTAGGAGCCACTCTGCGTCTCTCAGTCATTTAGGCACAATTATCTAGCCCTACTAGGGAGCTTTGGCTCGAGCTACAAGATTTGCTTGCCCTATGAATCCGTGACCAAACAGAATGAGCCTGTGCTCTTACCCCTTTAGCTTCGTCACCTGCTCCAGATATCACCAAATGTGCAGCTTTTTAGACCCTGTAATAACCATTTTTTCCTGTTTCTGTATTTGATGCTTTGGTATCTTGGTGTCTTGCTCACCTTGGAGGAACTGCCACTCCCAAGGTTAGCCAATTTGTAGAAATAGTAAAGGCTGTGCTTGCAAGTATGCCTTTTGTATGCAAACTGACCCATCTAGACCCATACCTCCAACTGCATCCTTTATGGGATGCAGGGTGACTTCAGGGTGACTCTTCCCTTCCCTAATCACAGAGCCAGGTGCCAACTGTTCCCCAGAGCCCACCCAACTTATTCAACCTAGCCAATCCTAACCTGCTTACCCTGCCTTGTCCATTCCTTCCCGTGGAAACAACAGCATTGCCTCTACTTCCTCTCCCTCCCTCTGCCTCCTGACTGACCACAGTGCTCCCCATGGGCCACCACCTCCCCCATGGAGTAGCATGGCCCCCTCCTCTTGGGAAGTGTGGGTAACATACTATCTTTTCAATGACAGTTACCTCTGATCTCTTGGCCTCGCCACACCTGAATAAAAATAAAGTCTACGTTTTAAAACACTTGTAAAATAATGAAAAGAGTGGATGAAACCAAGTACATATGGTTAAGCTCCTTGATGGGTAGTTGTTTTGGTGTTTTTGCCTACCAGATCCTTTCTTCTGCAAATGGCACAGAATTCAGTGTGCAAAAGAGATTCCAGAAATGTCAGCTGTGGCAGGACATGACGTGCTGCCTGGTAGAAGTTTCCATATTTGTTTCTAGACACTTGCAAAGACTCCTTATAACCTCTCAAGCACGTGGGGCTTCAGGTGCTGTTTGCTGTACACTCCATCAGTCCTCTGAGCCTACCTCCTGGTTGAGTCTTAGAATTTGGCTGTGGAAGGCTGTCAAGTTTGCAACCCTGCCTCTCTCGATAGCTTGGTAATGTCTTACAAATCTAGGCGGTCCTTCCTCATATTCTTGGGATTTTTGTTTCTGAATTGAACTTTTGTTTCTAAACTCCCTGAACTTTAATGAAGCAAAAAGGTAATTCTTCCTAGACAGTTTGCAGCATAATGAAGGACTTTACCTAATTTTCAAGTGTAATGTACACCCTCATATAAGCTTCCAATTAAGAAGGAGTTAAAATAGAATGTCTGAAGAGAATTCTTGGGGCTGTTCTTCCCTGTATTCCATTCAGCGCAGTTGTAGAAGCTGAGTCAGGCACTGCTGGCTCTCTTTGCTCTTAAGAGGAACAGAAGAAGTTCCCTGTCTGCATTACAGAGCAAGATGAGGCAGGGTCTAAATATAGCATGCGGAACACTGCATGTGCGTATGTTAGAGCCTGGCTTAGCCTAACCAGGGCAAACAGACTGGAGATTGAGAGAGTCCAGAACAGAATAAGGAGTGCATCCTAATGCTCTACAAATACGTAAGTGATGAGACAGTTTCTTATAAAGAAATAATAATTCACATGAGCCTATATCTACTGCCCTGAAAAAGCATTGAAACCAAACTCATTTTTTCACTTGTGACCCCATTAACAGTTACTTTTGCATAAACTAAAACCCCCTCAATATCTGAGGAATATTGAACAGATGCGATATTTTAGTTGTAACTAAAAATATTATATTTAATTTCTCACATTGGGATTATCAAGAGCCCTAACTTTTATGACTCATTGTATCATCTGTGTGACTCTTGAGCCAGTTGAGTTTGTAACACTTGGCCAGATAGCTCACAATTCCGTTTTTAAAACAAACTAGCAAACAAATGTCAAATACAACATACAAGACAAGGGTACTCTGAACAAATAGTTTGTATGGTGTTTGATCATCTAAGTAAAAGTAAGTAAATGGGAAATGGGAAGGACTCTTTTCTCCATGGGTAGGGACGGGGAGGGAACACAAGAATTCTTGTTTTGTAATTATGATGTGACCTATGGGTGTTTCATTTATTGTTTGATTTCTGCCATGCTCAGTAATTATATTCCCTTCCCTTAGGCCTCCAAATGTTCCCCCTAAGCCCCAGAAACACAGGAAGTCCAGACCCCGCTCACAGTATAATGCTAAGTTGTTTAATGGGGATTTGGAAACATTCGTCAAGGTACTGGCACCAGCCATCTGGGTGGCTGATCTCCACGCTTCTTGCTATAATGGTCTTAGCCTCTCATAAAAAGGAGGCAGGTCATTATGTCCAAGTCTGTCCTGGGGCTCTTTGCTTTCCCAGAAAATCAATATAATATTTCCTGAAGTCAGAGAGGAAAGAATATTTGGTTTGAGTGCCTTCAGAAGAGGAAATAAATGTGGGTATTATTATGCTGGCAAAAGAGAAAACCTTCTTTCTTTATTATTAAAAAAAAAAACAAGCCATAATTTGTGCAAAAAGGAAAAGAGCTACCTGATAAAATATGTTGGTTTTGTGTATTTTTAAAATTTATTTATTTAAATTCGATGTAGTTAACATACACTGTAAAATCTTTTGTTTTTAGTCGTGTAAATTAGATGGCACAACATGTATCTTTAAAGTACATCGTTAGGGTAGCTCTGAAGCACAGCAAGAGTCTTGATTTCCCGTGACTTGAGGAATTCATTATATTGGATAAATTGTAAGACCCTGTGGTCTATATCTTGTATCTCTGCTGTGTTTACTCTGTCTTCTTTTTCATCCTGTATTTCTGATAATGCTTCTAGCCGAGGACGAAGGAACTCACACGCGAGACATCAGGTATAGTGCAAGGGGAGGCGAGGGCACAGCCTCTTTCGCTCTTGATATCATTTTCAAACCATAATCATGCTTGGCTTTAATTAGATTTTTAAGGTCTTTAAAAGAAAAATGTTTGCAGTTGGAAATTAAGTTTTAAAATAGGCTTTACTCTTTATAGATTTCTATCTATTTACTATCAAAAGGAATTACAGAAATCAAACACTAATTTAGGAAGACTTGTCTTCTTTAGTAAAACTGGATAGACAGTTTTTACATTACATACTTGGCAATTGTACCAAATTCAAGCCAAGGGCTTTTGTTAAGGCACACCAGTGTTAAATACCAAATGCACAGCAATACTGGATTGTGGACCCTCATAGAAATGATACAAAAAAGAGAAGAGCTTTCTTTTTCGTGGCTAACGTTTTATGACACTGTTTAAGAAGACGAAACTTACATAGGAAACTAACATCATTCATAACCTCCCTAATAATATGTTACAGACGGCTTAGTTTCTTGAAAGACAGATCTTTTTTCAAGTATGTGCACTAATGGATAAGAAATGTGTGTGCACATGTGGCATGTACACATGAACAGATACACACACACACACACACACACACACACACACACAGATTAAAAACCTCTGGCAGCCTTAAAATTGAGCCCTTAACCTTGGCATTAAGTGAAAAGCCACTGGACAACCTAAATCACAATCACAAACCCACTGCCATAAGCCTCCAAAGAGCCTTATTGGCTCTAATTTAACATCAAATTATTGTCAAATTTGATTAGGTAGTTTCCCAGCGCCCGGCCTATAAGCAGGGGCAAATGAGATGGAGAGAAGGGAAGAGAAAGTTAAGGTGAGAGCACTGAGATGTGCAGAGGAAGGCTATAGGAAAGCTCAAAGAAACAAGTGTGTGATCCCATGGTATTTGATAACACGGTATAAAAATGACTGCTTAAGATGATAGGACAACTCCTATTATATGTTTAAAAAGATTTTTTTTTTAAGAACAGTTAATGGAAACCAAATTTAGGTACTAAAGAAGGAGCAAACCAGTTATTATGGGAAATTCACTTATGTGAGCTCCTCCATGTCCCAGATGGCATATTAAAGAATCTTTGGTCATAGCATTAAAACAATGGATACAGAGATCTCTGCGCTTCTGAGACTTGCTCAGTCAGTTGAGGTCTCCACAATTTCACTGTGAGACAACAAGAGGAAACCAGTTTTCCCTTCTCCCATGGGAAAACTGAGGCACAAAGGGATTTATTTGAATGATAGATGGAGCACAGCCATTGTTTCACTTCTTATAAAATATTTTCTACCAATACATTTGGCATCCATGAAATCAAATTCAAACACACACACTTAGTATTTTTTGACCACAAAATTCACTTTATCAGGATAAAATACAGATGATAAGCAAAATATTAGCAATTACCTGAGTAAATGTAAAGATGAAAATATTTTTAAATAATATGAAAACTGAAGACATTTTAATCAAGAACTTTCTTTGTGCAAACATTTTTCTTTTAATAACATTTTATTCTCTGTTTTTGCTTTAATACTAAGTTCAGCAGAGGTGCAAACTAATATTCTCCTTTTATCACTTGTATTTAAATATTTGTTGCTTTCCTAGAGTACAATGTTAAATGAATTATTCATATAAGGGTTACTTCCCCTAAAGCACACATATCTTAAGGAAAAATCCCATCACATACTCAGTAAGTTTTGATGTAATTACACTGCTATTCTTGAGCCAACTAGTCACACTAAAAAGAGTTTTTATCCTTAAGGACCATCTCTAAGAAATTAATAAAGTTTACATATCTAAAACAATTTAACTAATTAGAGAAACTTAATCCATCCTCCAGAAGTAATTGAAGCATTAACTGGTTTACACACTGATTAGATGGTCTTAAAACCTAAAATAAAACTCTTCCTCGAGAAGTGTATTACCCATTGTAGGAATAATAAAGAGTTTAAATTGCTCAGCTGCATTGTTCCCAATCCTTCCCCTGTTGCTTAATTGGAAAAGTTAGTGGATTCTGAACTGTTCTCATGTATTAAGACAACCAAATTCTTCTTGTATTTCAGAATAAAATTCCTCATGAATTAGTACCTGATGTCTGCTAATCATTTTGAACCTCCATGTTTCCTATAAAGGTCTAATTCCTGAAAGAGCAGAATCTTTAAAAGTACATAAAAAATAACTCCATAGTCCGTAACCTTCTTTAACTACATGGAGTGCATGGCACTGATACATATTTAACTGTGACCTCAGCAGCTCCTTCATCTCATCTGTCATCCTATACATGTTTTTCAAAAGTTCCAGAGTTCACATTTGTTCACTGACTATAGAGTGAAGAATGCACTGACTATATTACAAGACGTGGGGAAAGAAGGCCATAAAACTGTCCCTTCCTAACAAAGCAAGATTTAATGGGACGTGCATTTGTGCAATCTTTTCATAATCCTTAAAACATGTAAAAATAACAACGAAAAATCAATGAGTAAGTTCTGACGCAGACCAAATAAATATATGACACACTATAATCATCTATAAAGCAATCCTCATATCCTGCATCTGGAAACATGTAAGCTTTTTTTTTATTATTATTTTTATTACTATTGTCATCCAGGTGGTGTCCTCTCGGGGATGTCACAGGATCCCAAGATAGCCAAATGGTTGTATTTGGTGACCAGTACGGCTGTAAAATGGCCATCTAAGGTAGTCCTAATATGCCAGAATTTGAATAGAGAGAGTTCTTTTTAGGTCCAGTAGATTAATTACTTGTATAAATAACCTTTAAAACAATGAATGATTCACATATTCACTTTGATATATGAGCCTAGATATAAGGAAAAGAGATGAATTAGCAGTGACATCTCTAGACACAACAGAGTAGATTAAAACAGAGTTGCCTTAAATGTATTTAATTTGGTTTGCTTCAGAACTGAAATATACCTTTGGTTAAATATAATTTGATTTTTGGCCTTTGTGGAATATTTTAGTGGGGGATATATTTGGAAATGATCATCTAAAAAGAGTAAAAATCACTCTTTAATTAGGGTTAAACTGTGAGCTTTATTACTATGTGTGATTTATGCCTCTCTTTTGTGGTTAAGTGGTTTCCATCTCTTTACCCAGGACTCAGGACAGATCATCCCCCTCATTGTGGAAAGCTGTATTCGGTTCATCAATCTCTATGGTAAGCCTCCATTTTTTTTTTAAGATTTATTTATTTATTTAAGTGATCTCTACACCCAACCTGGGGCTCAAACTTACAACCCCGAGATTAAGAGTCACATGCTCCATCAACTGAGCCAGCCAAGCAACCCTGGAATTCTTATTTTTAAACAATAATCACTAGAAGTATTTCAATGAATGTGCTTTCCATTAAACATTTGATTACTGGGGAACAGGGAACCTGGAGGCTGTGATGGGAATTTTTTATCCCCTTCCTCTTCTCTTCTCTTTAGGTCTTCAGCATCAGGGGATCTTCAGAGTGTCTGGTTCCCAGGTGGAAGTCAATGATATTAAAAACTCATTTGAGAGAGGTAATTGCATGTGTATACCTACAAACAAACCATGTTAAAAAGCCATCATTTTCCATAGAGTGAAGTGGCATACTCAATCTCTATAACTCCAAAACCTTTCATTTCATTTTGGATGTTGAGATACCAATCTATTTGTAATAGCTGAGAAATGAAGCCAAAATCATAAAACTTTGTAATCAAGTATAGAGAAGCATATGAGCTTTATATCCTGGTTTAAGACTAGCACTGACAATCCTCAGCATATGTCAAAGGTAGCACATGAGAGGGTTCTAGAAGAACAGCCAGATAGCCCTGGGCCTCCATGGCAGGCATTGGAAGTGACTCATCCCAGCTGCATGTCTATATCCTTTGTCAGGAACGCTTTCCTCCATCTTATTACCACCCCCAGACTCCTTCCCTGTGACCTTAGTTGATGCCTTACTTTTATTCATAATTGGCTATCAAATAAATCCTACTGACCTGTTAATTCACACATTGTAATCAGCAAAACCATATACGTTAGTATTAGGCAGACCCAGAATCAAATCAAACTCTTTCATTTACTAATCATTTGACTTTGGTCAAGTTACTCATCTCTTATTTAGGTCTCAGTTTCCTCAGCTGCAAAATTCCAAGATTGGTGTGAGGAGGTGGTGTAATCAGTGCAAATACCTAACTCGTTAGTGATGACTCTTAGTTATTCATGCTCCCCAGTCACTATGATTTGTGTCACGTTGACCCCTGGATAAATCTGTACCTTCCTTCCTCTGCTTGGAAGTCAAGCTGAACATGCAGAGTGAGGGGTGTCATGGCATGGAGACAGGGCTTCTCTCTCTCAGTCCCATTTCCTTTGGCACAGAGCCTTTGAAAGTTTGAAACCTTGGTGGAAGAGGCAAACTTGGAGCCAGATTATTTTTTCTATTTTAAGTTCTTTGATATGATGCAAAGAACAGAGCAGCCTTCTCTCTCAGCAGCTCAGTGCTCCCAGTCTCTTACATGAACCATGTTCAGCATAAGTTGAAATGTCTAAAGCATCACTTTCCTGTGCCAGTCACCACAGGCAAAATGCTTTATTATTTTGCCTTGGAAATTCCCCTGGTATTTTGTTATTTGTTTGTGATCTCTTCGGGTGAGGCTTTCTCTCTATGGGGGAAAAAAAAATTCGTGAATTTGTGTTCCCAGAACACAGAGAAAAAGGAATCACAGGTCCCTGAAAATAAACTGCCCCAAGAGGCAAAAAAAGAAAGAAAGAAAGAAAGAAAGAAAGAAAGAAAAGAAAAGCTAAAATTACAAATTTTGTGAATTTCAGAACAGATGTGTGAATGAAAAGTGGAGTTTGATTTAAGGCTTCATGTTACATTGAACTTCTTAAGGATTTTATCTCTGTTTAATTCTCAGGGAGGTGGGGTAGCCAGGCCAGTTACCATAAAGTATAATATAATTTCCTATTTGTGATATATTTTTTAAATTTCTACTTTTTATACAAATACCTCGGTAGTAATAAGGGTATATTTTCAAATTCCTCTATCTGATTTCAAAATCCCCCACTGCTGAAGGCAGCTTTCAAATGTGCCATGAACACCACCGTGCCACTGGGAAATATTTATTTAATTGTAGGAATTCACAATTAGGTGCATCCTATAATACTTCTGATATTTGTGTCTATAGTGTGTCTTTTTCCAGTAGGATAAAAAACACAGAATGTAGTATTTGAATTCATGTCAAGCTAAGATTAGATTTTAACTTTTAAGTCCCACAATATTTTATTTTAACACTTGGGTAACTTTTAAGGGATTATTTGGTAGCATAAGATTTTTTAAAAAGCTTTATTTTAACGTTAATCATGGGTTGGGATATCTAAACCAATTATTTTAATTTTAGTACTATAAAATCTTTCATAAAGTGAAATTAAAAGATACATGTATAAATAGAAACGTATGTGAGTACAGAAACAAATTTTTGTTCAGAGAAAAAAAGAAGCACTGTGCATGTAACTATTTTTTTTTTATGTAGGTGAAAACCCTTTGGCTGATGACCAGAGTAACCATGATATTAACTCAGTTGCTGGTGTTCTGAAGCTCTATTTCCGTGGGCTGGAAAACCCCCTCTTTCCTAAGGAAAGATTCAATGATCTGATTTCTTGTATCAGTAAGTGGATTTTTTTTTTTTTTTAGTCTTTTCCCACCAGAATTGTTTCACTAACCGATTTCCTGGAAAGGCAGTGGCCCCTCTCCACTTATCCTCCCCTAACCATTACCACCAAATTTTTGAGACTATTTGTTTTCTTTCTGGATCCAGTGTGAGTCATTCCCCAGCTGTGGCCTCTCCCTTCGCTGAGTGGGTTTTGCTCCAGAACATCCACAAGTTCCATAGAACCCAAGAGCTTCCCATTAGTGATAGGAATAAAACAGAAAGACAGGTGCCAACTGGCAGCTAAGGGAGAGGAGGAAGTTGTAAGCATGGAATGCAACTTCTTTTTGGCTTTTGGTTCTTGGTTTTCTCCACCAATCTCAGGAGTGAAATAATTTACCCATCTTGGAAGGTTACCTCGAGAACTAAGGTAAAATGAGATAAATGATCATTAGTACAGTGCAGGGGCATCAAGTGGTGATTATCTGTCTCTGGGCATCCCCAGCTAATAGGCAGAGCTGCTCTGGGACTATGTATGATATATCATGAAACCGATAATCATCAGCAGGTAAATAGCATTACTGGTTTATTTGGGGGGTGGGGGGACTCTGACACTACAGGAAAGGTGAAAATAATGATGCCCAGAATTAGGTAACCATATCGAGTTCCATATGTCTAAAAATGCGGTATGGCTTTTAATGTTGATCTCTTTTTGAGGGAGAGAGTGTGAGTGGAGAAGGAGCAGAGAGAGAGGGAGGATCTGAAGATGGGAGACTCCAAGAACCATGAGATCATGACCTGAACTGAGGTTGGAGGCTTAACGAACTAAGCCACCCAGGCGTCCCACAGTATGTCTTTTTAAGCCCCAGTTCCCAAGCAAGGGTCTAGAGCTGACTCAAATCCCACAGCGAGGGCCTGCGTAAGAATCAAACTTGCCTCGGGGCGCCTGGGGGGGTCAGTCGGTTAAGTGTCCAGCTCTTGGTTTAGTCTCAGGTCATGATCTCACAGTTTGTGGTTCAAGCCCCTTATCTGGGCTGTCAGCACAGAGGCTGCATGGGATTCTCCTTCTCCCTCTTTCTGCCCCTCCCCTGCTCTTGCTCGTGCTTGCATGAGCTCACACTCACTCCCTCTCGAGCGCGCGTGCTCGCTCTCTCTCTCTCTCTCTGTCTCTCTCTCTCTCTCAAAATAAATTAATTTTTAAAAAAAGAATCAAGAAACCTTCTTACCCCACTTCCCCCACCCACCCTTCAATTCACACCCCCCTCCCCGCTCCCGGTCCTCAAGTCCTCCTACTCAGAAGCTCTCCCAGCTCATCCCTCCTTCCCCATTCCCATTGCCAGTGACTGGGCTTCCACTGAGACTGCTCTCAATAGTGGAGTCAGTCTCTCCTTCTAAGTCTTGCCATCTCTTTGCCCCTCCCTCACCCCTTCCCCGTGTCATTCTCTCCTTCACACCGTGGCTCCCACCACCCTCATTGAAAACCTATTTCAATATTTCCCACCAGAACACGAACTCCTTGGTGTGACCATTTCATAGAATCGAATCCTTCATCTGTCTGGTCTCTTTCTGCTTGTGTGCGCTTCCCCTCCTGTCACCTCGGCGCTGTGTACTTCATATATCAACAGCAACAAACCACAGCATTCCTGGCCATCGCCCACCTCCGTGCCTTTCCCTTTGCCGTGTAGTCCGCTGGCCCTGGTAGCCGTTTGATATCTGCTCTGAAGGCTTTGCCGGCCCAGCACCCTCTCAGCATGTCATCCTCCCCACCACCCCTTAGCATTAGTCCCTGTCTCCTCTACTAAAGTTCCACTGTGTACATAGGTCTGCCATTTTTCTTAACGCCCCACATTACAATTTTTAACCCCTCCTTCTCTCTCTGCTACAGAGGGAATTCAGGGAAGAGGTTAAGAATGTAGGCTTTGAACTCAAATAGCCTAGGTCCAAATTGCTCACCAGCTATGTGACCTTAGTCGAGTTTCTTAAGCTCTCTGCATCCCAGATTCATCAACTGTAGAATAGGGAGAATAAGGGCGGGTGGGTGGCCTAGTCGATTGAGCGTCCAACTCTTGATTTCAGCTCAGGTCATGATCTCACAGTTTGTGAGATTGAGCCCAGCATTGGACTTTGCGCTGAAGCACAAAGCCTACTTGGAATTCTCTCTCTCTGCTCCTCCCCAACTTGTACATGCTCATTCTCTTGCTCTTGCGCTCACTCGCTCGCTCGCTCACTCTCTCTCTCTCTCTTGCTTGCTTTCTCTCAAAATAAACAGTTAACAAAAATAAAAGAGGGAAAATAGCAGACCATATATCACAGGGCTTTGAGAAATAAATGAGTTTATCCATGCGAGATACCAGGAAGAGTGCCTGGCAAAGAGTATGTTCAATGAAATGCCTACAGTTAGCTGCACAGACCTATGAGGTCTTGATAGATTATTCAGTTTTGTAGCCCTAATACTTGGCATCATTAATTCCAGGTACACAGTAAGTACATAACTCATAGTAGTTGAATGTCACCAAAATTCTTTTGTTGGCATTCAGGCGTAAAGTCCTGGCTCTTGTTGACTGTGAACTCACCAGGCATAATTCTCTCCACCCCCACCCCATACAAGACATTGTGTGGGATTCAGAAGTGTGCCTTGTGTGTCCATTCCAAGGCCCTTACATAGCCTGAGTCATCACAGCAGGCCTGTGACCCAGCTGGAAAGAACTGAAAAGGAGGTGTCACACTTCTGGAATTCTCCTTTGGCCTTGTTCAGAGACTTTCCTTATATCTTCGCCAAAAAACTTAAATCTGGAAAAATAATAAGCACTCTATAATGCTTGGTGGTTTTCTAGGTACATACATCATATCAGCATATATGTTTATATGTACCAGTGGGATAAAGCACATTGGACTATCTAGTCAGTTAGTATTGTAAAGTCACTTCATACTTTCATTGAACAAGAAATATTATTTCATTGTGATTATTAAAATCTGAACTGGGGTGCCTGGGTAGCTCAGTTAAGCGTCCGACTTCAGCTCAGATGATGATCTCATGGTTTGTGGATTTGAGCCCTACATCAGGCCCTGTGCTGACAACTCAGAGCCTGGAGCCTGCTTCAGATTCTGTGTCTTCCTTCTCTCTCTGCCTCTCCCCTGCGCGCTTGCTCGTGCTCTCTCACTCTCTCTCAAAAATAAATAAACATTAAAAAAATTTAATAAATAAGTAAATAAAATAAAATCTAAACCATAGTGTCAGAAAGACCAAGGTTCATATTCTAGCTTCACTACTTAACAGCTTTGTAACCTTGGGCAGAGAGAGAGTCATACTTAATCTTAGTGAATTTCTGTTCCTTTATTTCATGAAGTCTTTGTGCAGAATGAATGAGATAATTCACTTAAAGCATTTAGCATCATGCCTGCCTGGCACAAGGTCAACCTCAGTAAATGTCGCTAGCTACCACCATCACGACTGTTAACACCTGCTCCTCCTAGCATCTGAGGTCACATATGCCGGTACCTACGTTAGCCACTTACCAGTCCAACATCACCACCACACCTGCATTTAGAAATGACACTATCACCCAGAAGTTTGGTGGCTCCAGCGTGATTTCTCCCAGCACATTAAGTGTTTTGTAACAATCAAAGATAAGCCATCTCACAACGGAAGAGTCAGACTTAGTGAAATATGAAGACCTTAAGGAAAAAAAATGGAAAATCTGCTGAAATATCTTCTCTTCGTGTAAACCATGCCTGACACGAAATGCTAGAAGTTGCAGACATCCCCACTGTATTAAAACAATGGATTAATGAAAAACAATGGATTAATAATCCTTGGTTAATTTTTATGAAAATACTCTATTAGCGATGAACGCCGTCCAGGACCTACATCTCAAAAAAGTAGGAGTCCCAGGGTTGAAGGGCACTAAGGACGCTAGAGAATGGAGATGCTAGTTAGTAGATTTCACCGTGCTAGTCATTTCCGAAGTATTGTCACTGTTACTCTTAGTGCTGTAGTTACAAAGTTGCACAGGTGTTGAGCAGTGTGTCCTAACCCTACTTTTCCCCAGAAGTTCTGTTATTTTTAGTGTACAGTCTTACAGAATAGGAGGTTTTTCAAGAAGGTACAGTGGCGCTGTATGTAACAACCCCTTTTCTTCCAACATCTAATCTCATAAAAAAGAGGGGATTTCTAGCTGTTATTATCTCTAGGCAAGCATTTTCTCATACCAGTGTTACCCTGATACATACCATGTTTTTTCTGGATTTTCAGTCAGTTCTTTGAGAATGGTATAATGTCATTCATCATTATATCCTTTCACTGACATTACAGTTTTTGATCATCTAAACCATTGATTAATTGTCTGCAATGCGTAAAACTTTCTAGGGATTCAAAGACTTGATTTTTGCCTTCGAGAGGTTTAAAAAATAGTAAGAGAGCTAAGATACATACATAAGTTAGTATATAATAGAAGCACAAAGAGAGAGAGAGATCTCATGCAAGTTGATCGTTTTTATCCATGTCATCTTCTGGCATTGCTATAATTGAACTAATTTTCCCTATTAAGGTAATTTCATGTGGTATTTACTTTGTATAGAAAAATCTCCCCTTTTTCATTTTTTAAAGAGTTTACATAGGCCTCTGGTTACCACTACTTTTTGCTTATTTTTTGGAGCATTGAGGGAAGATTTTTTTTTTAAGGGTGAGTTGTTATTGTGCCATTTGCATGTCCCTAAATACTACATTCTTTGGAAGCTTGCAAATATACATAGTAAAAGAAAATCGGTATTAGTGCATATGCATGTGCTCTCTCTTTTTAATGTGCACTATTCATTCCCCAATTCACTGCAGATTTCGTTTTAAAAGTTACATATCTGAATGAAGACCTGGTAGACTCCAGTACAATCTAAATTTGAAGTGACAAACTTGGTAGTGTCTCAGTTTCTCACCGAGGATTGTTTTTTTTAAAACCATGCACTTGGTGAATGGTTTTGTAAATGTTCCAGATTATGCCCACACATTCTGGGCAGCTTCTAGAATGTCCATGTACCATGGATTTGACATTCCCTAGGGCAGAAGTCCAAAGGACTTGCCCTAGAAGAACTCTTCAAGCAATTTGTGGTCTTTCCTGGCAGCTTCAGAGCTGGGAGACCAGATGACACATTTGCACTTCATTTTACATTATGTGTTCTATCCAGGGGACTACTTGAGCATGAGGACACTTTTTTAAGGGGGTCTTTTACCTACCACAATACTACATGTCGTCTTTTAGAATACTTAACTAGTACACAAAAGCATGTAGAACAAAATACTGTCCCACATAATGCCACTACTCAGAGGCTCAATGGTGTGTATACATTCTGTTGCATTTCCTTCTGCTCTTTTTGTATTCATAGGCACACACAACATTTTTTTTAAGCCGAAGTGGAACTGAATTACCCATTCTCTTCATAGTCAACCTTGTTTTTGACTCTTTTTTTTAATGTTTACTTATTTTAGAGTGTGTGTGTGTGTGTGTGTGTGTGTGTGTGTGTGTGAGAGAGAGAGGCAGGGGAGGGGCAGAGAGAGAGGGAGACGGAGGGTCTGAAGCAGGCCCTGAGGTGTCAGCACAGAGCCCGACGTGGGGCTTGAACTCGCAATCCATGAGATCCTGACCTGAGCTGAAGTCAGACACTTAACCAACCAAGCCATCCAAACACCCCTTGACTCTTTTATTATACCAATTTCATCTAGAAACCTATAAAAAGATACAATTATAACGAGCCCCAGTTTTAATAATCACCTAACTTTGACAATTTTCATTTCTCGAACAAAATTATCCCACCTCTTTTTTTAATATAACATAGCCATAATACCATTATCATTTTTAAAAATAACAGCAATTTCTTCAAGTCATCAAATAGCCAGCTAGTACATTTTTTAAAAAACTATATTATGCAATTAATATGTGATCACTGTAGAAAAATTAGAAAATAATCTAGGAGAATAACCAGCTGTAATTCCTGTACATATAGATAATGTAAACCTTTTTGGTATGTTCCCAGATTTTTTTCTGTACATATACCTGTATACTTTTTTTAAAAGTTTTTTATACCTATGTATAAAAGCAGCTTATTGAGATATAATTCTCATACCATACAATTCCTTCATTAAGTTATAGAACTCAGTGGTTTTTAATATATTCACAGGATTACACAACCATCACCACAATCAGTTTTAAAACATATTTATGACTCCAAAAAGAAACCACAATTAGCAAACATACCCTATTTACTCATTCCACCCCTAGGACTATATAACCACGAATCTACACACTATAAACTTGCAATTTCATATATAAATGGAATTATACAATCTGTGGTCTTTGGCAACTGGCTTTATTTACCTAGCATAATGTTTTCAAGGTTCAGCCATGTTGTAGCATGTATCAGCACTTTATTTTATCACCAAATAATTGTCCATTGTATGGATATACCACAACCACATACTTTTAATAAAAGGGGTATCACACTAAGTGACTGCTAATGGATGTGAGATTTCTTTTTAAGATGATAAAAATGTTCTAAAAGCGATTGGGGTCATGATTGATCAACTGTGAATATACTAAAAACCATTGAACTGTATACCTTAGATATGTGAATTATATGATATATAAATTATAGCTCAATATATCTAATTAAAAATGGTACTATCTCATTTGCTCTTTAACAGCCATTGTTTTAAATTTAATGATGTTATTAGCAATTTACATTTGATGATATTAGCTTATTTACAAAATAAGATTTTAGTGGCCATATAATGGCTTTTATTTAACCAAAATTTAACTAAATTTAACTAAAATTCCTAGTTTTAGAAATTTAGTTGTTTCCAGTGGTTTTTCAATTAAACAAAATATTATGATGAGCCTTTTAGTATATAAATCTATTTGCCCATTTCTTATTGTTTCATGGGAAAAAAAACTCTTGAATTGTCTTCCAGGTTCTCCAGTGTATGTTTTTGTTGCAACAAATTCTTGCAGCTTTATTGTATACATGATGGTTTCTGTCTGAATTCTAAATTTCTGTTTGATGCCTTGTATTAGGGATTCCTTTTACTCTTAAATATATGTAACAGGCTTAGTATCTGAACTGAATAAGTAAAGCTTCCTAAGCTAAGACTGTTTCTTTACTAACCTCAATAATTCAGCAGGAGGAGAAGCAAACATTATTTATGTATTTATTTCTAAAGTTGTTGCTGTTTAGGAAAGAACATTATGGTTTAATTCACAGAACTCAATCTATTAACGATTAATTAGATTTGCAAGCATTTCATTTCTTACCTAGAAGCCCAGCTGGTAATTCCCATCTCAAGGCTAGGCTAAGATTCATCTCAATGTACTGGAGCATCTCTGTTTTTCTCTCTCCCTTTCATTCCCATGCATACACTATTACATACACATAATTGATTGATACCTTGACAATTTTACCTAAAAATGGCCTGGGACTGGTAATTTCTCCTTGAATACTGCCTGTTGAGCTGTGGAGCTCAGAAATATTGGTGTACCTGCTCTTAAATAAACCATTTCTAAATGTGGCCATTAATTTCCTTCCCTCTTCTCATACTTGAAGTTAAGTTTGCACCTTGTGATTTACTATTTGTTTTCTGACAAATACTTTTACACATAGTCCCACAGAAGAACTGATATGTTCAGAGTGATGGCCATTTGAGCTTTTTGCCATTTTGTCAAGTAACTTGTGTTTTGTGGTGAATTTTTCACACACATTTACACAAAGCTGTCAAACCCGCATGCTGTGAAGTTGGGATGCTGACATGGGAAACTTGTAGGGCCAGGAAAAGAACATAAATAAACCTAGGGAGCTTTGAGCATGTGACCAAGATTGGATGAATGCCATTTTACCTAATTACATGAGATCCTGAATTTGGGGAACAAAGGCCAGCTTAAACGAGATCCAAACAAAATACCAACTTTCCTTTCTGACAACTATTCTGAGGGGAAGAAAAGATCCATCTCTTCACGCAGCATAAAATTGTGAGAGATCATGAGTTGCTGTACTCAGAGCCAGCTGGGAATGTACATTAATCAGAGTGTCCGAAGCAACCATAAATTTTGACCTGCTAACTGGACACAGGAGAGTAAATGAGTCATTTAGCCCAGAGCGAGACTCCTGTAGGATGTATGCTACAGGCCTGTTGAGCAACCAGCCAGGTAATATCTGAGTCCTGCTCACAACCATCATGGTCCGAGGCCTTTGGGACAGATAGATCTGCTGCCACTTCAGGAATGCCAACAATTCTGTTTTTGCCTTGATTTATGTTTCCTGTAGTTGGAGAGAATGTATGTCTGCCTGCCATAATTTTATCTGGTCTTTTTGGTGTCACTTTTTTACATTCTTGTTGCTTTTCTCTCCTGAAATCTTTCATTTGCATCTCATGGTGCCCTTCCCCAATATATTTTGTTAATTGTAGTAAAATATACATAACATGAAATTTACCATCTTCTCTGTTTGAAGCATACGGTTCGGTGGTATTAAATACATGCACGTTGTTCTGCAGCTATCATCACTGTCCATCTCCAGAACTTTTTCATCCTCCCAAACTGAAGCTCTATACCCAGAAAGCATTAACTACCCACTCCTCCCTCCCCTCAGCCCCTGACAACCACTGTTCCACTTTCTGTCTCTATGAACCTGACTTTTCCAGATACCTTTTATAAGTCGAACCATACAGTATTTGTCTTTTTGTTTTTGGCTTATTTCAATTAAGTTGTCTTCGAGCTTCATCCATGTTATATCAGAATTTCATTTCTTTTTTAAGGCTGAATAATGGTTCATTGCGTATATGTACCACATTTGTTTATCCAGTAATCTATCAATGAACATTTGGGTTTTTTCTACTATTGGCTATTATGAATAATGCTGCTGTGAGATTGGTATATAAATATCTGTTCTGTGGAAGTGTTGAATCACTGTATTATACACCTGAAACTAATATTACACTGTATGTTAATTAACTGGAATATAAATAAAAACTTTTTTAAAAATTAACTAATTAAAAGAAAATTAACCACTAAATGAACAAACAAATACCTGTTGCCCCAGTTTTTTTTTTTTTTAATAAAGGTATGAAACTACCTTTAAGGGGTAAGGGAACTAACTCTAGAACTGAGAGGTAGAAACCAGAGGACCTTTAATTAAAATTAAGCCTCTTGGAAGTAATGCCTGTGTCCTCTTCCAGGCTGAAAATGACTTCCTCCCTATGGGATTTGACAAAGATTAAATATCAAGACTACATTAAGAGTAGTTCCTTTCACAATTTTTCTTTTTCTTTTTTCTATAAGATCCCAAAACTAACCTTAAATTGCTAAAACCTCTCCCTGATAGTTAACCTTATCGAGCGTTAGCCTAGAGAATCAGACTTAACTCTTGAAACAACTCAGATCCTCAGTAAACAGTGGCAGAAGTTTTTTGTTGTTTTGTTTTTAATAATAACCATTATATCGATCTATATGTGGCTAGAAAAGAAGGTATTGCCAGTAAGGAGACCATTAACAGAACAGCTCATCATTACAATTTATAATTTGCATAAATATATTAAACTTTGTAACGGTTTGGTTTGAGGCAGGAATGGAAAGTCGTTTATACACACGATTTTGTAAGGACCTGAGAATAAATGCTAGGAAATCCCAATGTTTACTTTTAAGAATAGGTCATAAGTGATTTCAAGTCAAGGTGGAAAACCACTGGTTTAAGAGGAATTGGAATGGGAAACTGAATTAGGAAAGTATTATCATGGTCCAAGTTAGAAATAATAAAGACTTCAGTTAGGAAATTAGCTGTGAGATATCCAGAGATAGAAGTAGCAGAACTTTTATGCCCCACAGAAAATTGAAAAAAGAAATGAAAATACCATCTTCTTAGAAGTGATGGTCCTAACCTTGAGTCCAGACGCATTTGCCATTGAAGAGAACCAATTAGAGGGTCAACTACATTTTGGGGTGGGAGAAGGTCAAAAAACCTAGTAGAAGGAGAATCTTTTGGCTGTCATGTCAGAAATGAAGGCCTTGAAAAATAAAAAAATAAAAAAAGTCCTGAGATTTTCGAGTAGGATATATGAATACCTCAAGCACAATTAAGAGCAAACGTAGTAATATGAAATTAAGAGTAAACTTCAGAAATGTTTCTGAAATAGTCCTTGAAATATTTTTCTCAGGGGTGCCTGGCTGGCTCTGTACATAGAGATTGTGATTCTTGATCTTAGGGTCTTGAGTTCAAGCCCCGCTTTGGGCATTGAGTGTACTTAATTTAAAAAAATAAAAAATAAATATTTTTCTGAAACGTATGTTTACTGGATGTCTTCAAAGTTGTACTTTATAAAGAGGCACCTGGCTGGCTCAGTTGGTGGTATGTATGACTCCTGATCTCAGGTTTGTGGGTTTGAGGCCCACGTTAGGAGTAGAGATGACTTAAAAACAAAATCTGAAAAAAATATATTGTGCTTTATAAAGTACTTTGAAATCCAAGAAAGACAACCAGACTTAAACAGAAAATAGGGTTTAGTCCCAGCGCCACCCCTCCAGCCAAGTAACCTGGGGTAAGCCGCTTACCCAGTTTTCATTTTCCTAATCCATTAAGTAGGGATGACATTGCACGGCCTGCCTACTCCATAGTACTGTCATCTGCATTAAACTGGATAACAAATGTGAAAATGGATTGTAAACTACAGAGCATTACGAAAATACTGGATTATTAGTATTTTTTTGCTGCTCTTTGCAAGCACTTTAGTATTAAGAAGATTTAGGCAATTTGTATACCTAGTAAAGAGGTATATAATAATACTGGGAAGTCCCAGGTACCCCTGTCTTCAGGGAGTTCACTCAGGGAAAGCAGAATAAAAAAATAAACAGCTGTAAACACCAGGTATAAGTTCTGTGAGAGCAGGAATGAAATCACTCATGTATTTCTTTTTTTTCTACTTATTTTTTTAAGATTTTATTTTGACTTAATATAAAATATTATTTTAAGTAATCTCTACACCTAACATGAGGCTCGAACTCACAACCCCGAGGTCAAGAGTTGCACACTCCACCAACTGAGCCAGCCAGGCACCCCTCAAATCACTAATGTATTTCTAATGCCTAACTCCATACTTGAAACCTAGTACGCGCTCCTAAAATACGTGTTTAAAAAACTGATGACGTATTATAAAACAAGGTAAAAAGTTATATCATTAAAATACTATGATAATTTTGATGAAGGGGAGATTCAAAATCTGGTACGTTGCCTGAATCATAGTAATAGACAAATATAGGATGAATTATTAAATCATAAGAGAGATATCCCCCAAAGCTACTTTAGTTAACATGAAGCAAAAAGGAGTTGAAACCATATCAAATGCAAAATCTAGAAATAGCAGCAAGTGAAAACTTATTTTTAAACCTAGAGGACACTAAGTTGCTCAAGATCATGGAATTCAGAGAAAACAGTGATAGGTCAAAGGAGACACTCAGAAATGGTGTTTCACCCAAGCTGATCATGTATTCTTTGTCTTGGTTACAGTTACATCTCACCAAGACAAAGGGATTGCTTATGGTCAGATACGAAATTTGGTACTCAGTGCTCTGCTCTAAATGTAGCAGGTGGAAGGATTCTAACCATGTTCTCTTCTGTCTATAGGAATAGATAATCTCTATGAGAGGGCGCTTCACATCCGCAAACTCCTCCTGACCTTGCCTAGGTCCGTCCTTATAGTGATGAGGTACCTGTTTGCCTTCCTCAATCAGTAAGTACCCTAATACTCTACCAAAATGCCTATCTTTGTACTGCCTATCTTTGTACTGCTCTGAATTCTCTTTTTGTTCTCGGATTCTGTAAAATGTATATTGGGTGCCATTTATCAACAGAGTCGAAGAGAAGATGATTGAATATATACCAAAGTTATATTTTTCCCCAGCAAATCAAGGTCATTTCATGATAGATGAAAGATGCAGAGACAATGGCCTTATATCCAAAAATATACAAATATTACTAAAAAAGAATTACTTGTTCAGTGAAATATGTTTTTTCCAACTTCCATCCAAAGCTAATGTCATGAATGTTTTTGTCAAAATGATGCAAACCACCTGCTCACTGCAGAAAATTTCTGTGATGTTTGATGTTGTAGTCAAGGAAGGAGGTCAACTATAGATGCAAATTATATACAGATTCAAGAAAGAATTTCTGCAAATTCAATATAATGAGATCTTGTCAAGAAGAAGATATTTCTAAGTCTAAAAACAATGTAACAGAACCCTTAAAATAATCACTACCTTATTTTAAAAGAAACTTCGTGGTTATAACTTAGGCAACTGGATTTTCATCTGCGTTACTTCCTAATAACAAAAATGGGCCCCATTACAAGAATATCTTCCTCAAGTCATATCTGAGAGTCCCCTTGTTATTCAGTGATCCAGTTAAGTAATTGGAAATAAAAGAATCTAAGGGGAGTAAGCTGGAGAAAATGCCACCTTCTCCAGGTGGCACAGATTCTCCCTTCCTAAAATTAGGATATGTTCTCTTCTCTATTTCATTAGACATTTAAAGTTCTCAGAAGCCATGAGAACTTACTACCATCCTTCTGACTATTTCTGAAATCATACCCAGTCAGGTTGACCCCGGAAACCAAGTGTCATGGGTAAATGCTTGCAAGGAAATAAAATACGCACAAATGACAGTAGGAACCCATTTGTACAGAAGTCACCACTGGAAATAAGCAGTATCTAGAGAGATGGATATACACAGTGTGTAGGTTAAATAGATGACCATAAACTTTACCTTTAAATAAGCCTAGTTGCCCTGGAGAGTTCTGCCCCTTTCTGGCAAAGATGAGGGGGATTCTTAGGTCTGTTACATCTACAGACAAGGATTCCAACCAACTGGAGGCCTTCTTGACTGCTTAAACCAAAAAGCAAGGTGGGATCACATCTCACCAAGCTGCAGTCATTTCCAAATTCTGGAAGAGCCTAAGACAAAAATTCGAGATTGCCCATGAACCAGAGCCCTTTGGACAGTGGGCTTCGGGGGTGAGCTGGAGAGTTGGCGGCAAATCCCAGTCCAGGCACTCGTCTCCAGTACACACACCCCTGTTGCTATAATGAAGCTGGAAATAGGGAAACATGGACAGGAACCTGAATTTCTATGAATTCAGGAATTTGACCTGCCTAGCTGAAAATGAAGTTGTTGAAGCAAAGGTGTTCATGATCCATCCCCAGTGACTTTGGGTGGGTTTTTTGGTGTGTGTGTGTGTGTAAATCTTACTCCCTCATTAATATTAAATCCTCAAATTAAAAAATCTGGAGTCTTGCTGTCTTCACCTTTAATTGCACATGCCACCTCTCCCCAAGTATGAAGTGCCTTTTGCATTGTGCTGGCCCTCTGTGTGCTGGCCCCACTGAATTTTCCTTACACACCTGAGCAAAACCCACCATGAATCAATAAACCACAGTAGACTAGGAAAGCAGACCATGAGTCAAGAAAGTTGTCAGGGGCTCCTGGGTGGCTCAGTCGGTTGAGCGTCCAACTCCTGTTTTCGGGTCAGGTCATGATCTCATGGTTCTTGAGTTGGAGCCCCTGCATTGGGCTCCATGCTGACAGTGCAGAGCCTGCTTGGGATTCTCTCTCTCTCCCTCTGTTTCTGCCCCTCCCCCGCTCACTCTCTCTGTCTCTCTGTCTCTCTGTCTCAAAAATAAATAAGTAAACTTTAAAAAAATATAAAAAAAAAAGAAAGTTCTCAAAACCTGAATCGAGCTCACCATCTACTCAACAGAACAGCAAATGTGCCTGGAGTTAGCCGGCTGGCATTGCTTTCAGCACGTCTGCCCACAGGTGCCCCCTGGCTTGCTACACCTGCCTTCATGCAGAGACAAGCCCCAGCCTCCAGGGGAGGACACTTGGGGCAGGAATTCTGAGAGGAGAAACAACCTATTCTCTCTTAATTGTAAAATTGAAACGATAAAACATTTTTATGTCAAGATTTTGCTCTTCAAGCCAGCACTGAATGAAAGACCCAGAAAGATTAATTGTGACTCTCCCCGTTGAGCTTACATGTGTCTTTTGAAAATTAGACCGTTCTTATTCTGAATCTCACTTCTCCTCTGTGCATCCATTTTCCAGATGATCTGTAACATGATCGTTCCCTTTATTGTGAAGTTTTCTAAAAGACTGTAGGCTTGAGAAATGGCAGAAGGGAAAGACATATGTTAGCTGAGGAGATGATGCTTTTGTATTTTCGACTTTCTAGGCTATTATTTCCAAAAAAGGGTAAAGTATCAGGTCATGTGGTACTTTAGTTTCTTTGTGTCTGTCACCATCCCACGAATGTGGCTGAGTCTCTTTTTTCTTCCATTTGTCATCTGTTCACCTGGATTTTACATTTCAAGGTTGACATTTTCTTCACAGAAAGATAATGTCTCTAGCTTCTCCCTAGAACAGCACCTTTTGTACGTGTTAGGGGCAGAGCAAAAAAGAGCTGGCTTATTTTGAGGCACCTGTGGGAAATACCTCACAGATACCCATTGGGTTGAATTTAGAAATTAGTACGAAACAACCAGAAATCTCCCCAAAAGTTTGTAGTTTGCCAGCTTTAAAAGGAATGAGAGAACTTGGGATTCTTTTCCCCTTCTCTTGCACTTACAGTGTTTTTTCTAACATTGATGGGGCAGTGTTGGTAGTCTTACTCAAAAGCACATTATAAAGCCCAGAGTTGTTTGCTTTCTTTCAGTGGTAACAAAGAAAAGGTGCTTTGTTTTCCTCAAGGCTTTCCTCAAGATTTATAGGAGAAAACTGAAATCTGAGATGTTCTTGATTTGTGGGAGGACACTTTTGAAGACATCCATCAAGCTTTATGGAGCTCACTACTGACTTTCCCAGAATTATTTGAGTAGCATTAAGAGCCTGACCATAGTGTTTACAAATGAAATTCATTTATTTGATCTTGGTCTCCATTATAATAGAAATTATCTTAAACTCTTGTGGTTTTGAAAACTGCCACTTAATTAAGCAAGTAGAATTTATATTCCCCTTTCAATTTCTTTCTAGTTGAAAGTTTTTAAGTTGCTTTACTTCCTTTGGAGTTTGTTGAGCCAACTTAAAGTAGCCAACTAAAGTTAAGAGCCAACTTAAAATGGAACATCATTTATTCTAATTAATAAAAACCAAATAAAATGCTTTGGATCCCTATTTTCAAAATATATTTTACTAAACATCAGTTTTCAGAGCACCTGAGTGGCTCAGTCAGGTAATCATCCAACTTTGGCTCAGGTCATGATCTTGCGGTTCATGAGTTCGAGCCCCACTTCGGGCTCTGCACTTAAAGCTCGGCTTGGGATTCTGTGTCTCCGTCTCTCTCTGCCCCTCCCCCACTCATGCTTTTTCTCTCTCTCTCTCAAAACTAAATAAACATTTTAAAAAATCAGTTTTCTTTCTTCTCTCTTGTTCTTTTATAACTCTTCTTTCTTTCATAGCCTTTCACAGTACAGCGATGAGAACATGATGGACCCTTATAACTTGGCCATTTGTTTTGGCCCAACATTGATGCCCGTCCCAGAAATACAGGATCAAGTGTCTTGTCAGGCACATGTGAATGAAATTGTCAAAACCATCATCATCCACCATGAAACTATTTTCCCCGATGCTAAAGAGCTGGATGGCCCTGTTTATGAGAAATGCATGGCTGGGGATGACTACTGGTAAGTCCAAGCATTTTAGTCTTCCCCTCCCTGGGTAAATTATGGAAGTGAAGTATAGGCATCAATTTAATTAAGAAAAAGAATTGACTTTAAGTTGCCAAAGATTCCAATTTTAAAAAAAAAGAAGTAGTAGGAACGCTTGAGATTAGAATACTAAGACCCATGACAGCATGGCCTCTCACTGGGGAAACTCCTTTTCATCCCCTCCCTTTTCCCCCAAGGATGACATCCTTTAAGAAATATCCACCCCATTATAACTTCTGTAGAGAAAATTTTGTTTGTTGTATCAAACAAAGATAACTGATTGAACTGACAGATTTTGTTTTCATTCTGAAATAGTTTGGCTCTAAGTATTTCAAGTTTATCATTTTAAAGGAGCCCTCTCAACCAAATATGTTTTCATTCTTAATTATTTCCATTCTTACTAATAAATGTTATCCTAACCAATTATAGTAGTAATGGTCATTTTAAGCAAATTTATTTTAATTTATTTAACTAATTTATCATTAATATGTCACTGGGATAAAAAAAAAATTTGAATGACAGTATAGTTACCTCCCAATAAAGTTTAAAAATGGGGAAGGTGTAGTTGAATAATCCCAAAGGTAGGGAACCCTAAAATGTTCCAGCTTCTAAGAAGTCATAAACAGTAAAAGTAGCTTTGGTTCCTTGAGCCCCTACTATGTGCCAGCTACTTGGTGCATGTGATCACTTTATACACTAACCACTCTACCAAGTAAAGGGAGGCCAAGGAGCCTGTCCAATGCCTAATTGTAACTGGAGGCAGCCCGGGTCGTCTGATTCCAAAGCCCACATGACCCTTCCCACTCAACAGCTGCCTCCCAGCCCACCTCAGAAACTGTTCTGTGCAGCCCAGCTTCAGGAACAGCTGGAAAGAGACCTTTCTAAACCCATTCTGGATCCTCCTCAGGACATGTATCCCATTGCCTCACTGTGGATTAAGTAGAAAGTAGTGCAAGTAGCTGAAAGACCTTAAATACCTGAAAGTACACTTAAACCATAATAATGGGCTTAAACCACAGTATGATTGGATTATGCCTTAAGAAAACTGAAGATTGACCATTTCCAGAAACACTCCTTTCTAAATTGATGACAAAGCATGATAGATTCCAGTTCTTTTTTGATGGATTCCAGTTCTGTGGTGTATCCAGTAATTTTACATATGAAATTGAATTTAAAAATATTTACTTGAGCACTTACTATTTGCAAGGTACTGACTGATCTTGGCTCTAGAAGATAAATGTATAAAACTCAGCCCTGGTGAGATGTATAATTTTATCTTCACAGTCATAACTTATTGCAAACCCAGTGTCATAGTATTTCCAAATATTCAGGGCCATATCAGTAAGTTCGCTGTCTTATTCCTTTTATCAAAGAGCAATATGTGGAGGTCCAGTCAATATTATCTGCTATGTTGTATCCTACAACTTTTGTGGTCACCGCTTTTTTACAAACAAGGTAAAGCCCCATAATAAGGAGTCTTGCAGCCAGTAGCATGTGCTCAGTTATGTCCTTTGCCCATTTATAGTGTTTCCATGGCAATTGCTCATTTTCAACAGAAAGTCCGTGAGAAAGCAGTTATTCTTCTCGCCAACACCGGCAATATAAATGGGCTTTTACAGCAACGTCAGGTTTCTATTTGTGGTAGATGCATTCCATTCACCAGCATACATTTGAGGAGTCTGGTAGTGTTAAAGGGTAAGTTTTTAAAAAGAATGAGATCATGAGTCTCACAAATCTAAAATGAACACGTGTCAAGAAAAGATGGGAAAGATACAACAGTCAATTCAAAGCAGAAATCAAAGAGCCATCGATTTCTATGCAGTAAGGAATAGTGAAATGAATTTACAAAAACTGATGTATCCTTAGGATAATAATTGTATTCCACCAGAATTCAACCAATTCTAATTTCTATGGATAGGAATTACCTGTCAAGGATGAAGGACCTACACTCCCATAAGACCAGATAATCCTTGAGGCTCCAGGGTGTCATCAAAAGCCTATCCAGTAACTCTTCTGCCGTTTCCAAAGTCTTACGTCTTTACCTACAGTAGCCGTTGTTCAGTTTTGAAATTTTTCCCTTGGCTTTGTCTGAATTTCTGTTTCCACTTGGCAGTGACAGCCCGTACAGTGAGCACGGTACGTTGGAGGAAGCGGATCAGGACACTGGTACGGAGCCCCACACCAGTGAAGACGGTATGCCCTCGTGCCTGTCCCATTTCCGTTTTTTTAGAATTGTTTATATTAAGAATTCAATGGATACAGAAGAATATTTTTGAAATATGTGTAAAGTGTGAAGAATAATATCACAGTGAACACCACAAACGACCACCAAATTTAAGAAAAAAGACATCATTACCTTTGCTCTTCTCTGTTATCGTTGCCTTCCATACTCCCTCAGAGGCAGCCACCATATGTTTGTTTTGAAGTGGCTTATTGTTTCATTTTCTATTTTCTTTTTTTTATTTAATGTTTATTTTTTTAATTAAAAAAATTTTTAATGTTAGAGACAGAGCGTGAGTGGGGGAGGGACAGAAAGAGAGGGAGACACAGAATCCAAAGCAGGCTCCAGGCTTCAAGCTGACAACAGAGAGCTTAATGCAGGGCTGGAACCCATGAACCACATGACCATGACCTGAGCCAAAGTCGGATGCTTAACCAACTGAGCCACCCAGGCGCCCCTTTAATGCTTATTTTTGAGAAAGAGAGAAAGAGCGTGCGAGAAGGGCAGAGAAGGGCAAAGAGAGAATCCCAAGCAGTCTCTGCACTATGAGCTATCAGTGGGGCTCAAACCCTCAAACCGTGAGATCATGACCTAAGCCTAAATGAAGAGTCAGACGTTCAACAAACTGAACCACCTAGGTGCCCCTCATTTTCTGTTTTCCTGAACTTTCTGTAAATCAAATCATACTGTAAATACTTGTCATGATTATTTTCTACTCAGTATTACGCTCCTGTAATTCACCCACATTGTTGCATGCAATTAAAATCATTTATTTTACAACTGTATAATATTCCATTTTATGTACTGTATTATTGGTGAATATGTGAGGTGTTCTCTATTTTTTGCCATTAAAAACAGTGCTGCTCTGCATATTTTGAACATGTATGCTCCTGCAGTACTGCAAATATACAGGAGTTTCTCCAGGATATACGCAACTAGGAGAAAGCATGTTTTCAACTTGACTAGATAAAGCCAAACTGGTTTTGAAACTAGTTCTAATGATACACACCCCACCAGCAATATGTTGGCCTTTCAGTTGGATGTATTCATCCACACTTAATATTATCAATATCAAATATTTTCATCTTTGCCAGTGCTGTCAGTGTGTAATGGTATCTTGTGATTTTAATTTGCATTTCTCTGATGACTGATGAAGATGTTATTTTGCAGTATCGAGTATTAATAGAAAATTTGGTATATATAGTAAGGGCAACAGATCAGGAGATGATTACCACTGAAAAGATACTTTGTTACTCACAGTAGCCAAGAGAAAGGGGTCCATCATGCCTCACCTGGCTACAGGGAAAAGCACCAGGGTTGGTCAGAAGGCAGCCATAGAAAGAGCAGCTAAGCTGGAGCCTTTGCTGTGGTTTCCACAGGAAGCGACAGGCAGGGCAGAGCACGTGGTTTCGGATTGGCTAGTTTGCATCATTTCAGCACACTCTGGGTTACAGGCGCTGTCTCTTGTCTGTTACCTGGCACAGGAGATTAGGGCAGGTGAATAGTGACCCCGAGGAGAGGCGGTTGGGGTGTTGGGCTCTGGATTGGTGGGTTCGTATTTGAAAAGCACACCAGGTGAGTTGTTTACGCTACCTGTAGGAATTGGTAAACATTGGGAGAGATAGGCCCTCCAGCAGCACCCAGGCTCCAGATGTCAGAATGCAGAAAATAAAACACACAGCTCATATAGCCAGCTATACTTACTAACTTTTGTATGCTTCGCTTTCTTTTTATGTGTGTGTGAAATTTTTGTCAAGTCTTTGCCCATGTAGGTCCCATTTCCCACTGTTAGTTTCTCTTGGCTGTTTTTGCTTGGTTTGGTTTGATTTGGCTTTGGTTTTTTTTTTTTTTTTTTTCTTTTCTTATTTCTGAGAGTTCTTTGTGGGTCTGGATCGGGTCTTTTATTGCATATATGTTTTGCAGATATCTTGTGCTCTGTAATTTGTCTTTCATGTGCTTATTATTATGTCTTTTGCTAAACAAGGAGATTTTAAAGGAGTTGAAGTTACCAATCTTTTCCTTCGTGCGTGTTTTCACTTTGTGTCTCCTTTAAGAAATCCTTCTGTGCCCTGAGGTAGTGAAGATAATTCCCCCATATTCTTTTTTAAATCCTTTCAGGTTTTGTTTTTCACACATAGGTCTTTAATCTACCAGGTATTTCTTTGGAGGAATGGCCGTGAGGTCAGGGCCCATTCCTTGTTCTCCATGTGGCTGCCCTATTGCCCCAGCATTAATTGTTCTTTCTCCCCAGCTCTGCATTAATCACATGTCCTCTCTGCACAATTCTGTTTCTGGGCTGTCTTCTTTCCACTGGTCTGCTTATCTATCCCTCCTGTCTTAATTTTGATATCTTTTTAATAAATCTTAATATTTGGCACATCAAGACCTCTGACTGTTCTCCTTAGCAATTCTTGATCTTTACAACTTCACTTAAATTTTAGACTCATGTTTTCAAGTTCTTAAAACAAACAAAAACTGACAACCTATTGGGGGTTTTTATTGCAGTTGCACTGATTCTATATATGTTAATGTAGAGAGAATAGGTATTTTTATAATATTCAGTCTTTCAGTCCACAAACATATAGAATGTCTCAATAAACTTTTATACTTTTCTCTTTAGAGATCATTTTTTTCTTTTTCTAACAAGTTTAATCTTTAACATTACTTTTCAACACCTTTTTTCATTTTAACATTTTTTAAAAATTTTTGAACAGTTTTTATTTAAAGTCATATATAAGATTACTTTATTCCTTCATTCTCTCATTAGTTTCTTCCTTACATTTACCACTTGGCAAGATTTGGCTTTATGTTCAAGGTCTTTGTCCGGATTTTGTCTAGTGATAACTACCTTGCCAGGGTGAACACCCACATGGACGGTTGTGCTGTTTGCCTTGTTCCTCTGTCCTTGTTCTCCGTAGATGACGTATTTCTTCCTGTATACCTGGACTACTTTGCCAATATGCTGACCTTTGTAGTGTCCTACAGCCTGTACTTCTCATCCTTTTGATGGGCATGGATCGAACATCGTACTTCTCTCACAGCTCTGCGGAAAGAGGGGAAGACATAAGCTTCCTGAGAATGTGGGAAGATGCATTGGAATGCCTTTTGTGGCTCTTGCTCCGTTCAGAAGTCACCAACGGATTGAACATCATTTTGGCCACTGGCACTTCAGCAATGGCCATTCAAGACTTTTTGAGGGGCGCCTGGGTGGCTCAGTCGGATAAGCCTCCAACTTCTGCTCAGGTCATGATCTCATGGTTGGTGGGTTCGAGCCCCATATCAGGCTCTGTGCTGACAGCTCAGAGCCTGGAGCCTGCTTTCAATTCTGTGTCTCCTCCTCTCTCTGCCCCTCCCCTCCTTGTGCTCTGCCTGTCTGTCTCTCTCTTTCAAAAATAAACATTAAAAAAAAGACTTTTTGGATACAAACATATAAAGCTGTCAGTTTTCTCTTAGTACCTTTCTAGCTGTATGCATGATCCTTTTATTCTCCCTTTATCTGTGACTAATCTGCTTTAAACCCATCGATTGCCTTTATATTTTTTTTTCTACAAGTTGTTTCATTCACTTTCCTATCTGCTGCCTAATCTTTTCTTATAGTCCTTTGCTCTTTACTCATATTAATCTTTTCCATCGTTTTTAAATTGTGATTCTGATCATTCTAATATCTGCATTCTTCCTGGATTTGTTTTTGTTGTCTCTTGCTCATTGAGTCTTATTTTTCAGAGTATTTTGTAAATTTTTTATGTGTTCCTCCAGAGAATCTTTTCATTTACTTCAGCCTGGGGCATAACCAACTTGGGACCATATTGAATTTTTAACTTGAGGTTTTCCAGGCCACCCAGGTTGTGTGATTTTAAACTGTAAACCTGCCTGAGGACTGGAATGTGGTTGGGGTTCTTGGAGAAGATTTGTTCCAAGGTTTGAGATAGATTCTTTTTTTTTAAGTCTGGGAGGGGGCAGGGGTGCTGTATACAGTCTATGGAGAAGTATGGAGGGCAGGAAGGGAGGAAGATTTCTAGCACTAGAAATTCACTGTAATTTCTCCACTGATCTTTTGTGGAGGGGCTTACATTCTCCACAACGAGCAGACCCTGGGCTTGTTTTTTGTCCAAAATGAAAGCGTAAGTTAATCAGGCAGGGAGAGTGCCCTCAAGGCAAACTCTGACTCACATTTTCTAGTGTTCTGTTTACCTCACTGTGTTCCGACTTCCATTGAGTTTTTTGTCTTTGATATTCCCTACTATGGTGGTAGCTTATTAATGCAATTACAAAGATTTTTTTTTAATCCAAGATTTTTCATTGATTTCAACAAAACGGTAATCAGGATGTCTCATGCTCACCATCTGCTTTAAAAAAAAAAAGTGTGTGTTTTTAAAAGTAAGATGAATTGGGGGCGCCTGGGTGGCTCAGTCAGTTAAGCGTCCAACTTTGGCTCAGGTCATGATCTCAAGGTTCGTGAGTTCGAGCTCTGCATCGTGCTCTGTGCTGACAGCTCAGAGCCTGGAATCTGCTTCAGATTCTGTTGTCTCCCTCTCTCTCTGCCCCTCCCCAGCTCATGCTCTGTCTCTCTCTCTCTCTCAAAAATAAATAAGCATCAAAAAAAATTACCAAAAAAAATTAAAAAAATAAAAGTAAGATGAATTAACCTTTTCAGAACTTCATTTAGAAGAAATTCTTTACAATGAGAGCTTCTACTTCTGTGATGTTGCTTTCGAAAGTCTCTGAGCCCTACCCTTGCCACCATCCCTTCTTTTTACTTGAGTTTCTTTGTTTCTCCATGTGATGTATTCCTTTCTCACTGATGACTTTTTCGTCTCCTTCAGAGGGTTTCCCTAGTGGCAGGAAAAGCTAAGACAAAGCCCCAGCCACCTCTCTTCCTAAACATCAACCTCCCCACCATGCCATCTGTTAGTTGTTCTTACCTCTTGACTATGAGAGAAGCTTCGCTGAGAGGTCTGTGTTTTCGATAAAACGTTTTAACCATGTACACCTGATTTTGCTGGAAAGGAAACCATTGGGTACAAAGGACAGATACCCTTGCCCACAAGCCAACCTGTAAAGTTCTGTAACTAAATTAACTAGAGTATTGATTATTTTTTTGATCCTCTGGGTATTGTATTTTCTTTTGTCCATCATGATATCGCTAGAGAAGGATAGCTTTTGTTTCTGAAAGAGGCTGTCATAGAACAAAACCAGCACCTGCAAGGGCAGTGGGTAACAGATCTAGAAGGGAAAGTGTCAGGGACAGCAGGTCCCCAAGAGAAAATGTGATGTACTAGCATCTTGTATAAAATGATAAGAAATGGAAATCTAAGACTTGATAGTACCAGGCAGTCAGAAAAATCATTTGTACTGAATTTTCCCCCCTTTGCCCAGTTATAATAGCCATGCAAGAAAATGAAGTTAGCATGTTCACTCTTACTGTTAACCAATAGCAGCAGCATTTTACAGAGTCTCTGCAGGACCTTAAAGGACCATATGGTTCTCTATGAAAGGATACAGTGCACTGCCATGCCCTGAGATCGATCTGCTCTGCAATAAGTAGACTAAGATGTGTATAAGTAGCTGACTGATTGACACTTGACTGTGGAGTGACTCCCAGAGGAGTAGATAGAGTCAAAATAATGAAATTGCTCAGAATTACTAGTGGATATGGACTTACCAATAAAAATTTATTACTGATTCATCTGGTCATTCTTTCATAATCTCTCCACGTTTGAATTAAATAAACAGAGTCTGATAATCCTGTTGCTAGTTGTTTCAAGAAATAAAAAGAGATGACAAGCATTAGAGTGCATGATTATGAAATTATGATAAAATACATATGAATCTTTTAAATAGTCTTAAATAGCGCTTGGCCAGCATTGACAGTGTATGACTGAATATCTAATGTCTAATGTCTGAAGAACATTAATGGCTCTTTCTTCATTTCCCTTTGACAAGTACATAAACTGTACATGATGTTATGAGCTGGTATCTTTCCACTGTTTTTTTCAGTAAAATGAAATTCAACTTTACATGGGCATGTTCGCATAGGAATTTGAGAACTACATGTCATAAAGTTCTTTTTAACAAATGGGCATGTCTTCTTTCCTCCATGGATATGTTTATTCATGTCCGCTGTACCATGGCCATGTTTATTTCCATTCCTAAAGGAGAACTGGAGTTTAAAAAATTGGCATCTGTCATCTCTGACTTATTTTTTATCTGCAGTTTTAAAACAAACTATAAAGTCAGTCTCTTTGACTATATAGTCCCTCCTCTATGAAGCAGGTTTGTAGATATTTAATAAAGTTGCTATTCATATTGTTTTAATAACCTATATTAAATTAATATGCCTGGATGGCTCAGTCAGTTAAGCATCAACTTTGGCTCAGGTCATGATCTCGCAGTCCATGGGTTCGAGCCTTGCGTTGGCCTCTGTGCTGACAGCTCGGAGCCTAGAGCCTGCTTCATATTCTGTGTCTCCCTCTGTCTCTGCTCCTCCCACACTCTCACTCTGTCTCTCTCTGTCTCTCCAAAATAAATAAACATTTTAAAAAATTTTAAAAATAATGTAATATAATTTTAGGAGGGAATGCCGCATGATAACGTATGGCCTAAAAGTTGTAGTCAGTTGCTAAAGGACTTAAACTGTTGTTTTAAAATTATTTTTACACCTACTTTGCTGAGAAGTATACTACATATAAATCATAGCATTGTGATTCTGCCATATGAAATATTATTCCTAATCTTAAACATTAACCACTAGCAAAAAGATGGGGCAATTTTTTGTCTTTATTTTAAATGTCTTTATTTTCACAGAAGGTAAACCCTAAGCTTTTTCAACGTGTTTTTTGATTTTTATGTTTGTGCCTTATGTGGCCCAGAGAATGTTTGAATTTTATTAAGTGAGAAAGAAGCTTAGTTGACTATCCAAGAATATGCAGTTATTCCGTACAAGATAGTAAAGATACTTTAGGAATCTTTGGGGAAAAATTAACTGTTTTAAGTGGGAAGGTTCATTACCAAGCAAAATAGAAGACAATTTCCTGAGAAAATATTTGACAGACGGACAGGTTTTAATCTATTATATGTGCATATATTCTGGAGTATTTAGAAAGTAATACATGCTCAGTTTATTGTAAGTGAGGTATTGCTCATTGCTTATACATTTCTCTAAACATTTAGCACTTGCATTGGCCCTTTCTGTGTATTATTGGTTAGAAGTTTACTTATCTGTTGATATCAGGAATGAAGACAGGGGAGAATCGTGGAAGACGGGAGGAAAGATCATACGCCCAGAACTGAAGGGCTTTTTGCAAAAGCTGAAATGACAAAAAGCATCTCTTGTAGTTGTTTTGTTTAGTTTGTCCTCTTAATTGCCTTCAACTTTTGTGATAAGAATTAGATCAGGGCTGAAATTCCAATTCTAGGCACAGAGTTCAATAACTTTTTAAAAAATATTTTTATTTTGAGATCACTGTGGGTTCACATCTAGTTGTGAGAAATATTACAGAGCGATCCCAGGTACCCTCCTCCCAGCTTCCCTCCATGGTAAAATCTTACATAACTGTAGCATAATACCACAGCCAGGAAATTGACATTGACCCAGCCTATCTGCCGTATTCATGTTGCACTAGTTTTTCATGCCCTCATCTGTGTGCTCCCCTTTTATTGCTATGGCCGTTCCTTCCCAGCCTCCAGCAACTACTAATCTGCATCTTGATTATTATATCATTTCAAACATGCTGTATAAATGGCATCATACAGTATATAACCTTTTGAGATTGTTTTTTTCCACTCACCATAATCCCCTTGAATATCTTTCGATCTCTGGATAATTGGGGCACTTGGGTGGCTCAGTCAGTTAAGCGACTCTTGGTTTCAGCTCAGGTCATGATCTCACAGTTTTCTTGAGTTCGACTCCCCATGTCAGGCTCTGTGCTGATAGCGTGGAGCCTGTTTGGGATTCTCTGTCTCCTCTCTCTCTGCCCCTCTCCTACTTGTGTTGTCTTTGTTTCCCTCAAAATAAATTAACTTTAGAAAAATTTTTTTTGATCTCTGGCTAATATAATTTTTGAGTCTGGTCTCCTAATTTGGGTACAGGACAGTCTAAGTTATGCTTGATTCATAGGTAACTAGAATTTGTTACTGATACTAGAGAAAACAAAGTTATTTTACTATTGGTAGTTTGGAAGTTTTGATAATGCCAGAAAAGTACAGGAAGAAATTAAATGTACTCAAATAATAGTTAATGTGCTGATTTTTATAAACTTCATTTTTCTTTGAATAAGCAAATAAAGCATAAACTCCCTTGTGTTCTGGGATACTGAGTTTTCCATGTTATCCATGGTTATTAACATGTTACAAGGGCACTCCATCATTGTCAAAATACTATTGGAGATATTGTGGAGGATATTACAGCCCAAGGAGAGATCTCATATATCATGTTGCAAAGTTTAAAATCATTTTTATTAGACTGTCGTTATATCTCTGGTAAGAGGCTGTGGAAATTAAGATCCAAAGTTCAATTTTTCATGCTTTTCTAACAGCTCTGGTCCCTCATCATTTTCTGGTGTGTTTTTGTAGAATGTGAGCCAATAGAAGCGATAGCCAAGTTTGACTACGTTGGGCGATCTGCCAGAGAACTGTCCTTCAAGAAGGGTGCCTCCCTGCTGCTGTATCACCGCGCGTCTGAGGACTGGTGGGAAGGAAGGCACAACGGCATTGATGGGCTCGTGCCTCATCAGTACATAGTGGTGCAGGATATGTGAGTAGTGCCAGCTTCCGCCGCCAAGTGCTCCCATCAGAAGACTCCAGCCACTGTCCTTAAACTGACCTTGGTCTTTCAGGAACGAGCAGAAAGGATCGCAGAGCCCAGACCTCTGAGCCGGGCACAGTTCTTCGCCTTGCTCTTGGGTCTTTACTAATGGTACTTCGGGGCCAGCAGGTTTTCATTTCGCAAACGCCACCAGGAGATTTGGAGCAAGGGCTAGGGAGAGATGCATTTGGAAGCTTTCAGGCTCTTAGAAGGATAATCCTTGCAGAGAATAGCTTTAAGAGCTGTAGTAACAGTGCTGGTTCCAAAACCAAAGGTACTTGTCTCTTGCTGTCTGACCACTGTTTCAATCAGATTCCCCAGAGGGAAGATACTGACCCAAAGTCTAAAGAGAATTATCTCCAGCATTATTATTATTATTATTATTATTATTATTATTATTTCTATATTTTTTAATGTTTATTTATTTTGAAAGAGAAAGAGTGCAAGCGGAGAAGAGCTAGAGAGAGAGGGAGAAGAACCCCAAGCAGGCTTCAGGCTGTCAGCACAGAGCCTGACATGAGGCTTGATTTTGGGAACCATGAGATCCTGACCTGAGCTGACCAACTGAGCCACCTCGGCACCCCTGCTATAATTTTTTTAAGTTTATTTATGTATTTGGGCAGGGGCAAAAAGAGAGGGAGAGAGAGAATCCCAAGCAGGCTCTGCACAGAGCCTGACGCAAGGCTGGAACTCACGAACCATGACCATGACCTGAGCCAAAATCAAGAGTCAGACGCTTAACCGACTGAGCGCCCCCCCCAGGCGCCCCTTAATATTGCTATAATTTAAAAATATTTAAAGAGATGAGAAGATGCTCATGACCTATTAAGTGAAAGAAATGGGTTGCAAAATTATACGTACAGTATAATCCCTGTTTTGTGAATATATTTCCCGGTGCAGCAATTTAAGAGCAGTTTTTCAAGGGAAAGAGAAATGTACCACATGCAACGCATATTGTGATTAAATCATTCAGCCTAATTTTAGAAATGTTAAAATGTATATCTCAGAATCCAAGAAGTATTAAGTGCATTCTGTACAGACATGCAGTGATATATATCTAAGTCACAGAAATATATAAATAACTGTAGTATAAATACCATACATATACATGCAGACATCATAGATGTGTACCCAGGCATAGATAAAAAGTACAGAAGGATATTTTCTAAAATTCTAGCAGTAGTTGTGTCTGGTCGTTAAGTCCTATTATGGGTGATTGTGATACTGCTCTCTTTTGTATATCTGAATCTTCCTGTTTACCAATGAAATTATATTATTTTTATGATGAAAAAGTCCTGCTGGTAAGAGAGAGTGACTTATAACGTGTAAATGCCATCACTTATGTTTTTGTTCCCATTCATCTACCCAAAGACCCTCACTCTCGATTCTCATTGTTTCAGGGATGATACGTTTTCAGACACTCTGAGCCAAAAAGCTGACAGTGAGGCCAGCAGTGGGCCAGTCACTGAAGACAAGTCTTCATCCAAGGACATGAACTCCCCAACAGACCGTCACTCTGATGGCTATTTAGCTAGGTAGGTGGAATCTGATAATCAAGCTGCTGAACCTCAACTTTCCCAAGGGCTTTGAGGAGCCACAGAACCCGCGGCTTCACAGTATTAACCCAGTGTGATAAGCTCTCCTATTTTCTCTCTTTTTGTGTATGTCTAGACAAAGAAAAAGAGGAGAGCCACCCCCTCCAGTAAGGCGTCCTGGCAGGACCAGTGATGGCCATTGTCCCCTCCACGCCCCACATGCTCTTTCCAACTCCTCCATTGACCTGGGGTCCCCAAACTTGAGCAGTCACCCCCGGGGCCTGTTGCAGAACCGTGGCCTCAACAATGACAGTCCTGAGAGGAGACGCCGGCCAGGCCATGGGAGCCTGACCAATATCAGCCGACATGACTCCCTCAAGAAGATCGACAGTCCTCCTATTAGAAGGTCCACGTCATCGGGGCAATACACAGGCTTCAATGACCATAAGCCATTGGACCCAGAGACGATCGCCCAGGTAGGATGCATTTAATGGAATGGTGCATGCTATGGAGCTGGGGTGTGATGAAGGAGGTATGCAGGATGTACTTTTTGTAGCCATGTTGTTTTGTACAGAACCAGCTAAAGAAAACAAAAGAAGTGAGCTCCTTTAAAGCCTGGCTAAGGGTCTCTGTAGAAGAACCAGTTGTTACTGGAAGGACCCAAGTGATTAGGTTCATATTGAGAAACATGGCAGAAATGTAGAACCCAGGGCATTTAAACACATCCTTGCTAAGTAGTCAGAAAAGTCTGAAAAAGAATAATACTGAAGAAGGACCAACCCTACCAGATCCTGAATGCGTGCCAAAGATAATAAAATGGACAAATTGATAGAACGGAGAGCCCAGAAACAGATAAATGTTAGTGTATGATAAACACGACCCTTCCAACTTAAGAGAAACGATGGATTAGTCAATAAATTATGGGAGAAATAATGGTTAGCTGTTTGAAGAACAGCAACAGTTCTTAACAGTTAGTACCGAGGACTTTGTAGGGTTTTTCTTAATGATTAGAATTGACAAGTGAGGGTAAAACAAAATTAATGGATTTTCCATCATTCTGCCATTTTTCCTCTAGCGTTTTTTTTTTCCAGCACAGGCCATCAGAAGATGTGGTTATCACTAATGACAAAAGAGGTGAATAGATTCAGGGTTTGCCATTTTAATCTAAAGCATCTTCCAGCTATCTGAAGCTTAAAGACGAACTAAATTAATCAAAAAAGAGAGTGAGGAAAAAAATGAAACAAACATGGGGAAGTTTTAAAAAAGGATTATTTTTAATAAAGAGTACCCATGGAGACCTGCAATGATGTGACAAATTTCCAAGCTATTTTCACTGTCCTAAAACTAAAGAAAATTTTGGATGTAAATTAGATTGCGAGGGGTTCAATGTGTTTATTAAAAATTAAACCGATTTTAAATGTACAACAGTTTCTCAGTAAAAATCAAAAAGACTTGATTGACCTTTTGGTTTTTCTCTGTTTGAAGTACTACTGTACAGGGCTCTTTGACACCTGTACAGAACCAGTGATATTTGATTACAGCTGAACTTAACGATTTGAGAAATTCATAACATCGCTGCTTATAATAAGCAGGTGAAACAGGATGTAGGTTAGAGAGACAGGGAATTAGGCGCTTGGGGATGGGAAGGCATAACAAGGTCTGTTTAACCCTTTTGCTTCTAGAACCAGGAAATCCTTTCATTGTAAATCATCAAAACAAAACAGATAAACCAGGCTCTGCACGATCTCTCTGGGGCAAATACTTGTGTAAAAAAAAAAAAAAATCCATATGTTTATCCTCAAATAGAAATCACATATGAAACTAATCACTTGGAAAGTGATGTCATCCTCACAAAATGCTCTCCAGCTGTGTCCTTTATTTCTCTTTCCATCTCATCTTCAGATTTTCTCGTGAGGAAAAGTAAGCCCGCCATCATGGTGTTCATACCAAAAACATGCAGATTCTCTTATTAAACAAATCAGTGGAGTCCCTGATGGGGCTTATTTAAAAACAACAATATCTGGGGAAGTGGAAAAAAAATAGTTAAGGAGAGGGAGGGAAGCAAACCATAAAGAGACTCTTAAGTACTGAGAACAGACTGAGGGTTGATGGGGGTGGGGGAGAGGGGAAAATGGGTGATGGGCATGGAGGAGGGCACTTGGGATGAGCACTGGGTGTTATATGGAAACCAACTTGACAAACTATAAAAGAAAAAAAAATAAAAACAACAATATCCATATGTGGTCACTGTATCTTGGTTTATTCATTTAGCAAACCTTTATTGAGCACTTACTGTGTGCCAGGTCCTATGCTAGGCTTTATAGAAGCAACGTTAAATCCATAGCCATCTGCTTTCTGAAGGTGCTGAAAAGCCTGGGAGGAGATGGGTATGGAAATCAATTACCATTATGCAGCGCCATAAGGGTTAGGCTCCAAGTGAGAGAAAGAAGCCTTGGGAGGGGCGCCTGGGTGGCTTAGTTGGTTGAGCTTCCAACTTCAGCTCAAGAGGTCATATCTCTAGATTCATGAGTTCGAGCCCCGCGTCGGGCTCTGTGCTGACAGCAGATTCTGCATCTCCCTCTGGGCCCCTCCCCCAATCGCTGCGCGCGCACATTCTCTGTCTCTCTCTCTCTCTCTCTCTCTCTCTCTCTCTCTCTCTCTCTCTCTCTCTCTCAAAAATAAATAAAACATTAATTTTTTTTTAAAAGCAGCCCTGGGAGAGGAGAAGGGACATGTCAGTCAGACCAGGGCAGTGGTTCTTCACCCCACCCATCTGGCTCACACAACACTATGAAGAAACACATAATGTGAAATTGTCCATCTTAACCATTTTTAACTGTAGAGTTCAGTAAACTATATTCACATTTTATGAAACAGATCTCCAGAACTTTTTCATCTTGGAAAACTGGAAACCTATACCCACTGAGAATAACTTCCCCTTTCTGCCCTCCCACTCAGCCCCTGCCCACCACCATTCTACTTTCTGCTGCTTGTGAGCGTGGGACTACCTCATTATATTCAATATTATATTCAATATAAATGAATCATACCTCATTTGTCTTGTTGTAACTGGCCTTTTATTTCACTTAACATAATGTCCTCAAGGTTTATCCATGAGGTAGCATGTGGCAAGATTTCCTTCCTCTTTAAGGCTGAATAATATTCCATTGATGTATATACCCATGTTTTGCTTATCTATTCATCCGTCAATGGAACACACTCTTACTTTTTTGAAACATATATTTTATAATTCCTCCTTTACCATCCGAAATAAATTGATAGAGGATATACCTAATTTGAAAAAATCTATGACACTAAATATAATATAAAGAAAAAATACAAGGAAATAAATATTAAAACAATAAAGTGTATTTCAGTTCATGCTTGACTACACTAGAAGACAGCGTAGTAAGATGCTTTCGTCTACATATATAATCACCATAAATACAATTAAAAATGCATTTTGATGGGTGCACCTGAGAGGCTCAGTGGGTTAAAATCTGACTCTTGATTTTGGCTCAGGTCATGATCTCACAGTTCGTGGGATCGAGCCTCACTTTGGGCTCTGTGCTGACAGTGTGGAGCCTGCTTGGGATTCTCTCTTTCTCCCTAGCTTGTACTCTCTTTCTTTCTTTCTCAAAATAAATAAACATTTAAAAAATTCATATTGATCTAAGAAACAGGGCCTATGCTCAGGTTATCATAAACAGGATTTTCACCTACATCAATGTCTGAAGGACATTCAGAAGTTGAACAAGGGATGCCTGGGTGGCTCAGTTGGTTGAGCGTCCAACCCTTGATTTCAGCTCAGGTCAGGATCCCAGGGTTGTGGGATTGAGCCCCACATCGGGCTCCATGGTGAGTGTGGAGCCTGATTGGGATTCTCTCTCCCTCTGCCCCTGTCCCCTGCTCATGGTCGGTCGGTCTCTCTTTCTCTTTCTCTCTCTCTCTCTCTCAAATGAAAAAAAAGAAGAAAGAAAGAAAGGCAAACAAGATGCAGGACAATTCATTGCATAGAAACTATCCGGGACGCTGCAAGATACATAGTATGCATGACCCCTGCCCACCAAATGCCAGTAATGCCAGCCCATTATTGTGACATTTAAACACACACACCACATCACAAAAATGCCCTCCTGCAGGGCAGGTCCTCTTCCAGTGAGACCACCGGACAGGAGCATCAGGGGAAGGCTTAAGCTGAATTTTGAAGAACTCCTAGGAGTTAGCCAAGTACAGAGTAAGTGCCCAAAATTATTTGTTAAATAAATGAAAGAAGCCTGCTTTTCAGTTTTACTCCCATTTCTTTCTTGAGAAACCGTAGCAGTATCTAAATTGAAGCTATCTTTTAGCTGGAATAGGATTCTGTGTCGTGAGTCAGCATGTAAGGTGGAAATCACCAGAAGGCTACCTAGCACCTTAGAGTGCAGATGGCTGATTGACGGCTGGAGGCACCATTGCATCTTGGTCTCCTGAACATACAGAGTCAACCCAGCATGTGAGAGGCCATCATTAGGCGCACACATTCTACAGACTGTGAAATTAAAACACCATTGCTTTTGCTGGCCTGTCTGCTTCAAGATGACGTGTACGGGCTTCTGTACATTAGTATGCACTTATCAGTCTGTTCTGCCTTTCTGGTGATTTGTCAACAGGACATCGAAGAGACGATGAACACGGCTTTGAACGAACTCCGAGAACTGGAGAGGCAGAGCACAGCGAAGCACGCCCCCGACGTGGTGCTGGATACCTTGGAACAAGTCAAGAACGCGCCCACCCCCGCCACTTCCACAGAATCTCTCAGCCCTTTGCACAACGTTGCCTTCAGGAGCTCGGAGCCTCAGATTCGACGTAGCACGAGCTCCTCCAGCGACACAATGAGTACTTTCAAGCCTATGGTGGCACCCAGGATGGGCGTGCAGCTGAAGCCCCCAGCCCTGCGACCAAAGCCTGCCGTTCTTCCAAAAACAAACCCTACCGTGGGCCCAGCCCCACCTTCCCAAGGTCCAGCAGACAAGTCTTGCACAATGTAAACTCCAAATGAGCAAGATCGTGCGGGGTGGTGATGGGAAAATAAAAAACAAAAGACGGATCAGTGACAAAAGTCCATGATCCATAACTTTCCTTAGTTTTGTGCTTATAACTGGAGATTTTTGGCTTTTCTATGTTCTTGAATGTAATGTCGGAGACTAGCTAAATTAACACGGGCATTTGTATTTTGTAATTTTTTCCCTTTTTTCTTAGTAACTGGACATCTCTTATGTCATTTTAAAGACAACAGAAACACTTAGATTTACTTGAAAATCCAGTGCTGCGCCATTTGTCACGAAGGCCACACCCCTTTGCTCTCCGCATCACTCGGCGCTTCAGGTTTAGTGCAGCCTGGGTGAGTCAGAAGTGTCTGGATCTGAAGGCACAAGAATCTGAGTCCCGGGCTGTGGAGGACAACCAGTGTTGGTCTATGGCACCTGGGGGGACGGCAGAAGAGTGATGACGGCACTGCTGGGTAGCTGACGGCGAGCACCTCTGATTCCGTGCAGTGGGACGAGGCCCCGCTCATGCTAAGACCTGGCGTTGTCACTGTGTGGCGTTCCCGGGGGGTTCTCGGCCCGCCGCCTGAATGAGCTGCGTGTTTGCCTCTTTCACACGAGTCATTTCCCTGGGTCCGGGTGGAAAGCTCAGAGGAAGGGGTCAGACCCTCTGCAGCTACTTGTTGAACTGAACCTAGAAAAGGAGAGAGAGCTGATCGTCCAGAGCTGTCGATGTGGCTCCTTCCACAAGCCTGATCAGGCCCCTGAAGACACCCAGGTCCGTCCCCTGCATTCACAAAGGACTAGAACAGTCTCATTGTAAACACTTCCCGCTTACACTCCTCCCCAGATTCCTTCTGAGGTCTGTTATGAACGGTCTAGAAAATGCTTCTGGCCGCCCTCAGCCCCGGTGGCCTCCTGTGGAAATGGAGCACGCAGGCAGCATGCAGGTCCTTGGTTCACTCAGCCTTCTCTCCTGACTAAATGACCTCTGTTCCTTTAAACCCGATACAGAGGCCGGATGATCAGTAAGGTGACTCCCCAGCTCTCCTCTCCCATTTGCCTCTTTGAGCCAACCGAGAACTGGCTGTGGTACTGGAGGAAGAGCCGTGCTGGCCGAGGGTGGGCACCCGGTTCCAGGATTGCCTTCCAGTTTTGCACCCTGAAACCATGACTTTTTTCTTTTCTTTTTTCTTTTTTCTCTTCCCTTCCCTTCCCTTCCCGTCCCATCCCGTGGTCTCAATATAACCCAGATAGTCAGGTGAGCTCCGTGAGGTATCCTCTTTCTCTGACATCCTGGCACAGAAAGCATTTTCCCTGTGTTTTCCCTCTGTCTTAAAAAGGTTGCTTTGAATTCAGTTGTTTTTTACTAAGGTACAAATCACTACTCCTGCCAGCAATAGCTTATATCATTTGTAAACCTACAGCATGTTACCTGTTCTGACCTTGAACTTACTGATAGAGACTTTTTTATTTTAAGAAAAATGGATGGCCCAGAACTAACCCCCTCTCGACCACCGTTGATTTCCTTCTAGCTTTGGTTTCAAACTGGAAGCCATCTGCCTGCCCACCTAAGAGTTGCACGGTATGGACTTGAATCTGTTAGCCCACTGGTGAAGGCCTCATGCAGGAAAGCTATGTACTAAAAACATCAACATCAGTCCTGGGATCTCTCCTGCAGTTTGCCAGTCTAATCCCTGTAATGCAGACAGAGATTAAATTAATGACATAGGTTTACCTTTCAAAGTCACACTTCTGGTTGCCAGCCAGTGGCCCAATTTCACAAATGTATTGACGAGAGAATTTTTTTCCCAAGTGTCCAGCTATGGTAAGCTTTTAAATCTTTGAGGTTTCTGAAGCATCCAATTTGCCCATTGTGAAAACAATGCCCAGCTCAGCATCTTGTCCAAGCCCCTGCCGCTTCCCTTGAGCTTTAGTGGTCCTTCATCAATGTTAGACACCATGGAGACTCAGCCAGGACTGAGCTCCGAGTAGCACTGACCCTTCTAAACAACCTCCCCAAATTTCTAGGAAATTGCAACCTTGCTAAGTAATCTCCCAGTTCTTTCCAGGGTCCACTTGGGTTTCTAATTCTCTGTTGCTAGATGGGGAGACAGAAGCCGAGAATAAAGGTGAAAGGAAGTAATGGAGGAGGAGGAGGAGACTTTAAATCTTTTAGAAATTGAAATAAAAGGGATTGTTAAAAACTGTTTTTTCATCTCTGGTGCAAGAGTAAGATGTAAACAGAGGGTATCAAATGGGCAGAGGCATTTTGGATTAATTAGGGTTTCCTAAGATCCTTAGATCTTACTCCTAGAAGTTCATGTCTCCAGATTTCCCCCTGGCAGTCCTGTCCAGGGTCTCCCCTCTTCAGTGTTTACACCTCTGATGAAATGAGAGTTGCCTTTCCAACCACCAAATTAGGATTCTGCTCCCTTAGGTGGCTGGGCCCTCAGAGCCTCAGGGGCTACGCCTTCTACAGGAAAGATCTAGTGCTCCCCCATCACTGCCTTATCCACCTCTCTATACCCCTGTAGCACCTTGAGGCCTTCTTTCTTTTTTCTTTTTTTTTTTCTTTTTTTCTATCTTTTTTATTTGTTCCAATTCCCAAGGAAGGACATGACCTCACAGTGCATAAGGACTTGCCTATTCTTACTTTGTTTTAGTAAAAGTCTTCAGATTCCAGGGAGAAGGCAAGGTGGCCACTTAGCAAAGGATCCAAAATGACACCCTGGAAGCTCATGAAAAGCCTCCTCTGTGCAAGGCTTCGCCTGGTGCGTGGCCTTCTCTGCAGCCACACGTCTAGTGAGGAAGAGGAAGCGTGCAAAGGATGGGGAGGAAAGAAAGAATCCTTGAGATGCTATGCCCCCACTTTCAAGGATCATATTATTCTTCATGCACAGTTTGGCAAGGGGGTCATTTTGATGATGGGCAGATGATGGTTCTACAAAGATTACCGGACTCCACTTACACAATATATATTCACAGCTGATATAGCTCTGTTCGTGTCCTATCCACAGAACTCACCAAGTAGGCTTACAAGTTGACCTTTTGGTTTGGGTCAGGGATATTGGGAGAGGATTGTTAGGAGAGAGAGAAAGGTACTCGGTACACATTGTCTGATACATGTTCTGTAAATTATTTGAACCAGTGGGGTGGCCCTTTGCAGAGCTCTGTATTCATGTTCAGGGTCAACGCTATTGTTCAACAGTTTTGCACATTTTCACACAACATAATCTGACTTTGGTGCCCCTTCAGCCATCCATAGAATAATTACTGCAGGCTCCCACTTAATCTACTGCAGGAATCATGAACAGCTCTCAGCGGATAGAGGAAGCAGGTCACATGTATCAATCGAGTTTTCTTTGTCCTCTTGCCATTCCCAAAATGGGCTTATAATTAAAGGAAAAGATAAGAGTGGGAAGGATCGTGGTCTCCTCAGCATTTGGGAATGATGTGGGGTCTACAAAATGAAGAAACTTTAATGTGATAATTACAGCCTCTCAAATTTAAAGAGCCCACAGTGGATGTTAACCAACTGGAATTTAAATAAAACCTTAAAAAAAGTAAAGAGCCCATAGGTCCATTGAGGATTTAGAAGACTTCAGATTTGAGATCACATTCGTTCCCTTCCTGACCACGGTAGTGAGACACCATAAATGCAGGAAAAGCACTTGGGATGGAGTCTTGCTGAGTTGCCCCCCACTGAGGCTATAGCGCTGGAGCAGGTTAGAGGCAAAGGCTCAGCCATGTGTACAGTAGAGCTCTCTACTCCAGACGGTCCCCTGAGCTGAAAACCAACCCCCCAGCCGGGCTGGGGCGGCAGGGTTGGTGCAGGGTGATTTCGGCACCGCTTTATTCAGAGCAGTAAGACAAACTGGAAATCAAGCTTTCACTTACCCTAGTATACTTTCTTTAAAAGATAGTCTATGTGGTATAATCGAGATGGGTACCTGTATCTTTAAATTACATAGGGACTTTTGTATGTTTAAATAATTGTACTGGGTTCCATAATGCTTATCTTAGAAACTGTTTAGTAAAAGAAAATATATAAACCGTGCATTCGTGAATGCCCCCGTTAGAGCATTCATCCAAGTTCAGTGTGTAGTGTGATGGTTATTATAGATGTTTAAAAGTATAGTAAGTGGCTGTGTAACAGGAGAGACTGCTAAATTTTACCTGCGGACTTAAGGGTAACTCCTGCCCACGTAATTAAATCAGTATTGTCCTTTCCTGTCGGTTTGATCAGTTGCAGTACTGGTAGCTTCCTGCTTGTGACTGTTACCTAATCGTGTCAATGTACATCTGTAGTATGTACATGTGAAAGTGCCTTTCTATTTTAGAGGAGTTTTAGCCTTGCTCTTTACTGTCGCCCCGCCCCCCCTCCACTCCTGCTCCCGGCCCCCCTGCCCCAATTCCTACCGCCCACTTGAGTGGAAACTTCCTCCATGCTCTCCCTGCTTCTCTGTGTCCCGTCCTGTGCCTCGGTGCTCGGTATCGTCTGTCTCGCCTCCTTGTCCGTCATCAGATTGTCTGTTTTTTGCTAGTAGCCGTGACTGTGCCTTTCCCGCCCGCAGTGTCCCCACGTCCTCCCTCCCTCTGTCTCTCTAGCAGCCGCCGCCCACATGTCACCTGTGATCTGTCCTGCCTCCATTACAGTCCCTCAGCTCTGAGGCGGAAATTTGGGGGGAGGGGGATGCTTTTACAGTTCTGGAAGAAAAGAAATGTTTTGTTAATCTGTTGTGACAATGCACTTTTATGTATAGTACTGTACATTTTGGCATGTACCATTCCAGGCTTCAATATACAGTCCGGTCTGTTCTTCACGGTGTATCTTTATAATAAATAAGATAGTTCTGGCTGCCTTTGTCTTCTCTGTGATTCTCCATGATGTCTTCATTCTTTTCCTTTCTTTTTCTAATTGCTGTTAACCCCCTAGAGAGCTGAGTTGCATTTGATGGTGGGAAACTACCTTTTTTTAAAAAAATGTTTTTATCTCACTTGCATTTTTATTTGTGAACTTGAAAATGAGACATCGTGCACAGGGCTTTGATCATGAAGCCAGAGTTTTTCAGAGGATGGTTTGGACACCCCTGCGCAGTAAGGGAAGGAGATTGGGGGAGGGCAAGCAAGCCTTCTAAACACTTGGCAGATTGAAATCTTTCCCTTGAAGAGCATTCTTTGGCATAGTAAACCTCGTCAAGATGATCTTCAGTTTCATTTGAATATCCTGAAATGCAGTCCTTAGGTATAGACTGTTTAGAGTGCCCCATGTGTTGGTATTTTCCTTCAAACATTAAAAAAAAAAAAAAAAAAAAACCCTGAGGTCTATCAGTACTTAATAAAGAGCTTTGTAAAACCATCAGCAATGTGCTGGATTGAATATTGATAAGAGACGGGGAATTTTTTTTAATGACACACAAGGGGGGAAGAACATTTTATTGGAGTGTAAAATACAGAAACATGCACAAATCGTTAGTGTAGGAGTTTGCACAGAATAACACTCTCCTGTATCCACCACCTACCCGGAGATGTGGCCAACCTTATGCCCCTCCAGTGTCATATCTTCATGAATAACACCCTGGTTTGCTTTGGTCTGTAGTTTTACCTTTCTATAAATGGCCTCATAGTATGTACACTTTGTGCCTGGCTCCTTCCGTTGAAATTTATGTTTGTGAGAGTTGTCCATGCAGTTACATATAACTAGTTTCTTCCATTTTGACTGGTGTATTGAATTCTATTATATGAATATGCTTGGTATTTATTGTATATTTCCTGATTAAACTTTGGCTATTGGGTGCAGAAATCTTTAAACATGGACAGGATAAATGAGGGGTGCCTGGATGGCTCAGTTAAGCATCCAACATCGGCTCATGTCATGATCTTGTGGTTCATGAGTTCGAGCCCCGTGTCGTGCTCTGTGCTGACAGCTCGGAGCCTGGAGCCTGCTTCAGATTCTGTGTCTCCCCCTCTCTCTGCCCCTACCCTGCTCATGCTCTGTCTCTCTCTCTCAAAAATATATATTTAAATTTTCTTTAAACATGGACACATGAATGGGAGGAAACCCACCTGTTAAAGGAAATATTTTCCCACAACATCATGGAATGATGTTGAACTAAGCCGTTGACTGGAACGCCTACCTGGAAGCAGGTAGAACCATTTTAGAACCAGAGTTGGATTTAGAGGCTTCCCCACAGGAATGAATGGGCAAAACAGACTGTAGTATTGTTCCAGGAGAGACCCCGTTATCCTGCATCACCCTCGGATCCAAAGGTCTCCCTCTGCGTCCCACAGCCCTCTCCATGTCCACCTGCCTCCTCACATCCCTCACTCCAAAATTAGAGTCCCAAAATATGGCTGTGCCTGATTGTCAGCTCCCGCTGTTTGTAAGCCAGCACCCTGTAAGAATATTAGCAAGGCAGAGAAAGGATGTCTTCTGGCTTCTACCTTGGGTAGCTGGGATTCCTAATGTGGAAAATCCCCCCAGCTTGATCTAAAGTGCTGAAAAAGGTCCCAGAAAGCCAAAACCAATGGCAGATTCCATTGGCAAGTTCCATTCTACTGGCCATATGTCTCCATTTGGCTTTGGGGAAATATGGTCAATATACCTTTAAAATAATCATAGTGACATTCATCTGTTTCTGCCTAGTAGAAAACTTGCTTTCTATTATTACAAACGAAACAGTCATTTTATCAAGGTTAGTCTTCAACAAAAGAAGCTGGAGACCTGGGACTGGACTGGATATCAAAATATGCCTGTGTGTGTGTGTGTGTGTAAGAGAGAGAGACCACAAGTGAGCACCCCTCCTGGAGTCCTGAGACAACATGGTTTGTTCAGCGTTAGTATCTTGAAGGAAGTTATGATGTGATCCACGCCATCTCCACCTCTAGGATATTTGCAACCTAATTCCGGTGACTAGCGGGCACATTCTTCATATTCATCAGCTCTCTATTTGGTGCTCCTGGGGTTGAATGGCTTTCTTTTTGCTGCTTGGGTGTTCAGCTAAAGTGAGGACTATAGATGAATTACCCTCTCAACGATGATGCATTGTGTTAATCCTTTGTCTTTGATATACCCAGGGAATCTCTTGTGTAAAAATCATGTCCCTCTAAATGATTCTGTCTGGAATGTAAAAACCATGTCCCTCTAAATGGGATTCTGTCTGTCTGGTCATGTCTGTAAGCTGTGGGAGAGGAAAGCATCACCAATAGTTTCGTGGCATATTTGAAATGGTACAATGATGTGATATTAACTAGAAAATGAGATTTCAGGGTTCTAGGCCTTTGATGGACTACATCCATTTAAAAAAAAAAGGGGGGGCAGCATGATCAGGATTTGTAATAGAAGGTGTGGTCTGTGAGCCAAAGGTGATTATTGCATTAATATCTGAATATCAGCAGATGCATTTGAAGAGGGAAAGAAATTTTAAGTAAGACAAAATTGTTACCTTGTCCTAATTCAAACTCAGTTGCTAGACTTCATCAAATCAGCAACCCATGCCTCGGTTTCCCAAAGAGAAATAACCCAAAGTGACATTTAACACATTATCTTCTAATCTTAAACTCTGCCTATTTTTAGCACAGTTGAATTCATATTCTGTGTATACTTGTGTGTTCTTGTTGGGTTTTTCTCCCTCCCGTCAATTCGCCTTAGAAGTGTCAGTGAATGTGATTTTTCTTAATGGCTATAAAATATTCTAGCATATGAACATACCATAAGGTATTTAATCATTTTCTTATCATTGAGCGAGCCTATTTGCAGGTTTCGTCTTTTCTGTTGCATACTACGTTGTAGTGAGCAGCTCCATACACAATCACTGTCTGCATTTTGGATCATTAATTTAGCATTGACTCCAAAAGATGAAAGCATTGATTCAGAGGGTGTAAGCATTCCCTTAGACTCATGACAAACACTGTCAAAAAGACTGCACACGTTCACAATACTGCCAGCAACGTGAAAGAATACACAAGTTTCAAATAGTGTTATGTGTCCCTTCCCGATGTCACAGGAAAATGATAGGTTCGATATAAATTCTCGGGTGTGTTTGTTACGTGCACACGCGCACTTCCGGAGAGGAAAGCTCCCTGTTTTACTCTCTTCTTTGTGCTAAGTGTCAGATGTATCACTGTTGTTTCAGCTGAACATCAGCCAAACGAGACTTTCCTCGGGCACCCTTAAGTTCGACAAACCTAAAAACTAAACTCACTTTTTTAAATCCCAAAATAGATTCTGCACCTCTGATTTCCAGTCTGTTTTACTGACTTTTACTCTGTGTTAACCTTATTCCACTCCCTTCTGCCTCAACTATTGCAGTAGCCTCCTGCATAGTTTTTTGGGGTCCGTTGTGTCCCCTTTGCAACAATTATCTATACTCTTGCTAAGCGGCATTCTACAAAAGAAAACAAAAAAACTAACAATCATTGGACAAGCAAACATGTACCATGTGCCAGGCATTGTTTTAAACATGTTAATAATAGGGGACGCCTGGGTGGCTCAGTCGGTTAAGCATCTGACTCGGTCACAGCTCAGGTCTTGATCTCAGGGTTGTGAGTTCAAGCCCCATGTTGAGCTCCACACTGGGTGTGAAAGCTACTTAAAAAAATACATTTAGGGGCTCCTGGGTGGCTCTGTCGGTTAAGCGTCCAACTTCGGCTCAGGTCATGATCTCACAGTTTGTGGGTTCGAGCCCCGCATCGGGCTCTGTGCTGACAGCTCAGAGCCTGGAGCCTGCTTCAGATTCTGTGTCTCCCTCTCTCCCGCTGCCCTTCCCCTGTTTGCACTCTGTCTCTTTCTAAAAAATAAATACACAATAAACAATTTTTTTAATTTTTTAAAATTCATTAAAATTTATTAAAAAATAAACATGTTAATAATAGCTAACATGTATTGAGTGCCAGACACCATTCTACAAATATTAAATATCAATTCAGCCCTCACAAGAAAGCCAAGAGAAAGAGCTACAATGATTATCATCCTTACAGAAAGGAAATTACGCCACAGAGGGGTAAAGAGCTTGCTACGGTCACAGAGCTAGCCACTGTCAGGATCAGGATTTCCTTCCGAGCCGCCCGGTCCCCGGGGGCTGTGCTTGTAACACTGCTGCATTCTGCCCCCTGGAAGGTGCTCCTGTCCTCAACTCAACGCCATCCATGACTCCCCACTGCAGGCCCGGAACTTTGTCTTCTTGACATTGTATCTTCTCCCCTACCACGTAGCTAACTAACTAACAGATCGGTGAAACTACAGAGACGGTGAATCCATTCGCCACCATGCTCTGCGGCCTGCCATCTCAACCCCACTGCCCACCACTTCCTCTCAAGAACCTTTACGTTCAGCCAAGCCACATTACCTTGCCCTGAACGCGCCAGGCCTCATTCTCCCTCAGCCTACCTCAGCCCGTTCCTCACTCTAAGGTGTCCCCTACCTCCCTCAATATCTGCCTGTTGACATATGTTTATCCTTGAAAACCCAACTAGGGGCACCTGGGTGGCTCAGTCGGTTGAGTGTCTGACTTCCGCTCAGTTCATGATCTCACGGTTTGTGGGTTCGAGTCCCGCGTCGGACTCTGTGCTGACAGCTCAGAGCCTGGAGTCTGCTTCCGATTCTGTGGGTCCCTTTCTCTCTGCCCCTCCCCTGCTCATGATCTGTCTCTCAAAAATAAATAAGTGTTAAAAAATTAAAAAAAAAAAAAAAAAGAAAACCCAACTAAAATGAATGTTATGTCTTCCATGATACATACCCCAAATCTCTCGCTGGGCGTCCCTCACTTTCCCCTCCATGCTTCCTCCAATCAGGCCCTCTCCGCAGGGTGTGACTCTGAGCAAGACCTGCAGGCTTCCTGGTCTCATGAAGTGTATTTCCTGGTTGGAAAACAGGCACTGAACAAAAAAGCCAGCAACTATTTCAGCAAAATAATTTCAGGTGCCAATACCTGCGATAGAAGACAAAGGCGAAGCAGAAAAGGGTGATAGGGTTGAGGGGACTTCAGATGGGATGGCTGGGACGTCACCTCTGAGGCAGTAAAATCTGAGCTAAGGGCAGAATGATGGGAAGAAAGCAGCCACATGAAAAGAACGATTTGGCAGGCAGAGGGAGCTGCTCGGGCACACGCCCTCCACCTCTGCAGGTCAGAGCGGTTAGGGGGTTAGGGAAGGTCACCATGGCTGGAGCCCTGCAACGGGAGGAGCTGGAGATGGACATGGACAGTGGGCAGAGACCAGGACTTGGAGGACCTTGGAAGCCAAAGTAGGTAACGTACTTAGATGTCATTCCAAGTGCAAGGAGAGCCATTGGAAGGATCTCTGCGGGAATGCACCATCACCCATGCTTTCCACCCACTCTGCAAAACCACAAGGAGACATCATGTCACACCTATTAGGATGGCCATGGAAAGAAAAGGAGGGAGGGGGGAAAGAAGGAGAGAGAGAGGGAAGGAGGGAGGGAGGGATGGAGGAAGGGAGAAAAAAAGAAAACAACGAGTGTTGGCAAGGACGTGGAGAGACCGCGATCCTTATCCGCTGCTGGTGGGAATGCAAACTGGTGCAGCTGCTGTGGAAAACAATATGGAGGTGCCTCAAAAAAATTAACAATGGACATACTACCTGATCCAGCAACTCCGCTTCTGGGTATACAGCCAAAAGAATTGATAATGGAATTGTGAAGAGCTATATGTGTACTCGTGTTATTGCAGCATTGTTCACAGTAGCCAAGACATGAAAGCAATCTGAACGTCAATCAGCAAATGGATGGATAAAGAAGATGTGGCAGGGGCGACTGGCTGGCTCAGTCGGAAAGGCATGCAACTTTTGATCTCGGGGTCGTGAGTTCGAGCCCCACATTGGGTGTAGAGATTACTAAAAGCAATAATAATAATAGATAAATTTGAAAAAAAGAAAAGGTGTGGCATATACATGCAACGGAATGTTATTCAGCCTTATAGAGGAAGGGAGGAGGTCCTGTCACCTGCTACAGCACGGATTTTGAGGACATCATGTGAAGTGAAGTAAGCCAGTTACAGAAAGAAAAATACTGTACAAGTCCACTTCGGTGAGGTATCCAGAGTAGTCAGACTCTTAGCATGTAGAGTGGTGGTGGCCAGGGGTTTGGGGGAGGGGGGAGGGGAGATGTTCTGTGGGTGTAGGGTTTCGGTTTTGCAAGATGAAAACCACAACGGTGTGCAGATGGTTAATGCTACTGTGGTGTATGTGCAAAATTGGTACGATGGTGACTTTCATGCGATGTGTTTTGTGCAACGGTAAGAAAAAAGGTCACTCCGGATGCTCTAAGAATCACTTGGGGGCAGGGACATAGGGAGAGGATGGCAAGAGTGAAGTAGGACAGCCCAGTTAAGCACGACAGTGAGATGTGAGGGTGGTGTGGGCCAGATAGCCTTGCAGATGGAGAAGAAGTTATTTTAGAGTCATTTAGAGTCAAATTAACAGGATTTGCAGACAAATTGGATGTGGGGATAAAGAAAAAGGAAGAGGCAAGAATGACTCCCAGGGTTTTGTTTTAGAGGAACTGGGTGGACAATATGGACCTTTCTTTACTTGGGGAAAGCCAGGGAGAGGAAGAGGTCAGCAAGAGGCGTGCAACCAAGAATTCAGGTTTGGACATAGGTAAGACGGCTGTTAGACTTCCAAGGGGAGACATCTAGGAGGCCAGCGGACCTGACTCAGGGCAGGTATTTCTGGCCAGAAGATGCTAGTTTGGTATTTAAAGGTATGAGACTGGAGGAGATCTAGAAAGAGAGACGGGTGGTGAGAGCCCAGAATCAGGCCCCCGGAGAGCCCCAACTTGCGGAGCTTTGGTGGAATGAGGGGTGAGCCGAGGAGACTGGGAGGAGCAGCCAGTGAGGAAGAGGAAGACCAGGAGAGCATAATAGTATGTTACGTAATATTATCGGGGCCAGAAGCACTGTCCTCTCTGCTTAGGAAATTCTTAGAATTTTCTGGGATGTCAGGGTGTTTTGTCTTCTCACCTCGCTAAAGTCACTTCTTCAAAGGGCCTTTCCCTGATCCCCCAACCTAAAGACGTGCCCCTTGCCACCTTGCCCTGCTCTCTGACATGACACTGACTCTGGCTATTATTAGGCAATAAAAATCCTTATGATTATTTTAAGTTATAAACAGTCTTAATTCACTCATTTATAATGTTTGGTCCCATGTAAATAGTGTAAACTTCATATTTAATTTGAATGAACATTCTCTTCCCCAACTCCAGCTGGGGTCAGCCGCAGAGGGGGAGCCAAGACCTAGGAGAGATGGAGCCAGAAGGGAGAGAAGAAGGGGCAGGAAAGTTCCTACTTGATTGGTACCATCTGCTTCAACTGGCCTTGTGCTTAAGCCAGAGCCAAATGTGGACTCTTAGACAAGTGCTTTGATGAGTTTTTGGAGAAGACCGACCCCATGGGTCTCTGCAGGACCTCCCCCCCTAAAGTCCCCTGATGCGTCTCTCTTTTGGCTGTTGGTTTACTGCTTCCTCAACAGGCGAGAATCCAGCTCAGGTCTGCTAGGTTCTTTGACCAAGAGCTAAGGTGACACTAACTCAGTCTTCTCTTGCATAGAGCTTGGCCCACGTCATGCATTCTGTGCCCTGCAGCCCCTGGGAGTGCAGATGGCCCAACTGCCACTCCATCAGCACCTCATCCCAGAGATCTCACAAAGAAGGTCAGACTCCACTCCATTGGGTCCCTCAACTGCAGGGGATATGTATCCTACTTTTGGGGGGTGCCCATGGATGCCTTTCTTACTAAGGTGGAAGTGAGCACCAGGCACCCCGATCTTCTCCTCTGAGGTGTGCTCACAGCACACCTACACTTCTCTCTAAAAGCCTCTTCATAACTCATTCTCCTAATATCCGGAGTCTGAATACCACTAGAGGAGACTGAGGCATTCACGGGCCTTTAATGAAATCCTTTGAAAATGTCCATGTTCAGATGGCCAACAAACACATGAAACGATGCTCAGCATCACTCATCATCAGGGAAATACAAATCAAAACCACACTGAGATACCACCTCACGCCAGTCAGAGTGGCTAAAATGAACAACTCAAGAGACTA